>LN483467.1:185249-725850 GCA_900002565.1 Culicoides sonorensis | reverse complement strand
GCTTGTCCGTCGTCACTCCGTAAGTCTGTAAATCTGTTTCGGGTATAACTCCAGAATGGTCCATTGGAGCGAGGTCAGGTTAGATAGAGGAGGCCATAAGGATGAATTTAAACTCATTAGTTTTGAGATTGGGCTCTAGAGCCTCGAAAGCCTGAAAAACCGTTTAAAACAGTTAAAAATTTAAAAAAATAGATAATTTGTTTTTTGGATGGAGAAGTTTACTAAAGTGAACTTTAACTCATTAGCTTTGAAATTAGGCTCAGAGATTGGGCTAAGGAATTTGGCTCCAGAGCCTGAAGACAGTCAAAAGCTCAAAATGTCCGGTTTACAAATTGACTGATTGATCAATCGTACAAACCTTTTGAACATCTTCCAAGTGTTTGTAAAATCTTATTTTGTAAGGGAAGAACAAGCAAAAAAAAATAATCTTTTTGATTTAAATTGGCAACCTTCTCATGAGCAATCATAATCATTGCCCTTTATTTATCGTAGTCCTTGTAAATGTTTTTATAAAACACACAATTATATTTAATATTATTATTTACATTACTCACAAATAAGTTTTATTGCTTTTTGTATGTGATTGAAACATATCTTTTTATTATTGTTATTATGTCATGTTGTCAAATATTTGTAAATCGTGTTCAAATCAACTCTAGAAATCTCTTATATGCAGAAAATGCCACCAAATTATGAATTTTTGTTTGTTAATCCTCTTCAATGGACGTGGACGTGGATGATGAATACTAAATAAAATAAATGTAACATGAATTAATACAGTGACGATGATGTTTTAGGTTGGATGAGTAGATTTTGTATTTTGTCATAAGATACAGACGTGAAATATATGAATATTAAAAACTCCATTATATTATTTATAATTTATTATCTGAAACGCAAGAGAAGAAAATATGAATTTTGCATTGTCATGACACAATATTACGCCCTCATTATTTTTCTATATGAAATTGTTTAAAATCTGATTTGATCATACGTTTTTTTTACTTATTATCCCCATATTTAATTCAGTGACTTGTTTCTATTAAATAAGTTTTTTTTTCGCAAAACACAAATAAATTCAATGTGACAAAAAAAAACATAAGACAAACTTTTCCAACTTATTAATTTGGAATATATTATAATAAAATAATAAAAGCAAAAAAATTAATTAAGTTATGACAATTACACAAAAATAAGTACACAAACAAAGACACACATGTTCAAAATATAACAAAAGAAGCATTGTTTTAAAACTTTTTTTCTTTTACATACATGAGATAACATTTGAATAAAAATTAAATTAAAATTGAAATTTTTTAGTTCATAAATAAAATGATTTGGTACTTGTATGAAATAAATTATAATGAAAAATAAAGAAAATCCTTTCCTATAGCAAAACAAAAATTTGAAAGAAAATTTTCTTAGAATGTAAAAAATGTTATGCATTGTTTATTAAATAAGGCATACCCACATGCTCATTTCTGTTGTCATAAATTGTCAAAACAATACAAAACAAAAACATTAAAGAATTAAAGTTTAAATTCGAAGAAAATGGAAAAGTTTTATTGGCCATTTCCGTTTCACATTAAATTTAAGATTTTATTTTGGTTCGATTTTTCCAATAAATCATAACAAGGCAATGAACACATGTCAAATATAAATTATATTTTTCTACTATCTTTTAATGAAAAGGGATATGAGATATATTATTACGCACATAAATTGAATCAGTTGAACAAGCGAATCATCAAATGATGAAATCATAGTCACACGTATATATTGTTGTTGTCATTATGATGGCCACTTTTTGATTTTAATATCCTAAATAAAATAGACCAACAAGTGATTTTGTGAAATTGTGGATTGAAGAGACTGCATTGACGAGTCTAGAATGTATTACTAATAATAATAGTCTTTTCACAACATTTTCATATAAGGCATGTCGTTGCCGTCTGGTATCATCATTTCCATGTATTTATTTGTTGTTGTACTTCTTGTTGCATATAATGTAAATGCACATGCATCAATAACAAATAAGAAATTAGAATTCCAAACCGCTGAGCGGTTTAGAAAAGTGCATTTTGATTCATCGAATAAAATTAAGTTTTGAATAAAATGTAAATATTTTAATCTCAAAATTTTTGTAAATGATAGTGACAAAGAACCGTTTTGAACTTTTATTTAAAAAATCGGTCATTTTGGGAAAATTTGTGCTTTTTACCATTTTCAGGCTCTGGAGCCCAATTCTAAATGAGTTATGAATAATTCTCATGAGCTCCTTTACCAGGATCCAATGAATCATTACAGAGTTATAGATCTTAACGTATTTTTACCGATTTCAGACTTTGGAGGCTCAAGAGTTCAATCTCAAAACTATTGAGTTAAAAATCATCCTAAATGTAATGTCCGATGGACCATTCAGGAGTTATGAATGGATTGGACCTACAGATTTACGGACAAACGGACTCATGGAGTGATGGCGGACAAACCGTTTGTAATAGTGCATTTTTTCTTACGAAATGCTCTAAAAAGGTTTGCTTTTCGTGCGAAATACGATGATGCTTGAGTATGTTTCTCTTGTTACATTTTAAAATGTTTCTATAAATAAAACTAATCTTAATAAAGTTACAATCATTTACACTATTTTTATATCAAGAAGCTTTGCACTCTCTTGTATATTGATACCAAATTTATCTCATTTTATTTGCTTCAAAGTACACGTGTCTATACGAATATTGTTATATTGTTATTTTTGCAGAACTGGATGAGTATTACGTGAATTGGTTTGGATAAAAATGTCGCAGGCATTTTTTTTTGCAATAAAAGTCAAAACGATGAAATAGTTTTTATTCTCAAATGTTTATATATATTACATGTTTTACAGTACTATTCCTTTGGAGGGTGTTTGTCATGAAAATAATAAGGTAATAGTACATAAAAATGTGTTTAAATGGTCGTCTTAAAGATATGTTAGTCAAAAATGTGGGGCAGGTGAAGTTTTTATTTTGTACATATGTCATGAAAAAACCAGTTACGTGTAATTGATACATCAATTTATGTTTTCTTCTAAAACTATAACTATAACATATTATTAATAGTTGAATTGTTATATTCTTTTTTTACAGTTAAAAAATATAAATCGGATCTTTTGAAAGAAATCAAATTTTTGCATTTTATCAATTAAAAAAAATATTGATCAATAAGAATTAAAGAAATACAATTCGTTGAACATTACTGCACCTGTACTACATGATTATTAAAATTATTAATGTAAAATTGTAAAAAGGATATTCTAACCTTTACAAGATACAAAATAACAGTTTAACAGTTAATTAAAGGAAGTTGAAAAATCCCATAAATTATATCGCTTGAATGTAATTCCTATCTTTATCAAAATGTACGATATTGTTTCAAAATAAGTATATGATTTCTTGAAATATGAATTAAATAAAACGGTTTGTTTGTGCATGTTAAGACCGCATTTTTAGTCGATTTGCAGAGAAATATGTATGGTGGTAAGAGAGTCATGTCATCATGTTAAAAAAGCTTGTTGAAAAAATTGTTATTTGAATTTAATTCAATCTCAAAAATGCACTTGTACACATCGATCACGACGCGTTATTCATTTTCCTTCATTTTGGTTGTGGATTGTTATTTGAAGTTAAATAATTTTTAATAAGTATAACGTCCTTCAATCATATTATGATTTATTGAAGCTTAATTATTATTATTAAAGTTCGCAAAAATTAATGCATCTCTCATTCTAGCATATTTTGTTTCATAGTATTGGGGTTTAATGCCCATTAATGTATGGGTATACTGTAAGTTGAAAACACCTCGCAAATCACCCCGCATTTTATGCGTGGACTTAAAAAGTGTCGCTAATATTCGAAATTTTTATCCAATTCACAGAAAATGCGTTAAAAATTGGCTTCATCAAACATTTTGTAATAGTCAATCAAAGATCTCTGTCTACAGACTGCGGGCGTTTTCAACTTAGAGTGTAGAATTTTGAATTCAAAAGTTTTTAGTAAAGGTATCAATTTAAAAAGAATATGAAATTCTTGTTAATTTAAGGCTATAAAAACTATATCCTATGAAGATAAAGCATTATGTTAACTATAGTTTTCATTACAAAATTTATGTTTGTTTATGCTTTATTATATTATCAATTTTACAATCTCCGATCCTGGTTTTATGTTAATTTTTAACGAGGTAATAAAGTTAAAATGACCTATTATCAACTTCTAACAATTTAATCATATGGAAATCATCAGTCGTTAATTTAAGTTTAAATTACATAATTATCATAAAAATTACAAATGATTATTATGCTTTCGTTTTAGTTTTTTTTTCCAATATGATCGTTAAAATAATAGATTAAACCCACTCATTTGCATTTTTAATGTAAAATGTATCATGATATTAAGAATAGCTCTTCAGATATGTTCCAATTGATCACTGACAACTGAGAGATCTGGAGTTATTTATTAGTTTTGTTGTTTAAATCTGCAATTTAATTAATAAAAATTAAAACTCACAGTAGTACTAATTAATTAAATTAACACCTTAATATGATATTTTCTTGATAAAGTTAGCGAATATTTGTAAAAATTTATTAGACAGGCAAAGTAAAACTTCTCAAACAATTCTTTTTAGAATTGTGATTCAGTAACATAATTTCTAGTTTCTTTTTTACGGAGTAAATACAAGATATGGTAAAGTAGGAAAAATAAAAAAGGGTGGCTTGTGCTGCCATTTTTCTCTTACAATTTTAATGCTTTTGTAAGGCGCATATACAAAAGCAAAATAATAATAACAACAACGCGGTGTTTAGTCAAGTGTATCAAATAACTTTTTGTACAAATATCTACACGAATTATTTTGCTATATTTGATGTGTGTATGTTAAGTGGCAGCATATTGAATATTATGGCTTTTCAATATACTTCTAGGCAAGTCAGCATTGTATTATGTATACATTATGTATTTTTATAGAAAGTTCAGCTTGTTGCCTTCTTTCTCAATGTTTCAATATACAAGTGAAAATTGAGTAAATTGTTTGGTGTGCCTTTGTCTGTTACAAAAATAATAATGATATAAAAACCTTGTGGTGGGTGTAAAATGGAATGGGTTGAATATGCTATACACGTTTTAACAGAAAAATGCTAAAATATTCTATTCTTACATCGAAGGGATGGTTTTTATTGTGTTCTATGAAACATGCGGTATAGCTTATTTGTAATACATGGGTGCTAACAAATCCAACAAACAACAACATTTTATAAAATATACATAGACAATTGTTGTTTAACTCACAAAATTTGTTTAAGAAAGTAACAAAAAATATTGATTTTCAATATTTAGCTGTAAAAAGTTATCTTTTAAGAAGAGGTTTTTGGTCTTTGTAGGTCGTTGTAAATGTTATCATTTTTATTATTATATTGTGAACAGTTTTTGGGCACGTGAACATCACAATTTTTTTAATTATTAAATTACTTCATTAATAGTGAATTATCATAAATTATGGTTAGACTGACAAAATCTGCTTCTGTGTGGTATAATTTACGATTTATGGTACCAAACAAAGCTACCCAGCAATAAAACCTAAATAATTCTTATCTTTTTATTTAATCAACCAAAATTATTTATAAAAATACCTCATTATTAAATTTATTTTATTGCATCTGATTATCGGTATTATATAATAATAATAATATTCTCTTTATTGTCGTGTTCTGATATTTATAATTAATTACAATTAAATCATTTCAAGTAATGCTCCTACGGCTTTTCACTAATTTCATTATTTTTTTTTTGTCTTTTACAGTGTACTAATTTGATTTTATATTTTAAATGTTTAGAATGAAAATCTCTACAAAAACATTCATCTTCTATATGAAATAAATAAAACTTAAACTAAGTTAAACCTAAATTTCTAACTTAGCAAGCTAGAGAGTTAAATAGAAGTTGTCTATGGACCACTTATTGCATTGCTTAATCTAACTATCAATTCTGATAGCTGTTGGACTAAGTTTTTCAATGTTGTCATCATCGGAATGAATGTGTTCTGGATCATGGTATTTTGATCATTTGTTTGTTGAATTGCTTTCGCGAAATCTAATTTTTGTTGTTGCGTGTTGTCATTTTCTTGTGATATGAATTCTGGAAAATCATTCTGTTTTTGTTGATAATCTTTTTTCTTACTTTGATTTTTTTTAAATCTATTCTGAATTTCAATAAACGCTTTTCTTGCAATACAGCCAGAGTAACTTGCTGTATGATTTTCATTACAGTTGATACATTTAATAAAACTTTTATCAATCTCTTCACCGATTGTTTTTTTGTGTTCAAGTACTGCACGAGGAATTCGTTTTTTACAATCATCTGTTTTGTGATTCTTAGCACATACAAGACAATACGTAGGCATATTACAGTTAATAGAGCTGTGTCCATACATTTGACAATTTCTACATTGAGGATACTTATTGTGTGAACGTGGAGAATAGGGTGACCATTTCACAATTATATGATTGATATGTTTCACTTGACGTAAATCAGAGAGTTTTACAGTACCGGGTTTAAAGTACAACAAATAAACAGCCTGGTTGTCATAATTAAATGAATTTTTGAAATTAAGTGTTTTAATGTCTGTTGGATGAATATTTTGTTCTGCTAATTCGTTTTTGAGCTCAGTGAGATCCATTTTGTGTAGTCCTGTTAGAACAATTTTTCTTGGTCTTGTTTCCGAGGTGTGATATTTAAAGAAACTTATATTTTCTTTTTGCAGTAACTGACAAAAAGAATCATATTCATTTTTTTCCACAATATGTACACGAATACCAATACTGAGGAGTTTTGTTTCGAATTTTTTAGTTTTAATAACTTTATTACACATATTTTGAACTGCACTAACATTTTTATTTGTCACAATAATTGGTGGATTTTTAGGTAATTTATTTTCATGTTTTGGTATTGAACTTGTTTTGTTTACATTTGTATCTTCATCCATATCACTGTAGTCAGATAAATCTGTTTCTTCATTGATATTATAACTGTTCTTTGTTGGAAGAGAATAATTTAATTTCTCTCTCATTTTTTCATTTACTGGCTTTGATGTTGTTTTGATAGTGACTGCTTTCATGCCGACTACTTTTTTCACATTTTCTTGCCCTTTCTTTGAAGATCCGGAGCCACGTTTACCTCCACTTCGAGGTCCCATTCTTGGGAATAATTTTATGTAATTTAAATTATCAAAAATACAATTTACTAATTGAAATTTAAATAAATATAGGACTGACAGAAAAACACGTTGTTACACAAAGATAACGCACTCTCTTCCTCTATCGGTATTATATTTTTCTATGAATGTAAATATTTCATTAAATTTTATTATTATTATTATTTGACAAAAAATTGATTGCTGAATTCATATTCTTTTTACAATAAATACTATGTCACCTGTTCAAACCCTTAAGATTATGAAAGTACTTATACTTAACTGACATAAAGCAACCTTGTCGAATAGTGCTTTTCGTAAGAAAAAATGCACTATTACAGACGGTTTATCCGCCGCCACTCTGACACTGATAGCTATCCATAACTCCAAAATGGTCCATCAGAGCGAGGTCGGATTTTTTTTATAAGACAGAGGAACTCATGAGGATCATTTAGTTTTGAGAGTGGGCTCAGGTTAGAAGCCCAAGTTAAAAGTAAAACGTAATTTTATTCAATGTAACGGGTCCCATCGAAATGCACTTTTCTAAAACACATAGTGGTTAGTATTTCTCATTTTTTTCACATAACTTGACACAAATTACTTAAGACCGACACTAAATACATACTGTTTTGTATTGAAGCATGTAAAATATAAAAAAAATACGTAATATGTTATATTTTATATAAGGATTAAGTTAAAATTGTGTTATGACTACGCTTAGAATTCATATGGCTTTTGAATTGATTGTTTCATTCAACTATTTTCCATTTTTGCTGGATTTGGATAATATGAAGGATCAAAATTAGTTGAATATTAAAAATAGTAAAAATTTTGCATTGCTTATCGATAGTTTGTAGATTGGTGCAATTTTTTATATTTACCATTTTTTTTGGACTTAAGCTTTAATCAGATTTTTAATCAGAACTAGGGGTATTCATATGTAATGAGGTTGTTCCTAGTCACTGCAAAAATAATTTCACCTTCAAACTTTTTACGTTGAATTACAATAATCGTCCTGGCTTGAAAAAGATGCAACTGTTTTAGATGGCTTGGCTTATCATCATCAGATTTTATAATTTAATTTACTAGATTTTGGCAAAAATTGCATTGAATGCCCTTGTTTATTATTTTCCAAAATAATTCAGGTTTGCTAAACCGATTAATGAAATTTATTCAATATTGATTATTAAAATGGTTGAAATAATAATTGCATTTATAATGTTAAAAAATACTTTTAACCAGATTTTGTTTTGCCGTCGCAGAAACTTAAGTTTTTGCCACTAATTTTTATTCGTAAAAAAATATTTGATTGAATTCAAAAAAATTAAAATACATTACACATTGCTATCGTACTTTACACGACCAACGATGAAAATAAAGTAAAGAAACTGAATGAAAATAAAACTTTTTATTCTAATCACGTTCACAGTCATCCTTATACCAAAATTTTATTTTTCTAAAAAAAGTCGTAAACAAGTTTGTATTTAGTACAAGTTTTTATGATATTGGTGTTTATGACAACATTTTTGTTTCTTAAGTTTTTTTTTATTTTATTTGACTTTTCAGAGAAAGTCCTTGCGGCTGATAGTCGGTTAAAATGGTATGTTATTTAATGTAAATAATAATAATAATATAAAAATGTAATAAGTGAAATTCCCTCTTCTATTGCTTTTGGACAATTGAGTGTTCTGTTAAATGTATACATTTTAATACCATAAGAAATGGATTTTGTGTTGTTTAGTGAAAAAACACGAATATTGAATTGTTAAAAGATATATAATTTAATATTTGAATGAGTTATAGCCTACTTTTTTTCTGACTTACAATAATTTTTCCTTCACCATTTTATAGCAGATAGATTCGTTAATATTCAACGCAAGTAACATGAATGATCATGATTTAGACATTTTCAACACAATATTAAATTCTTACAATAGATGATTATCATGATAAATTTATATATTCTTATTATGATTATTACGAAAATCCTAAATTGATTGATTCAGTGATAAAATGTGAAAAATTCTGATTTATTTTAATTTCTTCTTTATTTAAAATGAGTCTTTACCCTTCAGTTCTTTTAAATGTACTAAATTGTATAATTATTTTTTTTATTTTTATTAAAGAGGAGAAGGAGAAGTGAAAATGTTAAAGAAAAGTAAAAAAATAACAACTTTATTACTCCTCAATGTGGATTAAATTGGATTGTTAATACTCTGTTAACAATTTCAAATATCAAATGTTTAAAATTTTAATTTATCTTGGGTTTGACGTGAATTGCAAAGAGTTTATAAACAAGATGTTTCTTAATTCAATTGGGCTTGATGTTGATCCGTACTACAAATAAGTAGTTTTTGACTGATTACTTGATTAGAGACCGCTAAAAAAATTTGGATTACAATCGTGTGAATAACAGCAAAAAAGAAACGCATTAGGTGTTACATAAAAATAATTTCAGGTTTTTACATGAATGATTAGATAATTATATACTTCAATCTCTCTTTAAATCTGTCTGACTTCAAATTAAATTAATAAATTTTTGTCTTGTGTTGTGTTGAAGATACAAAAATCAAATCGGAAATTGACTGAAATAAAACAATTATCACCCATTTCCATAGTAGACACTCATATTTAATAACGTTCTTCCTTGACAAAGCTTTCTATTTGTCACATTATCAAATACGAGGATTCTCCCTACACTTGTCTTAAAAATTCTTTATTTTCTAAAGATTTTTAGTGCATTTCGTAAGAAAAATGCACTATTATGGTTTGTCCGCCGTCACTCTGTAAGTCTATTTGTCCGTTCCATCCATAGCTCCGGAATGGTGCATCGGAGCGAGGTCGGTTTTTTTTGTTAGACAGAGGAGGTCTTAAAGATGAATTTAAACTCATTAGTTTTGAGACTGGGTTCATGAGTTGGGCTCCAGAGCCTCCAAAGCTTGAAAACCCGTTAACCGAAAACGGTTAAAAATTGATAATTCATTAGGCTCAATGATTGATCAGGAATTGGGCTAAAAATCAGGCTCCAGAGCCTGAAAACAGTGAACAGTCCAAAATGTTAGATTTTTTCAATAATTTTCAAAATAGCGGTTAAGTTCAAAATGGCGGTTATTTTTCAAAATGACGGCTATTTTCAAAATGACAGTGGTTTTCAAAATGACAGTTATTTTCAAAAGGCGGTTAATTCCATTTTCAAAATTGCGCTTTTTTCCATCATTTTGAAAAAAAGTGCCAATTTAATTTTTTTGGAACATTTATTGATTTATTGTTATTAAAATTAAAACTTAATTATATTCGATGAAACGAGTCCCATCGAAATGCAATTTTCTGAACCGACCAGTGGTAAGAATTTCCCATTTTTTTCTTTCATGTATAAAAATATATATATATATATATACTGTAAAGTAGATAAATCTAATATACGATGACCTTCCGTATATTGACGAAAAAAGCATTCAAATTTAGCGTTTATTGGCGAAAAATAGAAGTTCAAAAATTTTTTAGAAATTTGAGTAAAATTTATACATTGACAAACCTATTTTTGCTTTGAAATAAGTACGTATGTGAAAAACATTTAAAATGCTAATATTTAGAAATGAATTTAGTGATTAGAAATGAAAATATATGAATTTTTGTTTATTTTTTTTTGAAAAACGTACATAATTTAATAGACGATTTCAGCGTATATTAACTTCAAAATGACCGTCTATTAAATTATCTACGTTTTTAATGCTTATTCAAATTTTATCCGTTACACCGTATATTAGAATTATCTACGTTACAGTATATGAAATAAATGTATGAATCTTTGCAAATAATAAATAAATTCACGAGAACACAAAAAAATATTAATTTTCAAAAAAAAAAATTGTCCTGTCCTATTGTCTTTATGAAAATGATGTTAAAGAATTCTTAATATTGTGTGATAAACCATAATAAATTGATATAAGTATATATGGAAATAAATCTAATAAAATCCCATATTGCTCTTTAAAAAAATATTTCGCATACTTGAATAACTTTTTCTGCTCAAATATGATATACCCTCTTTTCATGAATTTACTTAAATGAATATAAAGGACGAGGAGCCAAAAAAATATTTTTGCGGTAAATTTACAAATCCAATTATGTGGAGACAAAGCAATGATGTGGAATATACGAATAAAAAAGTATATGGGTTTTATTCACACATAAAGTAATGAAACTAATGTTAATAGGACAGCTTTAAATATATTCAAATAATTTTCCTGCGTCAGAAAGTGCATTTTTCATGGAAAAAGTTAGTATAAGCAAAGGAAAAAACATGGTTCAAAAGTTAGCCTTAGAAGAACCAAAAAATTTTAAGTGAAATTTATAAATGCTTATCTAAAATTTCTTAAAAAAAAAGAAGATTGACATGTAGAAGGTAACATCTGTATGAACAAGTGCGAATCGCGATTCAATTATATCATACTCTTCTAAAATGTTTTTAATATGCAAGTATATGTCACATTATTGTTTTCTATTAAACAAACTTTTTTTAACGTAGGTTCACATACAAATCTCAAGAATCAACGTTTTTCAATTTTTTGATTGTGAAGTGAATCATGTTTTTAAGTAATGTTATAAAATTAACACGAGCACGCAGATACAACCCCTGTTTTAAAATCATTTTTTAATTCATTTCTTTGTATAATCCACGATTTTAGGCATTATTTTATTATTATTAATAATAAAGTGTTTCATTTGCACCCTTTTTCTTTTACACTGTATATTTAGCCTCGTTAAAATAAAATTAATATCATGTTTTAAAATTATTATTATTATGAATGTATTGTTCTTTAGGTAAGTTAAAAGTATTTAAACAGACAATACATAGCGTATATATTTTTAAATGTATTTAACAAGAAATCTTGTATTACAACTAAAAATTATTTTTGGTTTATGTTAAACATGATAAAATAACAACAACAACAAATAAAGTTTCGCTAGGAAAATATGAATTAGTTTTTTTGTTTAATTAATTTTATGAAAAATGCTTCAACTCTGAAAGTAATCAATAAAATTAAAAAAAAAAACAGTATCGATTCGTAATTTTTACTAACTAATAATATCTTCAAAAATTATGTTTACTTTTCTCACACTTATGACCCATGATAAACATGCAAGGGACATTATCATTAAAGCAATATAAACTGACATACCAAACTACACCATTAATAATCTACAGTTTTATATATGTTGTCTATAAGCCTGGGATTGACAAATACAATACTCTTAGCACCCCCTATATTAAAATAATAATCTTATTTAATCAAATAGAAGAGTCACATGAAAATATTTGCTTAATAATTGTTCGGGATACATTTTTGATATATTAAAATCAAATACATAAATAATAAAATTTATTGTAAAATATCTAATCTCTTATAAAGCTTAGTAAATAATATTTGTTCGTTAAATTATTTGATGTTTTTAATATCAAAGATGTTTTGCTTAAGAGAATTCTCTTGAAATTTTTAATATACTTTTTTTTTATAAAAACACATAAAGCAAACTCATTATTATTCATCCCGAAAAAGCTGTAATTATTTTTTTTTGCATTTTTAACTTGAATACGTTAATAATGCTTTTCCTACGTTGATTCCGATGATGCAATTCAAAAACGATCTTTTGTGTTATTTCTGATCATTTTATTATTTTATGTGGTTATAATGAAAGTTTTGATTAGAAAATAATACTGTGATTTGGTGTGATTGATGTTTATTATAATCCAAAAAGTCTCTTAATATGTTGGATAATTCACATAGATGAAAAAAAATACAATACAACAAGTTTCTTTTTTAATAATTTTAGAAGTGATTTTACATAAGGGAAAAAAATACATTAAACAAGTAATTGGAAAAGTAATAATAATTATTGGCACACGTATTGTAACTCTTTATATTGAGAAGAATGAAGAGTGAAGTATGCTTAAAAATGATGCTGTGTTCTGCATATCTCTAGGCGTTTATATGTTTTCAAAGTTCAAGTGGAACGAAGATGCAGGAAATTGAGCTAATTTTAATTTATATCAACATTTTTTTGTTTTCTTTTTGTATCCAATATGTGATATAATATTTTTTACAACCAAAATTGTCTAATGATTGATATTTTTTTTTTGTATTCTGGAAATAATTAAATGTAACAAACTGATTTTTTGAGATTCCATCTATTCACATTTAATAATAAATGTTAACATAAAATTTATCAGTTTCAACCCTGATACAATTCCTCCTCTTATTTATATAAGAACGCGTGTCACTTAAAATTCATATCATTTTTCTCGTTTATTTACACGTTAACTTGCGTATTACAAGTCAATCCAATGTGTATTATTTTTGGTTTTATCTATTTTATAACAGAAAAGTATAAAAAAAATAAGTTATTTATCAGATAGATTTCAACTAACTTACAATAGTTGATATTATAATCTGAATATGTGAGAGAATGTTTACAAAGATAAGCCAAAACACGTGTCTTGAGACAAATATATATCTGGCCCTTGTATATTGTAATATAAAAGGCGTAACTGTCAAACAGAAAATAACGAACACTAAAGGGTACAAGTATTATTACGCATTCATGCCAATCATAATAAATATACGTTTAATCAAATAAGGATTAAGAAAGTTTTGAATGATTCAAGAAATTGTTCATTTGGAAATTCATTATTTTTTTGAAAGTGAATTTAAATATCAAACAAAAGATAAATTCTTGAATTTTTCATTTGAATATTTATTTGTATTTAGTTGAAAATTTATTCAATTTTATACTCATTGTCTCTTGTAATTAAATAATTAGACCACAAATGACCCTTTTTTCTTTTCACTTTGCCTTTTCCTATTTAAATAAAAAAAAGAAAGTATTTTATTTCGTTATAATTCATTTTGTTAAACTCTTTTTCCATTAATTTTAATTTATGTTTTTTTTTTTTGCCTCAATTCTTAACCTAAAATATACGTTTTGAGTAGGAAAAAAGAACAAAAAAGCCCTAGAGTATACATTTCTAAATACGATTACTTTTTAAAAGGGTTAGAATATTTTTCAATGCTTTCGCTGCTTTTTTTATTATTTGTTTACAAAGTTATTTGCAAAGCTAAATGTGAAGAAGCGTCCATTCTAATTATGTATAGATGTTTTAATAGGTTTAAAAAAATGTGAAAATGGGGATTTTTTAATTAAATGGATGGATGAATGTCTTTTGTATATAAAACAGTATGAGAGGTTTTTTGTTATAAAATTTAAATTTATTAAAAATAATGATAAAACTCCCCTTCAAGAAAAAATTAAGACACATTAAAATGATATTTGGGGTTTGCAAATACATGAAAGAGATGTTTATTAATAATGGCGGATAAACATGCAAAACAATTTATTTCATAGTATTATGGTAAATTTTTCAAAGATACCTTTAGTTATAGAAAAAATAACGGTTAAACATCAAACAGTGTTGAAATATGTCAGAGCCATATATGATAAATTATACCCAACCATGGCTCATCTTATTCACTCTAACATAATGTACGAGATAAATTTAATATGGTACAACACAGGACCTATAAAAACACTTACAATTTCCCACATCCCTTCTCATTATCATCTTATTTAATGATCAAACATTTCTATACAAGAAATGAGTTAAAGAAAAATATAAAAAAAATTGTTCATTGGCCGTGTGTCAGTTGATTATTGTTTTTTTTTTTAAATTAAACATGCTGTTTTATATTTTTGCGTCCCTTTAAGTTAAGATCGTTAAAACCAGATAAAGATTTTAATAACACAATCAGGATATTTTACAAATAATTCATGAGAAGAAATGAAGAAATTTATGAGGGAAATCAATTAATTATTTGATGTAAAATTTTGCTAACACTGTCTAAGAATAAGCATTATAATTCTTTTATGACATCTTAACCACAAATCAATAATATTTGCACTACCGAAAACTAGCGTTAGAATAAAAATTGACAGTAAAATCATCTGACTTATGTAAGTCTGAAGAACAATTGTTGACAAGTGTTTGTGTGACACGTGTCCAGATGAATTAACTTTTCGATCATTGTCATCATTTATATCATTGAATTATTTAAATAAGTGTGTGTGTGTGCTTATAATAATAATACATAGGATAGGTCGATTTCCTTGTCATTCATTTGAAGTGACTAGAATATTGTAACTCGTAAATATTTTGACGGAGGTTCCTTATCTTGTTTCCTATTCTTAATATTAAATTAATAAATTAAATTTTTTTTTAAAAAAGTATTAATTTGTCTGAGGAACTTTAAAAAAACTGTATCATATTTTTTTTTTATTTTTGATAAAATGACTATTATTTATTTTTTAATAATTTTCATAGCATATCATAACTCCCATTTGAACATTATGTTCAATCATTTTCCAATAAGTCAAAAGAAAAATGAAAAATGAAAAAAAACATATATGAATATTTTATGACATATCTGTAATATCACCCTCAAACGTATCAATAATATCTGGCAGTCAGTGTCAATGAACACAAAAGAAGTGGATAATAATCGTTTTTTATTCAGATTTTTTTTTACGTTTCTAGGTATATTTTCATTTGTGTTAAAAAGGTGTTCACATGAATAATGTCTTACTAATGCTTTTTTTAAGGATTTTAATATCTCCATTGGGAGATTTTTTACACATTGTATTCCGTTTGCAATGCTTTTTTTTATTGCATATGTTATAGTCATGTGAATCGAAAAGCGAAGGATAATATTCAATAAATGTGAGTGTGATTTGAAATTTGAGGTTGTACATTTTTGATAATCTTTATTTAAAGCTCGACATTTAAAATTTGTCGTAAAAGAAAGTCGTTTAAAGTTACTCTGTAAACAAAAAAAAAGAACAATTGTAAATACTTGACATAAAGAGTGTAAATTTTGATACAATTGGGGGATGCAATTACACATTTAACATTGAGTATTGAGTTGAATCATTGATGCATTATATTGTCGATTTAAAATTATCATTTTCAATCAAATGCGTAAAGTACTTTTGTATGCGTGTTTGGTTTACATTACTTTGTAATGCACTGTAAGTTGAAAACGCCCGCAGTAAAAATTGATTTGGTCGGTAGACGGTGATCTTTGATTGACGCTTACAGGGCGTATGATTAATGCAATTTTAAATATTATGGGCACTGTTTAATCCTTTCCTTCCCAGGAATAGATCCAGCTGGAATTTTTGATCAAATTTTGTATTTTCCAGTAGATCCAGTAGTAGCTAGCAAAAACACGTATAAGTCCTATAGAATTACGCACAGAAATTTCACTTTAAAAATTGCAATAAAAAAATAGGTTTTTTTGACAAAATATCTTTGAGCTCGTAAG
The DNA here is from genome assembly GCA_900002565.1 of Culicoides sonorensis. Lineage (NCBI taxonomy): Eukaryota > Metazoa > Arthropoda > Insecta > Diptera > Ceratopogonidae > Culicoides > Culicoides sonorensis. Next base: position 709,255 of record LN483467.1, on the reverse strand, counting down.
ATTTTTTTTAAAACTACTACCAAAAATATCAAAGAAATTGTTCAAAGAATCTGTTAGTTCAAGAAAAAACTGTGTAAAATATGTGAAAATATACATTAAAAACTTATTTAAAATCAATGTTTCACCGGTGAGACACTGGGAAAGAAAGGGTTAAGTCTATGCATATTATGCGGGGAGTTTTCAACTTACAGTGTATTTAATAAATGCAATGAAAAATTTTTAAAAATAGACAAAAGAGAGAATTATATGATATTTTTTTTTGTAATAATTTTATGTACTTAAAAGAACAATATGTCAAATCAAGTAATCATTTTATTTTAAAGTTAGGCTTAGTAAGAAAAATACCATATGATACAGTTAAACTGTAAGTTAAAAAAAAATATTTCACGATGTCACCAGCTGTATTTAATACCAATGTTAATTTAAAGTCTAGAAAAATAAATGCGTCAGTTAATGAAGTTATAAATTCTAAAAAAATTTTATTATAAGAAAAATTGTTTTGAACGAACGTGTTAACAACCCTTTTATTGATGGAACATATGTTACAAATATACATAATAAATATAAGAAAATATACAGTGTATGTGAATTTTAAATTCACCCTTTCGAGATTCGCTTTAAACTTTTAAAAATCGAATTGAACATGATTAAGTAATAAAAAAAGACACTATAAAATTTACACCTTACAACTTTTTAACCCCTTATCAGTGTTGTTAACTATATATATTTTTTTTTTGATATAACATGTTATTTACAACGAAATACTTTTTTCATAAATGAGATACAATTTCTAAATTTACAATAATATCAAGATGTTACAAAAAACGTTATTTTGTTAAAGACTTAGTGAGTTAAATATTTGAAAAATATAATTCTCGACAAAAATCATATATATTTGTTGCCGTGCACAGCAACTTTTTGTCGTACTACGGCAACTGTACGGCAACATTTTTAACATTTTTTTTCAAATATCTAAGTAAAAAAAAATGTAATTTTATTAAAAAAAATCTCAAAAACTTCAAAATAATACCGAAAACTTTTTTTTTCAATTAAAATTCCAAAAAAAAAAATATTTTTTACCGTTTCACTATTTTGAAAAAAAATTTTTGAATTTTTTTTTTTAAATTTTATTTGAGTTTTGTGGAAGTTTTTTTGATAAAATTATATTTTTGTTACTTAAATTATTGAAAAAATGTTCCGTTACAATTGCCGTACAGTTGCCGTGCTACGGAAAGATGTTGTCGTCTACGGCAACAAATACGGCAAGTTTTATGTTTGCCGTGTAACAACAAATCTCATGTATTTTTTGCTTTACTTATTTAAAATAAATGAACTACTCGATTATAGTCTCCAATAAGGTTGCTAAAAGCTTAAAACTAGTTCTATGTTCCCACTCTAGTCATTTCCTTTAATATAAATTTTTGCGAAGCATGGATCAATCAGATTTAATCAAGAAAAATATGAGAAAAATGAAATAGAATTAAGACTATGAAAAAACAAAAAAAAAAATTAAGAACAAAATTTTATACTACAATATTACTCTCTGTATTTTTTTCAATGTTTAAATCACCTTTTTTCTGGACAACGTTTTAGTTGTATTAATGAATAAGTATAAATGTTAAGCATTGTATCGACCTGATCTTGTACTAGTCTCATATTCAGTGTATAACTGAAATTTAAATGCATGAATGGAAAAAGAAAATACGTTGAGTTGTATAAAACATACTGTTATTGTGTGTCTAGATTGAAGAAGAGAAATAATCGATTATTGTGTGCACTTGCTACAGTATTTTTTAAGCGTGTCGTCATCATCACGTCTCAGTATTCTAGGTATAGTGTTAAGAAAGAAAAAAGAGCTTAACCGCGCCTATAAAAGGGCGGAGTTTTTAGATTTTTTCCCCGTGTTCATTCAATTCACGAGTATTTACAAATTATTTCTATCCCTTTCTGGGTTTTCAAATAGTATTTCTTGTATATGTTTTTATTTGTTTTTTTGCTTATTTGTAATTGAAATGTATAAAGGCATAAACTTATTTTTCTTTCTGTGGTTTTTGAATTTTAGTATTTTTTCTATAGATAGACATCCGTGTATAAAAAAAATTTCCTGCATTGCTATATAAAAATGGATGCTTGATCGTCATATATTTTGAATACAAAAAAAAATCGTAATATTGCTTCGACTTAGAAAATTAATATGTTCAAATTGTATAGAAATGTGGCAATATAAGGAACATTCGTTGGTGGTGTTTTTTTTATTTTGAAAAATCGTTGAAACATTTAGCAACATAGGATACACAAAATATAAAACTAATATAAATTTAGAAGTATAAAGATGTACCACTTAGTTCTAATGCCTGTTTTGGGGGATCCTGTAATAATAACAATCATGTACTTGTACTTGTAATACTACCTTTTTCATTTTAACTTTTAGCCCTACGTTTTTTTTTTTTGCATAAACTACATCCATGTGTTGACCAAAAAAGAAAGAAGATTTCCAAAAAAAAACTCTTCAGATAACGAATTGTATCTTTTGTACTTTTAATAAATTGACTGATAACATCCGAAATATAGAAAAAAAAAACTGAAACCAATAACTTTGAATAGAAATTGAACAAAACTCTTCATGAATAACATAGCTTCTTGTCTTTGATATTTTATTTTTTTTTAATGGTGAAATTAACATTTAAAATCATTAAATGAATGTATATACCACTGAATGGTAAAAAAAAATCAATAAATTCCGATATCTTTTGTTTCGTTCTCACAGTGACAAATAATATTATCAAATAAAATCGTCTTTGTTCAAAATATATCAGTATATTCTTGTGTGCTAGCGCTATCTTAATGTCTTCCTTTTAATAATACTAATAAAAACAGCTAAATAAAATAACATGATTTAAGCCTGGTTTATACTTTTAATACGCACTACTTATTTGTGTTTTTTTTTTAATGTGTTTAAAACGTTTCACTATATTTTATATCAAAAATATCTTTTTTTTTGTATACCTTTTTTATTAATATTCTAAATCAGTTTTATCAATTTAAATATTTTTTTTGTTCATTTGGTGTGTTTAAGAATAAATATAGTCTATATCAGCATTTAAAAAAAAATTAAATGAAAAAATAAAACAAAATAATTTAATTTAATGATGCTGATAATATGCCGAATCACTAAAAAACAAACAAAAATACAGAAAAACATTAGTTTTCAAATGTTTTACAATATATTTTATGTGAAAAAATTTAAATTCATCGATTTATTTTTTTCAAATGTGACTTATAACGTAAACTTATATTTTTGTATGAATTTAATTTAAAAATAAAAAAAAACCTCTTTTAAAATGTTATTTTTCTTGTCGGCTTAAGTATATTTTGATGTTCAAATTTAAGTTTTATTTGGTGTTCTTTAATATTATTGATTCGTTAACTTCTCATTATTTTCTGCTACAATATCGTTGCTTGAATTAGTTGCTATGTATACAAGTTTGATATTATTATTATTAAAAAAAAAAAATTGGATTAATTCTTACTTTTTTTTTATTTTAGAATTCATGATTCCATATGTCGCTATTACAATGTTTTATCATGAATTTGACATTATTTATGTTGATTTCTTATTAACATTACAAATTTAATAAAAATTATTTGTTCATGTCAATTGTAATTACTTGTAGGTTAAACATAGTCACAAGCCTTTTACAAAAAATTTCATGATAAATGGTACTTTACTTACGGAAAAATAACGTGAATAAAGTTATTTAAAGTAAAACTAAGAGTTGTGATAAAATATTAAGATTATTGGAAAACTCAACCCAACAACGATATTTGTTTGTTCATTTTGTTTTGACTTTAATTTAAAAAACGAGTTATTTTAAGTTTAAGCTGAACTATTTTGGAGAAAAGAGCTGATAAGGATGTCATCTATCTCCGATTGAAATATTTTAAGCTTTCTGGGAAATCTGTTAATTTGAAAAGCTCAACCGACATTCAGATGAAGACGATTGAGCATTTATCTTTGAATATTGATAAGAAAAAAAAATATAATATAATAATAAATACATTTATGAACAATTGTTGGGCAAACAACGAAGTATTTTAACCACTAATTGAACTTAATGACGCAATTTTTAAAATGATTGTTATTTTTTTTAAAGTAAAATAAATAGTCTCATACCATTTTCAATAAAAATTCTGAATATTTTTGAGAAAAATATACATACCGCTATTGATTGAATATTAGTTGAGTAAACTTCAACCAAGAAATACAAGTTATTTAATATTTATATTTGAAATGTGTATAATGTAAGGTCCAAAAATCACTAACATACTTCAATTTAATGATGATAATAATTGTTAATACTAAATTACTCAAAAAGACGAATACAAATAAGTTATAACACAAATAAAACTGTTCATTTAAGTGGGTAGAAAAAATTAATCTACCAACACCATTGAGAACATACTTGAATTTCTGCTTTATTTTATACGTTCATAATATTATTTAAGTTGATTAACACTTAAATATCAAACAATTTATTTATCGTTTACACACATTTACATAACAATATTTGTAGATACTTAAAGTTTAGTTATTTATCACCAATTACAGAATGATTGTTATTTTTTTTAGTTTCTCATTACTCTTGAAGTATAGTTCAAATTTCACTCACTTAAATGAAAAGGATACATTTGTGTAAATATAAGAAGCATCATTATTAAAATAAATACTTTGTGTATATATTGAATTAAATAATTGTATTCAACTTTTACAATTACAACTGGCGCTCAAATCTTTATCAACTCAAAATACCGATGGAATTTTTGATTTTGCATTGTCCACTTTGAAACTATTTACAATGCAATAATCCTCGCCATCTTTTAAGTTTACGTCCCTCAATGAAATGCACTTTGTTAAACATGTAAAGGTATTTTAGTAATGTTACGAGCCAAAACAAAAGATAACATCGATTTAATGATGGTTATCAGAAAACCGCATACACATGTCAAAATACGAACATTAAATAAAAACAATACGTGTATAGTTGTTTTCACAAAAACAAATCTTCAGATAATGGATTATTCTGACGCCATTTGACTACAGCAAATATTTTTTACTCTTTGTAACTTCTGAATTCTTGAGTACATCTTCGAGTTTCTCTTTATCTTAAAGAATCTCAATTTCTTTTTTCGTCATATAATTTAGGCAATTCTTTTTATTATATTAATATAATTTACCTTAAAAGGGATCTTAAATTATTGTTGTGAATTTATTTAATGAATCTAAGTGTTATAATAAAACAAACTTTGAACAAGTTTTAGAGTTAAAGTGACACACATTAAATTTAAAGAACAAGGAATAAATAAATAAGAATAAACATGATTTTAAAACCGACCAAAAAAATTACAATAGAAGTAACTTTAAATGAGATTAAGAAAAATAACATCACATAAGTGTGTATTTGTGTGTGTTAACCATATAATATTTTTGTTTTTGTAATTGTTTCATTATGAACATATTGTCATCATATCGTGTCGCTTCTACTCATTTAATTGTTGCATGTTGGGGAGATAATAAATGTTAAAAAGTGTTTTCATGTAAATTCTTTGAAAAAGACAAACTTTGTGTCATATATTCAAAATAATATTATTTTTTTATTGGTGTTTTTATTTAAAATTTAAGGTATAAGTGGAGTTTGAGTAACATGATGATAATATTTAGGTAGTAATCGAGTTAAGAAAGATAAAAAATGAATGTTATAAAATAATTTTTAGTCATAATAATATTCATTTACTTAAATTAAATCAAAATGTTCCTTAGTATAGTGTTATTCAAAATTGTTGTACCCATTGGAAAATTTTGGCGCGCTTTTCAATGTCTTTGGCGTGATTTTTACTGTTTCTGAATACATTTGAATTTAAAAACAATTTTTAACCAAAATATTTTTTATTTAAGAAAGAATTTGATGTCAAGTAAAAAAAAATATTTAAAATTAAATTTTGACTGATTTTTTTATATCAATTGATAAAGAAGCAGATATTTATTTCAAGTTTTACATAAAAAATAATTATTTTTAATTATTTTCACATTTCGTACGAAATTTAAAAAATTATAACGACCGATTATATTAAACGAATATTTGAATACTAAAGGTATAAATATCATTTAATTTCGATAACATTTTAAACTTAAAGGCAGAATTCGTTAAAGCGAAATTTTAACATATCTTCAACAAAAGTATGAATATAAATCCGCAGCAAAAGTGATAAATCGCGGTCAGACGATTTTGTCAAAATTCAGTTTCTTGCAGGAAAGGCTTCTTCTTTCTTTAAATTTTAATATAAAAAATAAAATTTTAAAGTTTCTTCAGAAAATAAAAAAACATCACAATGTGCCATAAGCATTTAGAGATATTTTTTGAAATAATTGTGATAAATCGCACTAAATACCTTATTTTACGAATATTGAAGAATATTTTTTTTTTAAATTGTAGATTCGAAATTTTTTAGCTTTTTTGAAATAAAATTGAAAATAATTTTTGAAAAAGTACCATAAAAATTTTTTTCTTGCGCTTTTATTTGCAAAAACTTTAAATGCAATTTACTCAAAACTACATAGATGTGGTAAATGTGAAATATCACATTTGATAGCGAAATATAAAACAGCATATACAATCAAAAATATTTTATTAATCGCAGAACGAACATTTATATTGAATTAACGTTACACATCTTATTCAAATAATTTTATTTTTTTTACTGAAGGATTTTCACATTGAACCAATTGAAAATATCATTTTCTTGATTTTATTTATTTTTGGCATCAAATCTATTTGTGTCGTAGACTGAGTTTTTTATTCGTGTGACAAAATAGCGAGAACATCAAAATATGTGATAAAACTTGAATACATGTGTTTGGCACACAAAAAACATCGTCAATATCATTATTTTGCATTGCATATTATAAAACATCGTTTTTGAACACAAAGACAAACAATGAAAAGAATTTTTTTAGAAACAACTGACACAAGCTAAAGCTTCATATCGTTGTCGTAAAAAAAAAATTAACAGATGCAAAACTGCATTTTCATATGTTGTTTTATATCTTGTTGAACAGATTAAATAAACGTCTATTGAAATTTATCATCAAAAGACAATTCAATGTTTTGGTTCCGAAATAAATAATTAAAATTAAATTAAAAAATATGAAAATAAAAAAGCATTACGAGCGATTGTTGGTTTTAAAATTTAAATAAATGACATAAAGATGACCTTCGTTGGGTCATCAATACAGATAAATTTTCACTGTTTTTCTGCTTAAATTTTTAACTCAATAAAAAAAGAGAATGATATTTTAATGACTATTGTATTTGTGTTATTTTAAAAACAAGTATGTTAAGAAATCGTGATGCATTTCTGTGTATAATTAACATGACCCTGTTGAGTTTTGTGTGAAGAAAAAAAAATAAGAAAATGTGTTCTCAATTGTATGCATTAATTTAATGAATGACTTTGATACAAAAATGTGACACATGTGAATGCTTATTTATGCCAACCCAACAACTCAAAATTACATTTTAGAATTTTATTTTTATTCAGAGTTTAACTTTCATTAATTAGATTATTTTGATTGTTTTTCTTTGTTCTTAAAATACCTGCTGTATTTTCATTCTGCTATTGCTGATAAAAAATAGTTCAAGTGTGATAAATTATTTTATCAAATTTTGTTTTAAATAGTGATGAAATGTGTTAAATTCTTTACAAAAAAGGTTGATGTTGAACAGATTTTAATCATTTTTTTTTTAATGTTAGAACAAGTCCCAATTTTACAGAGTATATGTTGGCATTCCATTCTAAAATGAGTGCCGATCACACTTATCAATCTGAGTGCACAGGTTTATGGACCATAAAAAAAAAATGAAACTTTTGTTCCATAAATTTTCTTGTATCTATCCTAGAAACTAAAATATAAGGATTTCCTGAACACAAAAAGGCACAAAAAGAAATGGTTTTGTTTGAAATGAGTATGATGTTTCTTTTTGAAAGTTGTAGATAATTGTTTAGAGAATAAACTTTCCATATGCCATTTTACATGTTTTCATACAAAAAAAATTATATATCATCAAAAACATCAACATTCAATGAAAACCTGTGCTAATTTATTTTTGATTTTTAACAATTAAATAATTCAAAAAAGATAGTTTAAGTATTGATCCTGTTTTTGTTTCAAACAAAAACTAATAATACAGATCTTATCGATATTAGAACCTAAATCACTTTATTAAAAAAATATTTTTTTTTAATTCTCAAAGATATTTAAGTTTAAAATTAGTAAAGAATAAAAATCAAAGGACAGAAGCTAAAACGTTTTCTGTGTTATTATTTGGTCAGTTAGATTGAATATAAATTTAAATGTGAGAAATCATTATCAAAAAATTTGTTGTTTTTTTTTTAATATTATTTCAAAACCATATATTGACGTTGACAACTCGTTATAAAAAAAAATTGATGGTTTGAGATATATTTTTCGGTAGCTTTCGTCTGTCAATCATTGAATTTAACTAGCTTATTTGATTACTTATAAAAATAATTATTAAATCAAGTTTATTGGTTCTGGGATTAAAATTGTTCATAGTTTTATTTGTAAACCGTTATTTTAATGTGTAATAAAAATAAGAAATGACATTAATTTAAATTTAGACGTTTATAAAAGCAATTTGAAACTACATAATAAGATAATTATAAGCCATTATTATGTCGAAATCAATTTAAAACTTGAATGATCACCCTTACGTTGTTGAATATTTTGTGTTTTCAGATAATTTTATGATGAGTGCCTTTATACTCGTACTATATAAAGTAATGTTATGTATCAACACTATGCTTTGTTATTGCTGGTGCTGCTGATATTGACCATCGACTAAAAACACAATACATATATATTTTTAAACTGAAGTTGATTAAAGTTGACAGATGATCACATAATATATTAATGTTAAATTTATGATGCTGATGATGTGGTCAATAATGCGCTGGTTTGCTATAATTATTACCATCAGCTTAATATTATAATTATATTATGTTCTCATTTGCCACGAACTATTCTATACTCTTTTCTGTATGGATTTTGTACAGTCGATAAAATGAAATTAAACGAAATAATACGCCATTATGTTTTGTAGATCATAATACTAATAATATTGTTTTTGAGTAAAATTATATGAATGTCTACCGTGATGTGGTCTAATATTAGCTAACCGCATAGCATGTGTCTATACAACAGTGTTAAATAAACCAATCATTTTCAAGCCGATTGTTCAAAACTAATATAATTAAATAATTTTAATGCATTTCATTTGTTTTGTTTTATTGTTATTTTTAAAATGGCTGTCTAGAAAAAATATATTTATTGAAAAATTAATTGTAATTTGATTATTCCACAATTAGAAATAAATCGTACTTTGACAAATTCACGGTTGTCTTGTTGTTTGACATACCTGGACCAAAGTCAACATGCCGCTCTTTGGAATTCGTTTTTAAAACACATAACCGACTAACTTGCATGTTTATTGTATCTCATTACAAGCATTTTTACTTAACACTTTTATTTGTTTCTGTATTTTTAATTTGTACCCAAGTCGACTGAAGCAGAAAAAGAACCAAGCTTACAACTAGCGGAACATGTACAATACGTAATAGAACTTTGCATTTTCTTTAATTTGAGTTATTTGTAAAATTATTAAATATATTAACTAAATGCACTTGAAAACATTTTATCTTGTTGAACAAATTTTATTAGAATTCAAAAAAAATTCATGATACCTTAAACGTTACACTGTAAGTTGAAAACGCCCCTTCAGTTCAAAATGATTTAATTCGCAGATGGAGATCTTTGATTGAGCTTACAAGGTGTTTGAAGACTCATGTTAATTTGTATAAAATTTCGAATATTTTTTGGTCATTGTTTTAGTCTTTGCATATAATACAGGGTGGTTTGCGGGTCGTTTTCAACTTACATTGTATATTCAATCATTGGCAGGTAAAACAAGAATACGATTTCATATAACCTTTTAAAAAATGTTATGAAATAATTAACCTGTGAAAAATCTCTAAAAAGGATGTTTAAGTCTAAATATTAATTTCTTATCTTAAAATAGGACTAGACATTAAAAAATGTTGAATTATTTTTTATTATCAGATCAACTTTAAACAATAAATTGAAATAATCAAATTGCGTTTGTAAATCATTTATACAGTAGTATCATCGTTCTACATGAAATAGATGCAGCTTAAGTCCGAACTATTATCGGATCCAATCCAATGTTATAGTTCGAAAAGAAAAGAAAGTGCAAAAGTCAATTTCCAAAATATTTAATCCAATTATATGGTTGTATAAAAGCTGGATTTCGTTTTAATACTTTGCCTGTTCTTTATATTTTTGGTTTCGTGTTGTTTGTGATATTTTTTTTCGACTTGATGTATCACTCATTGATTTAAGCGACATTGTCATATTTTTTTTTGTAAAACATAATCTTCTTTTGTGTTTATACACTAATAAATTCGATTTTATTTTTTTATAGTACTATCACATAGAAATATCCTTACTTTTACTGCTTTTTGGTTTTCTTTCTAATAATAGATAACTAGAAAAAAAGGACAAAACTCCATAAAACGGTATCAAATAATACGATCATGATCTATTTAGAAGAGTAAAAACTCATTCAAGTCATCATTCAGTTAACGATAAACGGACGAACATTTATAAGAAGGGACAATTTCTAAACATATGCCTTGCTTGACCATATTGGATTTTTTTGATACTTATTTTCTGATGATTTGGATAGATAACAAAAACATATGAACCGTCAAGGAAAAGCTGAATAAAGAATTCGTATTTCTCTAAATTTTGGTTTCTATAATTACAAACGACATTTATGAGAGTTGTAAGATGTGGAATGTACTTTTTTTAAAATGCATCGATAAAAATAAGTACTTTAAAAAAATGGCTTCATTAATACTGTATAAAAAAAATATAAATGAAAAATGGCAAAACAAAACATGATACAGTAACATAACGAAAAAATTATAACAATACAATGAGTGAACTGCATTTAAGAAAATAATTTTTTATTTATATAAAAAAAATCACATTGAATTGATGAGGCTGAACATATTAGCGGCGCCGCATAATTTTACTTAATGAGGTATATTACAAGAGCAAAGAAGAACCATGAATTACATTTTTCTTGTTCACTTTTTTTTCTCTGAAATAATACAAAGGAGCCATATAAAATGATGTGATATGTACTGAATTTCAGTTTGTATATATGCCATTTATGTGAATTTTGTTTTATGCGCTGTTTCATACACCAAAACCGATAAAAAATTCATACAATTATATATAAGTGTTGTTTATAAAATTGTGAAGTAAGAACCAGTCAGATACTTTTAACATATTTTTATTGCTATTATCATACGACAAATACTCATGTGTAATATTTAATATGGTAGCTCTAACCGATCAAATAAAAATATATATACATTGGTATAAATAACATCAATAAGCAGACGACAACTAGCATCAGAGAAAAACAATAAAATGGCGCTCATCGTTATCTTATTATGAATCTTTTGTTCTTATTTTTTACTTGTGTAATGCAATTTTTGATTAAATTTACTTTTGTCTGTATGGAAAAGAACTTCTTTTTTGGGATGTTAGTTAAAATTTAAGAATTTTCATCGAAAACAAAAAAAAATTTTTCAGATGTCGATTTAAAGAAAACCTAAAGTTTTAAATAACTGTCAGGTCAAAAATTTTAATATCAAAGTAAAATAATATAAGAATTCGGACATGAAATACTTATTGGATATGATGACAGCGGTATAATCAATAATTAATTTAGAATTGTAAAATTTCTTTCAACAAAGTTTTTCCCTAATCATCTTCAAGCATTTTCTTCATCTTTTCTTGTGCTGTTGATAATGACAGTGAATTCAGATTGGGATGGGTATCTCATCGGATAATACCTTATAAATTATTTTTTAAAGATTTTACTTTGTCAATTATTTTTCAATTATTCAAGAGAATTGATATACAAAAATAATGTTGAGAAAAGATAAGGGGAAAACATAAGTAACTTATGATGTCAAACAAGTTTTGTATCATTTATCAGTTATAGCAAGTCCATTTAACAGTTACGATAGATATTATTTTTTTCCTACAATATAAGTAGGAAGAAAGAACATGAAATTTAACCACATGCCAATCAACTTTGATCCATTAAATTTGGTACATGTTGGACATTACAAAAATCTTCGAAACATTTTCCTTTTTTTGATTATTAACGTTTGACTTTTCTATCAATAATACGTTTGAGGCAGATATAAAATCTAAAAAGAACAAGAAAAGGAAATGGACCATTCATCTTCGTTTCGTTTAAAAAAAACTATCAAAATAATATGTGTTTAAATAATGTTGAATAGTTATATTTTTGTTCTCGTTTGTTCAGTTTGTTTCTTATTACTTTGTTTATTGCTTGTTCTTTCGGAGTGTTGAATTCAACGATTGTTTTTTTTTTTGCTCACTTAATGGCGTTTAATGTTAAGTATATTTATCATGCAAGATTATCTTTTTTTAAGAAAAACTGGTAATGTTTTTAGAACGACGCGTTGATGAAGAGTGATACAAAATAAGAATGATGTTAGCTCCATCTTCAATTATTATTTGCCATCAAAGAATGAGATGACAAAACTTTGATTAAAAATTATTGATAGCACTATTTTATAACCAATTATACATTTCAACAAAGCACTTTTTAACGTCCATCTTTAAACAATACTCAAGATAACTGTCTTTTTGATTATATTTTTGGGGGTTGTGTAAAAATTTCAGGGAGGAAACAAGTTTTTAATGATGCCGCTCATCAATTCTTGCTCTCAAAGTTTGTAGAAACGACAACGCAATAGATAATAATTAATTCTTATGATATGGAACTCAAAAAAAACTACATAGACCTGGAATACATTTCTTCATCGTTACTTACTTCGAGACTCAATAGTGTCGCTATATCAGGTGAGTATATCGAGTCGATACTATCGGCGGGATACCTCTATTTCTGAGTTAACTTCCATTTTCAGATTTGGAAAAATAAACATTTATATAGAAAAAATGTAAGTAACAAAAAATTGTATTTGCATTAAATTGATACAATCGAAGCCGCGATATTCATCTTCTCTTGTTTTATGTTAATTTACACGTTTTTAACCATATACGTTAGTATACGTTTTAGTATTGTAATTTTTTTCTTGTTAATTTTTTTTCTGAAGCTGTTTTGTTATCGGAATTGTGTATAATATAAAGAAATAAAAAAAGGATAAACCGTACATAATTTTGTATTTTGTTAAGGTTTATTCGCCCAAGCACTTTTATTAAAATAAAATAAAAAGCATCTTATTGCAACTCTTTTTTTGGAATATGACGTGGTTCAGTAAACATTGGTCTGTTTGTACTAAATTTCTTTTACATCCAACTTATTATAAGTGGTTGTTGTAATAAAGAATTAATTTTATGTTCTCATATCGATATAAAGTGAAAAAAAATGTTTTTGAGTAAATTATAAGCATTTGAAAAAATTAAAATATTAAGTTTTTTCCTGGCGGTATTGGAAATATGAATTGTTGCAGTTTTTCTAAGGACAATTAGACTTTCGTGCATCTATCTGTATTAAAATGTTTTTTTAAACATAATTTATGAAAATAATATGTGCATGTTCATAATCACGTTCTATTTTCAAATTTACTTAGTTGTACGAGGAATGTTGTTTTAATTTGTCCTTACGAAACTTTTTTTGTTTGTCTTCTCAAAAACATTATTACTCATAGTACAAAATTGAAAAATAATGCAAATTTTTTTAAGGTACAATAAAATAAAAACTAATTTATTTGAAAATCTTTTTCTTTTCTACTTCTTTTCAATGAAATGGCAAATCAAAAAACGGTAAATGATAAAATTTGCATGTACTATGAATGTGCAAATAAAGCATTTCAACATTTTAAATTGCTTTTTTGAGACTGTTTTCTGATTATTTATTGAAATTTGTTTTATAGAAGTTGTATTTGAAAAAATATATTTTTAAAATTTTATTTTCTTTCAAATTGATTTCAACTTAAAAAAAAAATTAAGAATTGTTTAGCATCTTAAATTTTTTACGTGCTTTTTTCCCATGTTGGTCTACAAATTCGTAATACACTATAAGTTGAAAACGCCCCGCAGTACAAATTGACTTGGTCCGGAGATGGAAATCTTTGATTAACGCTTACATGGTTTTTGATAAATGTAATTTTTAACGCATTTTCTGTTAATTTGGATAAAAATTTAGAATATTATGGACACCCTTTTAACCTATCAATATAATGCGGGGTTCTTTGCGGGGCGTTTTCAACTAAGAGTGTATCAATTGAAGTTTCACTGTTTGTGTCAGCATGCTAAACTAATATTTTTAAATTTATTACAAAAGCACGTGTTATAAAGTGCTTTATGTTTGTCTGTTAAAATGATCATCAATGCATTTTTAACAGTGTTCAAATTCATGGGTGTTAAAATCTGTGGTTTATAATGTACTATTGAATAAAATTAGTTTTATGAAGATAATTCAACACCAAAATACGGAAATTCGTTTCTTAAAAAGGTCATAATTCATTCAAAAGAGTGACAATATCGGGGTAAAAAATATAACATGTTGAGTTTAAAAAAAGGTAATGCGTTCCATCACTAAAAAAGTAATAAAAAATTAACTGAGCGTTAATGTTTAACAGCCCTTTGTTCTCGTCTTCTAAAACATAGTTTTTGTTAAACCGCATTATTAAAGCGCATCAATACCCCTTCACAAATAACTTTGAAACTACTCATAATAAGTTCATGAATTTCATATACTTTTTGATAACAGAATTTCCCAATCGTTTAATCCCTAGATCAATTACATAATAATCGATATTAAGAATTGTTAATATTTTTCTTGCAAAATGTATTATAAGCCTAAAAAATAAAATATATGACTCTAAAATTTAATTTTAATAGTGCATGGATTATTTCTTAAGCTATCTTTTTCACGCTAGAAACAATTAATTTTTTATAATGTGACAATTATTTTAAAAAAATTTAATATAAGTTATTTATGTCATGGCATGCCATTAGCAATGGTTTATAACCCTACACAAAATTAAACTATTTATAGGCCATAAGCCATAAGGTGAAGATGATTTGTAACATCCCAAAAAGAGCAACCAAATTTTTGCATTTTTTTAATATTTATTGCAGATTTTATGTTCTTATTTTATAATTTTGTTGTGTATAAGTTCTAAGTTTTTTTTTTAAATTCAAGTAATTTGCACTTGTAAAAGAAGTATTAAGTTGTTTTGTAGGATATGCTTTTGCATGTATAATAGTGCATTTTTTCAATCAATTAAAAATTTTAAGTATTTTAATAAACAATTCTTTTCTTTTTTTTTTGTAAGAGAGGGAAAAGTTTTATGTGATCTACCATTTTCTTCATTATTCTCTAACGTAAATTTATTTGACTTGAAAAAAATAACGTTTTTTTTAATTTTGTAATTTAAACACAAATTATCGTTTATAATCCCTTGTTATCGTTTGAAATTGTTAGGTATCGTTTACAATCTCTCTCATATGATTCTCATCAGTTGAGTGGTTTAACCCAGGCAGCATAATGATTTCAAAGTATTCCATTAGCATTCTTTCAAAATATTCTACCACGAGCATAATTTTACATTTTACAAATTGTCTTCTTATTGTCAGATAATACGCACTTAATTTTGTAAAAAGGAAGACTTTTTCAATCATTTTTACAAAAAATTCGTTGAATAAGCAAATAAATATTCCTTTTAAATTTCCATATGATTATTTTGATTATTTTTTTTAGATTATTCAAACTTAAGATCATATGAAATGACAAACTATGAGGATACTTTAATTAAGAATGATATTTTTTTTGTTTTTCTTTAAGTTATCCTTAAACTCTTCTTAAAGAATTCTTTTCAAAATTGTTCTTTTTTTAATCTTCTTTTTCGTCGCTTACTGGGATCTCATATTCAAAATGTAAATAATTGTATTTCAGAAATATTTAGAAAATAAAAACATAATTTTATGCTAATATAACTTTGACATTTATATTATAAAAAGAGTTTAAAGTTCTTAAAATCAGGTGCGTAAGGATGAAATTTAATTTCGTAGGAAAAAATATTTTTATAAAATTGATTTTCTTAGTTAATCAATATTTTGAAAATTTATGTAACTCACTTTCTTGGTAAATACTTAACATTTCTAAACATTAAAATTACGCTGCTGTTTTTTCAGTTAAAGAGTACAGGCACCTCGAATTTAAATGACTACGACGCCTATTCCAACTTCCATTCATATGGATGGAAATTCAATAAGATTCAGTGATCACACTCTAGGTAATTTTTGATAGGTAAAAGAAGATCTTGCACTAACAATATTAAATTTGCAGATAAGGCAACGAAGACAAAACTGACACTGGAGAACTATTATAGTAATCTTATTTCTCAACATTGTGAAAGGAAACAACGACTCGCTAAGCTGGAAGCTTCTTTAGAAGAAGATGGATTGTCAGATCAACAACGTCAAGAGAAACGAATGCAGCATGCCCAAAGAGAAACAGAATTCCTTAGACTGAAACGTAGTCGATTAGGTAGAACTTTGTTTATAAAAATTGATTTATTCATTTAAAAATGTATTTCGTGTAGGAGTTGAAGACTTTGAAGCTTTAAAGGTGATAGGAAGAGGAGCTTTTGGGGAAGTAAGATTAGTACAGAAAAAAGATACTGGCCATGTTTATGCGATGAAAGTTTTAAGAAAAAGCGATATGCTAGAAAAAGAACAAGTAGCACACGTTCGTGCAGAGAGAGATGTCCTTGTTGAAGCTGATCACCAGTGGGTGGTAAAAATGTATTACAGTTTTCAAGATTCTATTAATCTGTACTTAATTATGGAGTTCCTTCCTGGTGGTGATATGATGACATTGCTTATGAAAAAAGATACCTTATCTGAAGAATGCACTCAATTCTATATTGCGGAAACAGCTCTAGCAATTGATTCAATTCATAAATTAGGTTTCATACATCGTGATATAAAACCGGATAATTTGCTTTTAGATGCTAGAGGTCATTTAAAATTGTCAGACTTTGGCTTGTGTACTGGACTGAAAAAATCTCATCGAACTGATTTCTATCGTGATTTGTCACAAGCCAAACCGTCTGATTTTATTGGAACATGTACAAGTCCAATGGATTCTAAACGAAGAGCTGAGAGTTGGAAACGAAATAGACGAGCATTAGCTTATAGTACAGTTGGAACTCCAGACTATATAGGTAAAATAAATAAAGTAGGAAAAAAATTTCTTTAAATCTATTTATTAATAAAATCATTCAGCACCCGAAGTCTTTCTTCAAACTGGGTATGGACCAGCATGTGATTATTGGTCTCTAGGATGCATCATGGTGAATAATTTTTGTTCAAGTAAAGATTCAAGCAAAAAATAATAATTTTAATCTTGCAGTACGAGATGCTGATGGGTTATCCACCGTTTTGCTCAGATAATCCACAAGATACTTATCGTAAAGTTATGAATTGGCGTGAAACATTAATTTTTCCCCCAGAAACCCCAATATCAGAAGAAGCCAAAGAAACAATTGTAAAATTTTGTTGTGATGCTGATCGAAGGTAAACATAAATTATGAGATTTTCATCATTGTGTTAACATTTATTCTCTCAGACTCGGTTCTCAAAAAGGCCTTGAAGATGTTAAATTAGTTGCATTCTTTCGTAATGGAATTGATTGGGAACATATTCGTGAAAGACCAGCTGCAATACCAGTTGAAGTCAAATCTATTGATGATACAAGTAATTTTGATGAATTTCCAGATGTTGCTCTTGAAATTCGTAGGTTATCTTTGTTTTACTACGTATAACAATGATAATTTTGTTTCCATTTTATTTTTCTTAGCTACTGCTCCTACAGTACAAGATGGAGAAGCTCTAAAGGATTGGGTTTTTATCAATTACACCTTCAAGCGATTCGAAAATTTGACTCAACGTGTCTCATCTTTAAATAAAAAGTAAAAAAAAAAGAAACTATAAAATAGCATCAGTATTTAAATATTAGGTTACTTGTTGTGAATAATTAGGAAAATAAACAAAAAAACATAATGAAATTCATAAAAATTAAAAGCTCTTATTTCAGGCGACACTTGTAATGGAATGAAATTTTAAGTCTCTCTCCAAAATTTGGTCAAACTATTTTAACTATAAGTTAAAAAAAATACGTGATTAACCAAAACATGCCAGTTTTAATCAAATAAATATTATAAATTTAAAAAAAAATTAAATCGGATATGAATACACAAGTTCTGAGTTTGCTGTCGCTAATTCGTTTGCTTTTTTTCTTGTTCTTTTTCAATGTTTACTGGGAAGTTCCTTCTTTGAGTTTAAACTCAGTGAGTGGTTACTCAGCATTTTTGAGTGGTTTATCTCACTAATTCTCACAACAAAGCCAAAATTTTGTTGCAATAAACATTCTTTATTAATAAAATAAATAATGATATAAAATTGTAAAAAAATATATTATACAGTAAAAAAACCCCTTCGAACAACAAATATCACAAAAGTTTTTGTCCCAATAGTGTTATAATCTGTTAAATTTGTTTAAATTTATTATGCACAAGAAATCAGTCAGATAAATGGTATACATCAAAATTTAATTAAAATAAACCATATTTATTGATTTCATCAATTAATTAATGTGAATCGGATATGTAACAATAAAATATAACAAAAAATTTTTGGTTATGAACTGAATATCGGCAATGGAATATAAATTTTTCTTTCGTACATTTTTAATGACTTTTGCAAGTGTACGCCATTTTTCCTATTTATCCTACACGTTGTGTTGTGTATATGAAAGATTTCCTCGTAAATTTCAAGTTTTTCTTTGTCAAAGTGCAATTTCAATTCTAAAAAAAAAATTAGAAAACAAGTATTAAAATTATAAAAAGTAATAAATAATCACAATTTTGATAAAATAAATTTATATATTTTTTATCCAACTTTTTTATGTGCTTCATTTTGCGTACGTGATGATTTGAATTAATGAATGTAATGCTTTGTGTTTAAAGTGAAGTAAATAAAAAGAAAATAAGGACTTTCTTTAACGATAAATTCATTAAATTTATATTACACATTGTGTTTTTAATTACCAGGTATCGTTTAATCCATCGGATGTCTGCTCAGAATCGGTAGTTGTCCGTATTAATGGCTGCAACAACTGAAGGAGAAATTCGAGTGGGTCCTGGTCATCAGGTAAACAACGATATTTATGTACGTAACACAAAACATACATCCCATGTGGTAACATTTATAATTTTTTGGCATATTTGTTTAAAAATTTTATCATTTACACATACATCACATTCATATTCTCAAATTTTAATTAAAAAATATACTCACTTCAATCATTTAAATACTTGTTTTAAGGCTAAACTACCAGATTATCAGCCGATAGAAAATTACAAACCAGAGAAAGATGGTCTACGTGAATTGGAAGAAACACGTTGGAATCCTGGTGTTGTTCTGGATGGTGATCTGTTGATGTACCTCCGTGCAGCACGTTCAATTTCAGCTTTTCAAGGAATGTGTGACGGTGGTTCACCTGAAGATGGTTGTGTGGCCGCTAGTCGAGACGATACAACAATAAATGCTTTAGACGTTGTAAGTTCTTATTGTTTTAAACTCTTATATATAGTATAACTAATTTTTCATATTGCTAAATGTAGCTACACGATTCTGGATACGATCCTGGTAAAGCTCTGGAAGCATTATTAAAATTTCCGGTGCCAAAAGGAATTGACAAAAAGTGGACAGAAGAAGAAACAAAACGATTTATCAAAGGATTAAGACAATTTGGAAAAAACTTTTTTCGTATACATACTGACTTGTTGCCGCATAAGGGAACACCTGAATTAGTAGAGTTTTATTATTTGTGGAAAAAGACTCCAGGAGCAAATAATAATCGCCCTCATCGACGAAGACGTGCTAGCTCATTAAGACGAATTCGTAATACACGAACAAACAGCAACGCTAGTAATAACAATAAAGATACAAACAATAGCAATAACAGCAACTGTACTACTGCTATTAAAAAAGAAGAAACTCCTGAACTGCAAGCTGCAGAAACTAGACCGACACCAATAAATAGTGGTAATAATAACAACAACACGAATAACAGCAACAAACAACAAGAAGAAAATAGCTCCGTTTCGGAGGACGATGCTAGTGAGTGTGACAGTGATTCAAGTACAACAAATAAAGGATCAATTGTAGCAAGTGGAGAATTTGGTGAAGAATCACCATCAAGGATGCGTACACGTAATAAACAAACAACTAAGGATCAAAACAATACAAGTGGTAAACGGGCTAAGCGTGGTACAGATACACCAGACACAGCTCAGAATGACACTCCAAAAACACCGAACAAAGATAAAAAGAATAATAAAACTACCACTAATAAAGAGACACCACTTAAAGGCAAAAAACGACCAAACGAAACTGAACAAATAGAAGCAATAGATGACAAAGATATGAAACGAAAGAGATCAGATAGTCCAGCTGAAAGCATTACAACAGATAGTCGACCTGGATCTGTGCTCGATGAAGCTGAATCAAATAGTGAGCCTTCTGAAACAACAACCATACCAAAAGAATCCGAAGAAAAAGACCCATTATCCTTACCAATAGATGAAATTTCTGCGGTAAACAAAAGTCCAAAAAATAAGGATGATTCATTAGAATCAGATCAAAAAACTGCTTCGGATGAAAATGTTCAACCAGAAGAAAAATCAGAAATCACTACTCCTGTTATATCTGACAACAAGGAACATGAAGAAGTATTATTAGAACAATCAGCAACAACTCCTGTTAAAGAACAAGAAATGTTAAATAAATTAGCGAACATGAAACAAGAAAATCAAACATCGACAACGAGTGATGAATATGCTTCAAAAGATGTTGTTTACGCAATTAAAAAGGAACCTCGCGATGATTTACCTGCTGAAACAGCTACAGCCCCAGAAACTGAACCACATGATCTTAAAGTTAAATTAGAGATAAAATCAGAAATTAAATTATTGCAATCTGAAAAAACTAATGAAAGTAAGATTGACGATAAAATTGAAATCTCTGAAAATGCTGAGAATTTAATTGTAAAACCATCAACTGACAATGATTCTAAAGTTGAAACCAAGGTTTTCAATGATCAAAATAAAACTGGTGAAACAATCATGATAAAATCTTTCGCTCAAGACTTATCGGGAAGTGGTAATAAATATCTTCCAACTGAGGACTCTAAATTTGCAATGGATTCAGGTGCTATCAAAAGTGTTTATCCTCTTGGCATGCGACATCCATATGAAGGTCCTCCAGGTATGATTAAATTTGATCCAATGATGTCAAAATATGGGCAACCGACAATACCAGTATCGCAAGAAATGAAATTCAATGCTCCTCATGATTCTCATATTGGTGTGAAATTTGGAGAAAGTCAACCAATGAAATTACAATTTTCTGCTGAGAATTTGATTAAAAATAATGATCAACAACAAAGCCAACAAGGCAAGTACTCAAGACCCAACAGTCCACGTGGTACACCAAACCAATCAGATAGTCAAGGAAGTAATAGCAACTCGCAATCAACTCCAATTTCAATATCAAACAGATTGCCTGGAGAAAATTGGTCACCATTGACTTCACAACCAGGTCCTAATCCTATAATTAATTCAAGGAGTACACCTCCAACATCAAGCTCTATTTCAACCCCTAACACACAAAGCAGTTCTTCATTCTTTTCTTCAGGAACAGGACCTTTTCATCGACCATATCAAGATACAAAGCCTATGCCACCAACAAGTAGTTCCAACCAATATCCACCTGCTGCACATCAAGGTATGTCTTTTGATATTTCAATATCCCTTAACAAAAAAATAAAATATTTCTTATGTATACTATTTTTTAGGACAATTTCCATCCATTCCATCAAACATATCATCACAAGCATCAAGACCAAATGAACCAATACCAGTATCACCACGTGATCCAAATGCAGGTCCACTACCTCGTGGTGCTTCACCAATGACTTCATTGATTCCAGGAATGCCACCTTCTGCAGCTGCAATGTTAAATCATTCACTGCCTTTACATTTGCCACATCCTAATATGCATATGGCTCCTTCACATATGGGTGGTCCTTTACATCCTGGTTCTTTATTGCCTCCATCAAATGCTCCATTATCGCTTATTGGTCCTCCATCACAACCTTCAAGTGCTTTATCGACGCTAATGGATGTAGCTGCAGGACGCCGATCACCAAATTCTCGTCCTGATCAACCTCCCTCATCATCATCAAACACAGTAACTCAATCATCTTCTTCACAATCAATGAATCGATCAAGTCCAAGTGTTTCAAATACTCAGAATTCAATGCATCGATCCCAAAGCCCGGCAGGGAATCAAGGAGGACTGAGTCGAACATCACCATTACATCCGATTGCACAAAGTCCTTTAGGACCTCATTCACAAACAGCTTCTTCTACAATGGCTGCGATTGCTGCAGAGCGAGAACGACAAATTATGCGTCAACAGTCTCCTCATATGACACCACCTCCAACATCGGTTTCATCTTTAATGGTTAGTCCATTGAATAAACTGTATCCATCATCGGGTCCACATCAAAGAGGATTAGGTACATCACCTCCTCCTGCTTCGCATTTCAGACCTGGAGCTTCACCACCGGTAATAAGACATTCACAACATCCATCAATGGCTTTACCAATACCAATGATTGGACATCCATCTCAAGCCATGTTACATCCTTCACAAAATCCGTATGCACATCCACTATCAATGTTTTATCCTCATGGTCCATTTCCTCCTGGCTATCCAGCATATGGACCTTCTCCATATGGACCAACATTCGCTTATATGAAACCTGGACCTGGTGCAAGTCCAATGGATAGTCAATTATTAGGACATCATCCAACAAGTGTTCCACCACCTAGACAGGACGAAAGTCCACATGGCAATAGCAAACCATTGACACCACATGATAAAAATAAAACACCAACACCTACAACACCAAAACCAACAAACTCTGGAGGACCACCAGCAGGATATTCAGGCTTTCCACCAGGACATCCTTACATGGATTCTCATTTAGCCGGTAAAACCACTCATATGGAAGCCCTTCGAGGACATGCACTTTCAGCTGCAGGTCATCATGGACCTTGTAAGTTGCTATTAATATTCTTTATCATGAACAACTTTAATAATTATTAAAATTTAGTACAAGTCGATACATTAGATATTGAACCGGATCCAGAACCACCAAGCCCAGTACATAATATCGATAGAGGTCCAAGTCCAGAAGCAAAACCTGATGATACTGAATGTCACAGATCACAATCAGCAATGTTTGTTATAATATTATCATTTTTTGAACACTATAAAATTCAATTTCCTATTTCTTACAGTTTTGTAAGACGATGTGATAGAGGTGACTACAACTCATGCACTAGAACTGATTTAGAATTCAAACCAGTACCCGACTCAAAATTAGCCAAGAAACGTGAAGAGCGCGATAGAAAAATGGCAGAAAAAGAACGTGAACGAAAAGTAATTATACACGTTTAATTTTTATAAAATTAATACTATTGATTTTATTCATACAGGCACAACAAGCTCAGCAGCAAGCACAACATGCACAACAAAAATCAATTCCTCCAGGAAATCCTGGAACAAGTTTAAAACCAGAAGTGAAATATTCAGATACTCCAGCATTGAGACAATTATCTGAATATGCTAGACCTCATGTTGGTTTCAGGTATTATATTTTGAAAGCAATATTTTATTAGTTTGAAACAAAAAAACAATTTCTTCTTAAAATACAGTTCTGTTGAATCGATGGTGGCGCCGTTTCACCCTTTTTATAACAGAGATAGGTACAGTTTGTACACAAAATCTTTTATGTCTACTTATAAATTAAAATTTCACTGAACAAATTCATTCACATATTTTTCTAAATTTTATTTTCTCTTCTATATGTTGTTAACTCACTATTGGATAACTTATCAATCAAAATTGTAAGTCCAGTAGTTGGCATTTCACTACTTAATGAATCGATTCTCATGCATCAAACATTCTTAATTCATTTCTATCTCGCTTTCATCAAGCACACATAAAATTTATTTTATTTCATATCCATCGAAATTCATCATTTAATAAAAAAAAAAGTTTCTTTGTTAAATGTTGGATATAATTTTAATTTTAAAATGTTTTTAAAGGGAATTTGATGATCCTCATAAACATCCTCTACAATCTGGAATTCATTTACCACCTGGAATGCCTGGTATGCCTCCATCATCCAGATTGGACCCACACTGGATGGAACTTTACCGAAGGTATGTTTTTCATTAAAATATTCAGACTTGAAATTTTCTAAACATTTTATTTCAGAGGCATGCATCCATCTCAATTTCCACTGTATGCAAATCCAGCAGCTATCAATCAGTTAGAAAGAGAACGATTGGGAATTCCACCACACATGATGGATCCGTCAGATCCTATGGTAAAACACTTATTAGTAAGATAAACCAAGAATAGTATACAATTATTGTCTAATAAGTGATCACCAGCCATTTCGTTTAATTCATTCATTTCATTTAAATATTAACTTGTACTTTTTTATTTGCCTTATTATTGATTTTCCATAACTTTTCTTAACCATTATTGTTATAAAAGTTTTATTTTCGATCAAAATTTACATGTTATATTATTTAGCTTCGATTGGCTGGTGAATACTATCACTCGCATAATCATACTCATGTACATTTACATTCACAGCAGCAATCTGAGGCTGGATTTCAACTACCACGTGAGTTTGTATAACTTTTTCTTACATATTTTACACATAATTTATAACATAAATTAAATTTTGGATTTATTTTACAGCGAATGTACCTTCTTATGCGAGACCGAATATTATGTTACCGAGGGATCCAACAGATCCTTTTTTACGCATGTCTTACGCTGATCAACTGCAAGTAAGAACGATAATATAACTGAACCTTAACTTAAGAACTAAATTAATATTTTATTATAATTTTAATAGGCTGCTGAGTTCCAAAGACAGTCAATGCAAGAGCATTACTTCAGGTAAATATATATTTCAAACCATTTGTTAATGCTTTTATTTAGTGGTTAACTCATTCGACGCCGCTCCTAGAAATATTGAGTTTTGAACAAAAAGTTCTTCTATGATTTATTCTTTAGGTTAAAATTAAGACTTTTCTTTTCGGTGGAAATTTCAGGTTTCATATAAAAATTTTACAGGAGAGCCAAAATAATATACGTATAAGTTCCACACAAATACATACAGAAACATTGCACGAGAGAGAAAAAAATGCGACTTTTCTTAAAAGTTTAGCTCATAATTTTTTAGTTTTTGGTTTAAATTCAAAAACGATTCAACTGTTTCATAAAATATATCTTAAATTAAGACTCTAAAAAAGATTGACAAAGAATTTTTTTGATTTGAACGAGAAAAGTGACCTCAAAGTAGGTGTTGCGTTGACGCAACGGATGACGGAATGAGTTAATAAATATTTGAATTATATTAAAATTAAATGATTTATGAATAAATTATCCATGGAAAGTTAAAAGCTTGATTTTAACGAGTCTTTATTTCTTGCAGGCTACCTCTACCGTAGTAATATATTTTTATGAAAATCTTGAATAACTAGAAAATCTTGATAATAGAACACACACTCAAATGAAATTAATTGTGGCGTGTGATTCAAATCAGGTTTTTTTTATAAGAAAACCCAAAAATTAATGACATTAAAAAAAAATTAATTCATATTTTTTTTTATTATTATTGCAGGCAACAAGAACGTGAAATGAAAGTACGTGCCCTCGAAGAGGCTGCCCGTGGTAAGCCTCCATTATAAATAGTATACTTCAATATGATTAACAGCCTGTATTGCAAAACATCCTTTGATTAGAAAACAATTTAAAGAAGAAAAAAAAGTATGTACATTAAATGAAACCGCACTTTTGTAATATTGGGCTTTTAAATTTTATAAAATAATGAAAAAATTACTTACATTAAAAATTCAAAATGACAAATGTATGGATACTAGTACTCCATCTTTGATTTGAAATGACGTTTCAAAATGAAAGTTTAATAATTTTTTTCATATGTAAGTTCAAATTAATATTATTCTTATGTGTGTTTGTATTTAAAAAAAAAACGTATATAACCTAATATATATCTGACATCAATAATAGAGTCGAAAGAAAATTCACAAATATTCTCAATAGGAATGTTTTCCTCTTATTTATATGAATTAAAATTATTAAACATTACTTATAGGTATTATTAATAAGGCGTTGTTTGATTAAACAATAAGGATTAATTTTTATTCATAGTAATAAAAAATGAAATTAGAGGTTCAATTATTACCAGATAAAATGATTTTTTTTTACTATTTTTGGCATTTCATTCAAACAATAATTTTCAATCATGTAATCTTTTAAGAATATGAAATTTTTATGAATCGTAGTGGTGTTACATTCATATATTATTTTAAAAAAAATATATATAAAACTTAATAAATAAAAAAAAAAACAAACATCTTATTAAAAAAACTTAGTAAAAGATCTATATTTAAATATAAAATTATTTAATAGAGTAGGAATTAAATTTTAAGTAACATTATTAACATAACATTAACAAAAAATAAAAAACAAGAACAACAAAAATAAAACTAATATTTTTTTAGATGTATTACTATTTAAGAAAAAAAATTATATAATAAGGAAATATATATAAAAGCAAAAGTGGAGTGACAAATTTACTAATATGTACATTTAATGTTAATTTAGACTAACAAACAAATTTTTAGTTCAATTATTTTACAACAAATATTTTATTAAAGATATAATTAACGATTAACAAAATGTATTTGCTGCACTATAGACGATATAACATAATATGAAACAAGAACAACTTAAAAGTTATTTATTATAGTAATAATTAATTATATCATCAATTCATCCACAAAGTTTCCATTGCTATATAAGCTTATTTAAGCAAAATTTCATATTTCTGGTCTTCATTAGAAAAATTTGAGCAAATCACATTTTATGATAGTATGTTATATCATATCGAAGTATAAAACAGTTCTTTCAAAACTCATAATATAATAAGAAAAAAAAACAATTAGTATAATTTAAAATATTAATTATAATAGTAATAACAGTTATTTAAAAAAAAAAAAACCAATTAACTATTAAAAAGAAAAGATTTGATAGTTATAATTATGTTGTTCAATTATTTTGAACATTAAAGTAAAATTAAATTATAATGAAGGAAAAATAAATAGTATCGTATAATATTAAACATGATTTATTTCTTACTATGTTTTTTTTTCGTGACTTGATACCTCTTGATATTAATGAACAGGTGCGGAGCTAAAAAAAAATTAGTGAGAAGGCAAAAAAATCGACCTGGTTTCAATTTTTAGTGCATTTCGTAAGAAAAAATGTACGGTTAAAAATTTCAAAAAATTGCTAATTTGTTTTGTTGGATGGAGAAGTTTACTAAAATGAATTGGCTCTGAGATTAGGCTTAAGGATCGGGCTCAGGGATTGGGCTCTGGGCCCGAAAACGCAGAGCCTGAAAACGGTAAAAAGCCTAAAATGTCCGATTTTTTATTTTTTTTTTTAAATGGCGGTTTTTTTTCAATATGGCGGTTTTTTTC
The DNA here is from genome assembly GCA_900002565.1 of Culicoides sonorensis. Lineage (NCBI taxonomy): Eukaryota > Metazoa > Arthropoda > Insecta > Diptera > Ceratopogonidae > Culicoides > Culicoides sonorensis. Next base: position 681,355 of record LN483467.1, on the reverse strand, counting down.
AAAATGTCGGTTATTTTCAAAATTAATTATATTCAATGAAACAAATGCACTTTTCTACACCGCCCAGTGGTTAGGAGTTCTAATTTTTTTTTATTTATGCAGGATGGTCGAAAATGATAGCTGTGGATTCGTACTTTTTTTACATCCAAAAATTATTTATTAGTTTTCGTTCGAAAATTATATATATTGAATTAAATCACTCACATAATTTAGGTTTATTCTTTAAGAGACTTATCACGATCTATCAAAATAATGGAATTACAATATTTGACTAAATTAAAAAAATGATGTATGTAATACTATGTATGGCCGTCAATATAGTTTTCTCAACATTTTGATAGGCAATTCGAATTTCTTCAAATTCTCAATATTTTTGTATCAAAACAGTTAAAACGTATATGGCAATATTGTAGAGGAGGTTTGTGGCTAAAATTTGTAGTAATTTTTTTATGAATTTAGGACCGCATAGCTGAAAAAAATAGCTCCTAAAAGTATGCAATTACTATATTGCTCAAAAAAGTCTGAAATCTTGACGGGTTCAAACGAGCACTCATATTTTAAGAAAGAACACACTTTTAACTACAAAACTGCATCATTACTTTTTTTAAAGCTTTCCGGCCATATTGTTTTATTTGGGTTCCAAAATCGGCAATTTTCGACGAAAGAAACTTAATTTTACACCAATTCCCGGTCCGATTTCTTATCTTGGGCTTATCTTAAAGATCTTGCAAAACTACATATTTAAGTTAATTTTTAGCTTTTTAGTAGTTAAAATAAGATTTCTAATTTTTTTTTTACTGTTAAAAGGTGGTGCAATAGAACTATAATAATTAAAATCATTAATTTGGTAGAATGAATCGTGATAAGTCTCTTAAAAGCTTCAGAGTCTAAGCCCCCTCACACTCCCCTGGTAGATCCGCGCCTGCTAATGAACATAATTGATTAAGTATTATCGACCGAAACCAAACGACGCAGCATTTGCAGCTGCCTGAGAAAATGCTGCATTCACAACGTTTCCAACATAGTGTTGAATGGGATTGTAAAATGGATTAAATCCAGCATTAAAAGAATTTGCACCAGCAAAGGAATTTGCTCCAGAAAAGCCATTATTGAACCCTCCTTGATTATATCCATTATTGAATCCTCCTTGATTATATCCTTGATTGTATCCATTGTTGGGATGACCACCAGTGGGTACGATATTAATATTTACATTCTGAGCTTGACTTTGTGCTTGAGCATTTGAATTTCCACCAAACCCACCGTTATTAAAGTTATTAGCGTTCGATTGACCATTTGCTTGGCCTCCATTGACACCTCCAACCGCATATCCTGGAGGCACATTAATATTTATATTCGTTGCTTGACTCTGCGCTTGACTATTTGAATTACTATTATAATTATTAGGTGCATGATTATATCCTCCTCCTCCTTGATGACTTGGATCTATCACTATTACTTCGTATTTATTTCCACGTCTTCCTCCATATCTTCCATATCTTTGAGCTCTTCTTACAACTCGATCTATTTTTAAAGATAATTTGGCTAAGTTTTTTGCTGTATTTTTCTTTCAAACCATGATATTACCTTTATTTAGACTACTTTCATGAGGTTTAGTAAAACCAACTTTACATAGAATGAAAAACATTGATAAGAAAAGTATTTTTCTACTGTTCATTATGTTAATTTTTTTTTACGATTATTATTGAAATTGCTGTTTATAATAAAGAGAATCTTAATAATGATGGTAAAAAATTACATATAAATTGCGTTCTAGCTTTAACAAATGAGTTGAATTAACTGGATATTCCGAAGTATTTCTGTTTTGGCAATGGCTAAACCGGTTGCAAAGCATGACGTGATAAATTTTTTTATATTATTTTAAATGTTTACAGTATCATTTTATTCTTAGTATTATAAAAAAAGAAGATAATGAACTATATACATTTCAGCTATGATTATTTGTGAATGGAACTTTTGAAAAAAAACTGGATTGATTATTTCAGAATCAAATAGAAACATATTCAATAAAAAAAAGACTAAAAATTAAATTTTACAGTATCTTTACTGAGCATTTACAATATTAACATTCACTGTTTGACTCTGTGATTGGGCGGCTGATGCTGATCCACCTTTGTTACCCTTGTTTCCGCCTTTATTTCCATGACCTTGCCCAGGATGACTTTGTACAGCACCACTTTGTGCCGCTGCTTGAGCTTCAGCTTGAGCTGCACTTTGTTGAACGGCAAATGTTCCATCTGGATTTGCAATTATATTCACATTTAGAGCTTGTGATTGTGCCTGACTTGTTGCGGAACTACCACCTCCTTGATGTGGGTTACCTGCCCATGCGGGTTTGCCTGGAAAACCTACAATTATTTGTTTTAATAAAGAGAAATAATATTTCAAGGACTTAATTAATACCTAGTACAGACATAACAAATACAAGGCAAAACAAGACAAGAAATAAGAATTTCATTTTTTCGAGGCAAATGTTTATCGTTCGAATGTTAATCTACAACTGAAAAAATATGTCTTAAATTTATTTAAAGTTAACAACCTTTACAAAAAGTCACATTGACAGAACTTGTTTTAATGCATGTGAAATAAATATTTCATCCCTTGAAAAAGTCCGTAAAAATAGTTTTTTAATAAATGTAATCAAAAAAGAAAAACACATTTTAAACTTAAAAAATAATTTAATTATAATACTCATAAAATGTACAAAGTTCTATCGCCCAAATCCAAATGAATTCGCTGCTGAATTAGCATTGGATGCCGAAAAAGAAAACGGTCCAAAATTTGCAGAAAACGATTGTGCATTGGCAAAAGCTACAAAAAAAATTGAACATTTTGTTTATTTTCTTTTCTCATGATGTATAAACTAAAACTTACAACTACTTTGTCCTCCTCCAAATCCACCAAAACCGGGTCCAAAGCCTCCTCCAAATCGAGGTCGATGAAATCTTCTTCTATGTGGCACTGTTTTAATAAAAAAGAAATTGAATTTTATTTGTCTATCAATACTCTTCTGCATAAATACACTTACAACTTGATGTTGATAGAAAATACATAAAATTAAGAATAATACACATGAATATTTTAAATTTCATTTTAAAACTGATTTGTTCTTTAATATTTTTGAAACGTTAATTTAATACTGACTGCTCAGACTGTTTCACAAATAATGATAATTAGAGTGATTCAGCTCAAAATTTTGGTTATTCGTGTATCATAAGACTGTATTCTAACATATTAAGTATGACGGCATTAAATTCTTGAAGCAGGTAACACGTTTTAATTTTTTAGATATATAATTTATATGACCAGTAGTTTGACGAATTCAAATTGCTAACATTGTAACACATTATTATAAGAATGATGTTTCCTAACTCTTTTGAGGGTCTCATTTTTATATTTAACGAATATTTTTAAAGTATATTGAGATTTATTTACGTCCAACCAGAAAACACCTTACACTCTAAGTTAAAAACGCCCCGCAGTACAAATTGATTTGATCAGCAAACGGAGATCTTTGGTTAATGCTTACAGGGTGTTTGATAAATTTTTGATTTTTACATTATGAGCTTTCTTATGGTCTATGCATATTACGCGAGGTTGTTTGCGGGGCGTTTTCAACTTACAGTGTACCTTCCACATTTATCAAGAATAACTCATTAACCCTGAATTTTGATCTTAACCCTCTCTTTCCCAGGAATAGATCCAGCAGGAATTTTTGATTAAATTTTATATTTTCTAGTATATTTTAACCAAAAATTGAATAATCAATTAAAAAAAAATGGTTCTTAGATTAAAAATTTTAAATGAGAAGCTTCTAAAAATATGTATAACTCCTATAGAAATACGTACAGAATTTTCACTATAAAAATTGCTATAAAAAAATGTTAGTTTTTTCGGCTTTTTTTATCTTTGGCCCCGTAAGAATTTTTTAAAATCTAATACAAAAAATATCTTAGAAATTCTTCAAAAAAATTGTTTATTCAAGAAAAAAATGTCAAAAAGTAAAAAATACATTAAAAACGCATTTAAAATCGATGTTCCACCGGTAGGACACTGAGATGGTTAAACTAAATAAAAACACAGTCCAAAATCTAATGAGCTGAAGTTAGTGTAGTTTATCAACTTCAAAAATACAAGTTTTCCAAATGTGAACACAAAAACATAAAACAAGCGAAAAAATTAAAATCTGAAACTTGTACAATTTTGGTTCTCATCAATAGAAAAATTTTCACTTATTATTGACAGAAGTCTATTCTTAGCAAATTGTACAAGTTTCAGATTTTAATTTTTTCGCTTGTTTTATGTTTTTGTGTTCACATTTGGAAAACTTGTATTTTTGAAGTTGATAAACTACACTAACTTCAGCTCATTAGATTTTGGACTGTGTTTTTATTTATTATTTTTGAGTGTTGACTAAGATTCCTAACCCTAACAACCTAACGCTCAAAATCAAGCAATACATAAAGCACATTCCTTTAAGAGATGAATGTGATGTGAATGAAAATTTTATGTTGTATGAAAAAATTTTTTCCTGTACAATTTGAATATGAGGTGTCTTAGGCAAAGTTGTTCAGAATTATGAGAAGAAAATTTTGGCATGAAAATTTTCCATTTTCCCGGAAAATTTCGGAATTTTCCACCTGGTCACCCTATTTTTTTGTATGGACACCCTATAATTTTTTGATCCATAAACACTCCCACACTGAATACAAACATAAGTCTAGAACATACTTTGGGTCTCAGAAGAACCGTTCGGGCGCTACGCGGTCTGGAAGAAAATAGCGTAACAGCAATATAAAACTTGTAATAAGAGATGAATGTGATGTGAATGAAAATTTTATGTTGTATGAAAAAATTTTTTCCTGTACAATTTGAATATGAGGTGTCTTAGGCAAAGTTGTTCAGAATTATGAGAAGAAAATTTTGGCATGAAAATTTTCCATTTTCCCGGAAAATTTCGGAATTTTCCACCTGGTCACCCTATTTTTTTGTATGGACACCCTATAATTTTTTGATCCATAAACACTCCCACACTGAATACGAACATAAGTCTAGAACATACTTTGGGTCTCAGAAGAACCGTTCGGGCGCTACGCGGTCTGGAAGAAAATAGCGTAACAGCAATATAAAACTTGTAATAAGAGATGAATGTGATGTGAATGAAAATTTTATGTTGTATGAAAAAATTTTTTCCTGTACAATTTGAATATGAGGTGTCTTAGGCAAAGTTGTTCAGAATTATGAGAAGAAAATTTTGGCATGAAAATTTTCCATTTTCCCGGAAAATTTCGGAATTTTCCACCTGGTCACCCTATTTTTTTGTATGGACACCCTATAATTTTTTGATCCATAAACACTCCCACACTGAATACAAACATAAGTCTAGAACATACTTTGGGTCTCAGATGAACCGTTCGGGCGCTACGCGGCTTTCAAAGAAATAGCGTAACAGCAATATAAAACTTGTAATAAGAGATGAATGTGATGTGAATGAAAATTTTATGTTGTATGAAAAAATTTTTTCCTGTACAATTTGAATATGAGGTGTCTTAGGCAAAGTTGTTCAGAATTATGAGAAGAAAATTTTGGCATGAAAATTTTCCATTTTCCCGGAAAATTTCGGAATTTTCCACCTGGTCACCCTATTTTTTTGTATGGACACCCTATAATTTTTTGATCCATAAACACTCCCACACTGAATACAAACATAAGTCTAGAACATACTTTGGGTCTCAGAAGAACCGTTCGGGCGCTACGCGGTCTGGAAGAAAATAGCGTAACAGCAATATAAAACTTGTAAAAAATAATGAACTAAATTTTTAAGGAAAGTCGCTTTTTTTTCTCTCTCGTGCAATGTTTCTGTATGTATTTGTGTAGCACTTATACGTATTTTGTTTTGGTTCTCCTGTAAAATTTTTATATGAAACGTAAAATTTTCACCGAAAAGAAAAGTCTTAATTTTAACCTAAAGAATTGATCATAGAAGAACTTTTTGTTCAAATCTCAATATTACAGCGGTTAATGAGATAATAAACAAATTATTTTACATATTGAAATATTTTTTTTCATATAATTGAAAATTTATTTTAAAGAAAGAATATGATAAAGTACATAGTGATTGAAATAATTCTAATGTTTTCAATTGTTTTTCGATCAACGAAGAAACTTATCGACCGAATCCAGCGTTAAAACTTTGGCTACTAGCCCCTGCATTTGCGGCACTTCCAGAGAAACCACCTCCTCCAAATCCACCATATGGTCTATATAACAAAATAATTAAATTAATAACATTATTTATAATACTTTTGGAATTTAAATACTCACGAAAAGCCTCCAGCATTAAAACTTTGGCTACTAGCTCCTGAATTAAAAAAAAATAAAAAAAAATTGATTAGATTCATTTAAAACTGAACTTTTATTGTCTGGAATATTGATCACAACTTTGCATTAGTCTAAATTATGCGTATATCCAATAATTCATAAAATATCGGTGGTTGATAAATTAATAGCCAATCGAAACTTACCGGCTTGAGCAGACGATCCAGATGCACCAAAGCCACCACCACCAAAACCACCAGGATAATATTGTGGAACTGCAAAGGCAGCTGCGATCAATGTGAAAATCAATATAATTAATTTCATTATAGAAGCGATAATGTTTTTACTCTCGTTTTCGTGAAGTTTTAAAATGAACTGAATCGTTTTAGTGAGTTTGCTCCAAATTTATAGAAGTAAAATGTTATTGTTTTGGCTTCTTCTGATAATTCAAAAGAAAGGTCAATACTTCAAAAAATAAAGCATGATAACATTTTAATTGTCCAGTTAATTCTTGATTATTTTTTTGTTATTTTTTGGTAAAATAATACAAAGAATTCGGTCTTATCGCAAATAACCTTCAGACCTTGCTATTTTCAATTTACTCAAATATTACATTTTCAATGATTTTTGACTGTGTTTACTCATTTTTTTCTAAAGTTTTCTCAATTATTACCAATACTATTTAAATATTTACCTTTTTAATATTTTAAGTGATAAAAAAGGTGGAAATTCGGATTTTCCTATAATAACAATAATAAGACTTAGCCCAGTTTGATTTTTTTTTTTTTATTAATTTAAAAATGTCAAATATTCATTTATAAAGTGTACCAAAATAATTTTAATCTATGTTCTAATAATTTTGTTTCCTGATTTCCAATATTTATCAACCATGTTTTTGTGTACTGACTAAACACGCTTTTTTGTTGGATTTCCATAAGCAGTTGCTCGAGAAGCAGCAGTACCGCCTTTTCCATTGCTGAATGCATTTGCAATTGCTATGGCACCTCCATTAGTGTTTCCAAATTTGATAGGAAAGTATGTATTGGATCCGGATGAACCACCTCTTCTTGCTGGCGCATAATCATCATCATCATCGTCATCGTTTTGTGTATCAAGATGAACTTCAACCTTTGTCTTTTTTGGCTTCAATGGTGTATCTGCTAATGGAGTATCATCTTGGACGGGCACATCTTGTTCTGGAACATCTTGTTCAGGAAAATCTTGTGGTACATAGTCCTCTTGAACATCTGCATCATCATTTAACAATTCAGGTTCATTATCTTCTGGGTAAGCTTCAGCAACTGAAGACACTGTATGTAATCGACCATTAACCTTCCGTTTAATGTATTCAGCGTCTAATATTTAATAATTTTTTTTTAGATATTTCATTGAACATTTTTGTATTGTTATATAATCAAACCTTTCAGATATGTTCCAGTTTTGATTAAATTTCCAGATGCATATGCACTTACACCGCTAGGACGATTTGCTCTTAATGGTTGACTGTACAAGTGCATGTACATTGCTTGTTGTAAAGGGCTGTTTCGTGAATATGGAGACGTTCCATACAAATACATTCCTTATTGTATGATAATGAATATTAGACTAATTGAATTTTATAAAAAAAAAAATGTACCTTGTGGTGTAGGCAATGACACTGCCATTGAAACACATGTCAAAACAGTAATCACAGAAATAATTGACATATTTGTATATTTTAAGATTCTGTTTAATTGTTTGATACTGTAATAATTGATAGTAATTCAATCAGAGCTACACTTTAATTTAACTTGCAATTTATTCTTAAGCACTTTTATCAAAAATTTTAAGCTTATTGTGTCCACTGATTCAAAGACAACTGATATGGAGTGGTTGATGTGATACCGATATTTATACTCAGTCAAAATTAAATTCAAAAGTAATTTGTATTTAGCAAAAAAAAATTGCCAAAAATTCTAATAAATCTATAAAAAAGATTTTTGTATTCAAAACACAAAAATCGATCGACTTCATCATGATCACGCGATTACAGTTTATTATCATTGTGTACATTTAAAATTTAATAATAATTCTCATTAAGTATGGATATTGAATAACCGTCATTGTTTGATTTTTATTCTTTAATCATTATTATCAGAGAATATCAGACGCCACTTATTTAGTAAAAACCAAAAAGTAAGTTAAAATTAACATTTTAAGTTAATGGAACATATATATAGAGCCTCTTACTCATTAAAAAAAAAACGTGTCTATGTTGTTAAAACCATATCTTACTGGATGTTAGATATAAACTCAAATTCTTTAAAGTATTTTGAGCCAATGGATAAAAAATAGCAAGTGAATTTTAATTTACAATTATTTTTCTCAATTTTTATGCAAAAAAATCTTCCTAGCCATGATAAACTAGAGCTGTTTAAGCACAAACCAGATCCGGGTTATGCTAAATGAATGAATGCTTCAAGAATATAAAGTAGTTCCTGTTTGAATGATTGAGGCACATCAGACAATTTGTACTCGTTAATTTAAAATTTTTGATGAAAAAAATAAAAAACCTTTATCGTGTATTGAATTAATTTTTTTTATTATTCTGCACCATAGTCTTTCATAATTATTTTTATTACATAATCTTTTTGCCAAGTTACTTTATGAATTACTATTGCATATTGCCATCAATCATAATAACATTACAAAATACAAGATTTAGTACAAAATTTTCTGTCAATTTTTTAAAAATTTAAATGAACAATTTTTATGGTAACCATAATTACAATTGTAACTGGTAAAAAAAATAAAACAATTTTTAACTCGAGGTAAGCAATCTAATAAGTGGTCCTTGGTCATCTCTTCGAACACGGAATTGTTGTGGTTGTGGTTTTTTATTTACAGATGCTGGACGAATTTGTAAGTTCGACTCAACTACAATATCATCAAAACCAGAAAATACCTCTGTAGCAAAATAGAAACGAGTTCATAATGTTTATGTTTATATTTATAGTATTTAAATTACCTTGTTCAGGTCCCTTTGATTCTTGGCCATGAACTTCAATTGTTGAAATAATCAATATTACCGTAATAAGAATTATGTTTTTCATATCTGAATAGCTCTATTTTTTTACAGTAAATTTTTAATCGCCCAATAGTAAATGACTTGAAGAAATATTTGAAGTATAATATTTTTAGAAAACTTGCGTAACAACCGACCGTTTCTATATAACTGAACAAATAATCGTTTGTATTTTAAAAAAAATTTACCATATTCAATCATTTACACGATTTTACTTCAGGGAGTAAAAAAATTTTACATACTATATTTACATCGGCCTAATACTTCATAAAAAGCTCAATTAATAAAAATTACCTTGTTAGCAAATTATTAATATAAAACTTTCGATAAATGTTTAATCAAATCAATAATACAAAATTGAAATCAAATGAGAAAGGATAAACATAAGAGATTCTATTTAAATTTGCTTTTCGAAAAACCGGCTTTAACAAAACTTGTTTAAAGGTGAAACTTGCATATCATAAAGAAACAAATATATTTATGTATTGTTCATAAAACCAACTACCTTGATTATAAGTAGAAGCTTTTTTAAAAGTCGAATAACATTTTTTTATTCGAACTGACGTTTTGATATTAATTTGTTTTTATTCTCATATTATACAAGTAAGTAACTACGCGTAAAAGTAAATTAATTTGAAAAGTTGCTCAATAAATAGGCGAACCATTTGTACTTTTCTGAGCGAGACAATTTTGGTTTTGTAAATTAAATTCCGATTCCCGATTTACACTTAATTTGTCTCGTTGTCTAGTAAGTGAATATGTCACATTTATCTTTTTAGCTGAAACGTGACTTATATTCGTCACCAAATTATTCTTGAAAAAAATTTCAGGTATTAAAAAAAACTTACTACTTATTGATCGTGACTTTATTTCTCTTTTATTATCATTTTCCTTATACTCTAGATTTTTTATAAAATATCTTAATATTATCAGTATATTACAAACAATATTTGTATGTGATAGAATTTAGTATCACAGTATGACTATTGTTGGCAGTAAAACTAACAAAATAGGTAAAACTGTTTTATAAAGTGACGATGCTGTATTGCCAGTTTCTTTATGAGGTATTTCATTTTGTTTATCCAATTCTGCTTGTTTCTTGGCAAATTCGATATCCTTTTCCTGTTGCCACTCAACTGAAGCAAGTTGCATTGCTTCATTGATAGTTTTCAGTAACTTAAATGAACCTTTTGGTGCAGTTGGAATGTTTAATTTGACTCCAGGATATTGACCAAAATCAGCATAAGTATCATTTTCCTCTGGACAACTTCCTTTGAAATCATCAGTGTCGATACTCCTGTTAAATAAAATTTTATTGTAAAAATAAATGACAAATTAAAAAATAATCACTTACCAACACATTGCTCCTGCAAGTTCTTTTCTAGTTATGAATTTTATTTTATTAGCAATTGAGCGAGTTGTATCATAAGTTACAGAATGTCCTTTTCTTGTGACGGGATCAGTATATCTTGCAACCATTTGGGAGCTTTCATCATGCCATTCAGTTTTCCAATCATAAGAAGAGTTTTGCAAACTTGAACATATCTCATTATAACCCATAAATCCATGTTCGTTTGAGTATGGGCCTTTAAATCCTTTAAATTAAATATAATTTTATTTTATTTACTGTAAATTGTTTACATTATAATTTGATTTCACCTTGACTATCAGCTGAATCTCCTAATTTACCTTCAAGTTCTGAAACAAAAGTTCTACCATAAAACGGCAAACCAACAACAATTTTTGATGGTGGTGCTCCTAATTGTAATAAGTAATCAATTGTATATTCAATACTTAATACTCCATCATTTTTTAATGGTGCATTTGCAGTGACACGTTTATCCCAAGCTCCACCATAATCATAACACATAATGTGAAGAAGATCTAAATATTTTGACAATTCTGGAATGTTGTAAGCTGTATCAATTGTATTTTTTGCAGCTCCGATAGCAGATGTCAAAATTAATCCATGTTTTTGATATTCTTCTTTTAGCTCCTTTGCTAATAATACAAAATTTTCCTTATCTTCAGGATTACCACCACGATTCGCAGGATATTCCCAATCGAGATCCAATCCATCAAACTTATATTTTCTTATAAAATCTAAAGATTGTTTAACAAAAGTAGATCGTCGCTCTGGATCAGAAGCAAGTTTAGAGTAATTGGCCGAGCCTTCATTCCAACCACCAATTGCTAAAGTCACTTTATTGTTTATTGTAAAATAAAAATTTAGTATAACTTAAAACTGCAAATAAAATTCTAAATACCTTTTAAATGTGGGAAACGTTGTTTCAAGTTATTAATACGAGAAAAACCATCTTTTCCATAATCATCTGGTAAATCTTGCCATGGGTCTGTAAAAATTAAATAATGAAACCCAAGAATTTTTATTATAACGGTGTCAAATTTCCATATGAGTAACCATATGCAAATAGAAGTTAGAATCAATCATACTGTTGTGTTTGTCACAACATTATCATGTTTTGTACTGAAAAATTGTAGTAAATATAATATATGTACCTAACGCTTTAATATGATTATGCATAATATCCAATCCAGCAAATGCATATACCAAGTGTGTACATTGCGAAGGGTCTATATCTTCAATCCTAAAACTTCCTTTTGATGGACGATAAACAGCCCATGTGCTAACATAACACACAACTATTTTGTTATGTTTAGGACCTGTGAATTAAAGTTTTATTACAGGTGTCCGAATATTTTGTTAATGCCATACCTGTTTGCGATGTAAGAATAACATGGCATAAGAGAAATGCTGCCAATAATATATTACTCTTCATATTCATTATATTCATTGTGCTTAAAAATAAAATAATAAGTTTAATTCTTATTCTGTAAAATTCTGATTGTAAATTTAGTTCCCAAACTTAAGAATGAAATTATTATAACGACTTTACATGAAACTATTGATTTAAAACGACATTTATTATTATTTGGCTTAAATTTCAACTGTATAAAGTTTACTAAACCGGTTTTTATTTCATATTCTTTTTGCTTTTCTTTGTATTTAATTTCCTTTCTATTTTTTTTATTTTATTTGTATGATTGTGTGAAAATATACCGCAAAATAACTTTGAATGACTAATTTTTTGAATCATTTTTTTTGCTACGTGTGAAATAAGTTGCATGTAAATTTTATTTTAAATTTTTAATTTTTTCCAAATAATACAAACTTGGCAAAGTTCTGATAACTGATATTTTAGTAGAAATATTAATAAATTTTTATGAGACTAAAGAATCTTCTATTATTAAGCTCTTAACTTTGAATTAAGACAAACAGTTTATTTAAAATATTAAAATATCGTTTCAACATATCAATTAAAATTAATTCAATATTATGGTTTTCTTGAGAGATGTGTTCTTACTTTCAATTTGGATAAATAATAAGAATTAATGCTGGTAGTAACACATACATATATCTTCAATAATTTAAAAACCAAACGAATACAAAGAATACTACAATACGTTTGTTCTTTTAAACACGACAATAACAACTGTTTCAATGAAATTTTTGAGGCAAAATTACACATCACGTTTTTAAGGCAGTTCACACTTGTTTTGAGCTACTTTGTTATCCCTCCTAAACCTCGATAAATTTTTTTTTATATTTTTAAATGAAATATGAAAAAATAACATTGAATACTTGATTTAAAATATATAATTTTGAGTAAAGAAGGTTACGTGTGTGATGTCCAAATAAAGGGTAAAAATATTTTAAACTTTCTTAGAAAGCCCCCCCCTCTCCTCTCATGTGAGCCATAGAAAAAAACATTTATAAATAAGTGTAATCGCCTTAACTAAAAATATTTAGATTGCAATTTAAAGGTTTGCTTTACCTCATATTTAAAATGTATTACTATTTTTGATTAACAATTAAAGAAAACTGGTATGTCATTAAAGAAGCTTTTAAGATACAGTTTCACAGTATAAGGATCAATTAAAGAGAAGAGTTTAATATCCGAAAGACACTAATAACTTTTTATTTGAATAAGATTTATATCAATGATTTAAGCCATATGTTAATACATTTTTATAATGAAACTTGAACTTATTTAAATGCAACAGTGTGTCTACAAATCGGATTTATAAGCATTCTGCTTCACATTTCATTCCTTATTCATAAACCCAGTCCTTAGTACATGGTTGCCAGTTAACCAATTCCTTTTCACCAAACCATAAAGCAATTTCTTTATTAGCTGACTCGACTGCATCTGATCCATGACAGATATTGCGTCCGACCTGAATACACAAATCTCCTCGAATACTTCCTGGAACTGAATCAGCTGGGTTTGTAGCACCTAGCATAACACGACCAGTTTTAACAACATTCAAACCTTCCCACACCATGGGAACAACTGGACCTGAACTCATATATTCAACCAATCCAGGGAAAAATGGACGTCCAGCTAAATCGGCGTAATGTTTCTCCAAAAGTGCTTTGTCAGCCTATAATTATATAAATAAATAAAACAAGAGATCAAGGCAAATCATAATAGATTTTCTTATCATATTATATGAATTTTAAGCGAACGAAAAAATTGCACAAGCATTTGCATTAAACGTGCTTTATAGAAATCATTATCATCATACTTTCGTCCAAGAAAAAATTAAAAAAAAAACTTAACTTACCCACATGAATTTCATTGCCACCAATTTGAAGCCCTTAGCCTCAAAGCGTTTGATGATTTTTCCGACTAAACCTCGATGGACTCCATCTGGTTTAATCATTATGAAGGTACGTTCACGAGCTTCTGCCATGCTGTAAAAGACAAAGAATAATTAGAGTTAAATAAATGAAAATAAACGTTTTCAGCAACAATTAATAAAATGGCCTTAAATTATATTGTAGTAATATGTGCAAATACTATTTTTTAACAATTATACTTACGCTTTTGAATAGAAACTGACGACTGAAAGCAAAGTTAGAAACATGCGATTACACGCGATCAAAAAAAGATGGTTTTAAGTTAGTTTGACAGTAAAGAGAGACTGACCATGGTAGGGCCATTGCAACTTTTTGACATATTTGACATAAATCTATCTCAAAGTAAATATTTAATTTTTTGATTTGTTTTGCACAAGTTATCAGATTCTTATTACAAATTAAATAAATGTGATTAATTAATTAATGTAATTTAATAGATTTTCAATAGAAATATTTAAATTCAATTTAAAAAAAATGTAACGAGTTTCTCAGTTTTTTGAACGCGAACGTGGATACCGAGCCGCAGCTTTTATTTATTGAGCAGTGGATAGTTAGTTTAAAATCGATTTAGTCTTTAAAATAGGCAGAATACTCCATTAAATAAAATAATAAATAAAAGACTTATTACAGATTCATCACATAAGAATCAATAAATAATACAAAAACTAGTACATTAAAGATTATTTCATCGAATTTCAATAAAGGAAGCTCTTAAATTCACCGAAATAACGTAAAAATTCAAAAAACAAGATTGCTCACAGGAAAATGTATCATTAAAAAGAAAGGAACAATGTATGTACTACACACTAAATCGAAAATAGTCGGATAAAATTTGTATTTTATTTTTTTTCAATGAGTGTTATTTTGTAAAAAAAAAAATAAATAAAAATTCAACTAAAAGATAAACGATTGAATTAAAAACTTATGGGATGGTAAATATTTGTAGAAAAAATGATAACCAATATAGTGAACTGAAAATATATATGGATTAAATGTAGTAAATTAATATAGAGTTTATTCAAAGCAAATCTGTTTATCACTCACTAAGCTTTCCAGTATAAAAAAAGTGTGTTTTTTTCATTTTGCTGGATTTTACTGATGAGCAAAAATATAAAAACAAAAAGCATCCAAAAAAAAAAGAATAATTCCAAGAATGAAAAAAAATAATTGATAGCTGAATATCGATTAAACATAATTTAAAATAAAAATTCAGGTAAAAAATAATTGAAAAATGTTGACTCGGCAAAGTTTGTTTCATTTTTGAGCAATATTAATTGAATAACGAAAATGAAAAACAATATCACAAACGTTAGATGAATATCATGGGGACATGAAAATATTCATTTGACGTTCTATATTTAAATAAACAAACAAAAATTGTAAGCAAACATCTGCTTTTAAAACTCCTTTTTATTTATTTAATGTGATATCTTGTGTTGTATGCATTACTTCAGTATATTCTGTATTTTTAACTTGAGTTGTTGTTGAATTATAAATTTAAGAACAGCTCTCATTGAAATTTATCGTTTCTTTCCTGTGGACAATTGTCCATACGATGACATTAGAGAAAGGAAACATTTTAAATGCATCAGTTAGACATTAACTTGTACAGAACAATTCGAACTGCACGCACTTATTTTTTTTAATATTTCATGATTTGAGCAATGAAGAAGGTTCATTTCATGCTTCACATACTTTAGAGTTAGTTTGAGTAAGTTTAAAATAAAGCTTCTATCAAATTATGAATTTAAGCAGAAGTTGTGACTTCCCTTTCTAATGATATTTATAGTATTTTGATTGATATTATTCATTTCTACTCATTCAATTACAACGAGTTTACATATCATGTCATAAAAATTTAAGTTTTACTAGTAAATATTATATCAAAATATATACATATCACTTGAGGATAAAGACAGTCTTTTACCTTTACTATATAGTTCAACAGTTTATAATACAATGTATTATTTTTCCTCATGAATGAAGTCTATGAGTTAATCCATTAAACATAGTGGAAAAAGAAATGAGGCGCATGTGCATGTTATAATCATAACGATCTGTATTGTACATACTTTGAATGTAATTTATTTTAAAACAAATAAATAATTTTATCTGTGTTTCCCTAAGACTTTTATCATGTTAAAATTATGATCAAAAAATCGTATGTACTTCAAAAGTGTTGTTATGAATTGAATTTACTTTTATAGTATTAATGATTTGCTAGATTCAATTGAAGAAATTCGTAGATTGTTATCACCTAAAATCGTGCATTTTAATCTTCATAGCAAAGAACGAACAATTTCTTGGCATGTGAACAAAACATATATGATTTAAAGTTAAATTTAACATAGTAAGTTAATTTTATTTTATTTTAGTTCTTTTTGGAAAAATATTCAGAGCATCAGGGAAATTTTTATTGCTAATGGCGACAAGAAGTTGCACTTCACACATTAAACTTAAACTTATATGAAATACTACTTAACACACCCGTTAGTATACAATATGTATGTAAACCCCTAAAATAAGTATGCTAAACAGTCATTGAGTCATATGGTATAATAGCGGAGTGGTTATTTAAATTACAAATTCAAATCATTAAGTTTTTTCTTTTATCGTTTTTATGTCAATGTCAGTAGTGCAATGAGATAAAGTTGATATGATTTTTCAAGAAAGTTTTCGATAAAATACCCTCCATAGAATATTGGGAACTTAGCTCTACCAAGTAACACAGATTTAACTTGCTTTACTGATGGCTCAAAAACAGAAGTTGGAACAGGTTACGGAATCTATAGGTTAAAAACGGGATAGTCAATTCATAGTATGGACGATTTTAAAATCTTTGAGGAATATGTAGGACCTCGCGGATTAAATTCCACAATAGGACCCGCAAGGACGCGGTGGAGCCTTTTTCATATCTATCTATCTATCTATCTATCTATCTAATTGTCACTTAAATGTTTCAAAGATAAGGATTTCCTATATTGATCGGATCTCGAAATCATTCTTAGGGATAAAACAAATGTTCAATAAACTTCAAATCTCGTTGTTAAGTATAAACAGTTTGTTCTCAAACCAACACGTGTTATCGTTATAATTAATTATGTATTTGCCACCAAATTTCAAAACGTAACTGTCTTTGATCTACTGTTACATAACCTTTTGATTGCAATTTGACGAGGGTAGTTTTTTCAACCAAACACTATCATAAGAAATATCTGCAAAATCCATTTAATTTTCTTATCCATTTTAAATAATATATATTTTCTATTTTTAAAATAAAATTTTGTTTAATACTTTCTTGAGGTAAAGTAACCGGAACAAAACGAAATCGTTTTTGATTATTGTAATACTTTGATTATTGCCACATTTAACTTGAGTAATAATTACCATGACATTCTTGAAAAGAAAATTTTGAACTAACATAACCATGCTGAACATTATTTTTTTTTTATAAAACAGTCTATAAATAAAATGATAAGCTTACCATTTTTGATTTATACGCATATTATTCTGATCCAGTTCTTTTCTTTATTTAATTTTTTTCGTATTTTATGAGTGAAAGTATCATGTCTATTGAAGATATTATTGTCATTATTCTAATACAAAGCACTACATTATATATATTAAACATGGAAAAGGGCCTAAAAAACATTCTTTCGAAATGATTCAAATGGTAAAAATAAAAAACATAAGTCAAACATAAATAGCATAAAAAAAGATTGTGACATTATTCTTTCTTTTTTATACCCAAATCTCATATTATTATATTTTTTTATTTATTACGGAAAAGTGTCATCGTATCTATTGTTTATTCATATATATATACAGATTCCTCATGGAGCACTATATTAAGGATGATAAAAATAATATTGTCCCGTCATCCAATTTTCTATCTTAACTTTATAAAAATTTTGGTTGTTTTTCGATTTAATACAAATAAAACCTATCATATCTAATAAAACAATATTTTGATATGGTGAATTACCTTTTTTATATTGTTTTTCAACTTTCTTTGTTTTATTAGACTAAAGATTTATTTATGATCAATATAAGCAATTCTTTTTCCGTACTCAAATAAATAAGAAGCATACAGATTCTAAATTGGAAAAATCAATAATATGATATCATAAATGACAGATTAATTTAAAAAATTTTTGAGCATTTGTTATACTTAAATATACTCTCAAATTCATTTTTATAAAGAACAAAACAGTATTTGACACATTCAACAAATTTTTGATCTATTTAATCTACATTTTCATGGTTTCAAACAAAAACTCACGTACACACATT
This sequence comes from Culicoides sonorensis, assembly GCA_900002565.1. NCBI lineage: Eukaryota > Metazoa > Arthropoda > Insecta > Diptera > Ceratopogonidae > Culicoides > Culicoides sonorensis. The sequence goes on along the minus strand of LN483467.1, from coordinate 662,933 downwards.
TGTTTAATTTGCATATAAAATATAATTCAATCTTTAACAATCTTTAAGAATTTAAAGGAAATTTGTGAATGAAGGCACAAGGAATATACTAAAATCTAATATCATGTTTTGTTCGCTAAACAATGTACTGCAAAAAAAACCAGTAACAAATATTAGCGTCAAAGATTTTTTTCTATTGAAAAGTAAAAATCATTTTAAATATGATGAAGAGTTTAATATTAAGAAAGGATGTAATTATTATCTATAAAATTTATTGATTGAGTTTTTTGAATATCGATGATTAATGGAGAGAATTTCTAATAGAAGCTACATTGTACGTATGTCAGATATGATGATATTTATATGTAATTTAAAAATTTATTGAAAACAAAAAAAATATACTAAATGGAACTAATGTTAAGTGTTGAAATACCAAGGGGAGTATAAGTGCAAATTTACCCATCTCATACATGCATGCAGTGGTTGAATGTTAATTTTCATTATGCAAATATAATAAATATACAATAACAATAAAAAAATAAGTATACTAATTCAATTTTCTCCTGTTTATTATTATTTGTTGTTATTTTGTATTTTATTACATTAAGAAATTATACGAGAAAGAGAGCATGAAATTATCATATTTAACAGAACATCAACAACAATAACAAAATTTTATCCCGATTTTATTTTCAATGCATTAACATTTATATTATTAACATTATTAAAAAGGGTGACATTCAGATATCATCAAATGACACTCCCACTTACTGAGATTAATTTATTTTATATGACACCACCATCAATGCAACTATACATGTTCCACAGTATCACTATGTCACAGCAGTGGCATCGCAGTAATGAAATGACAAAAATTGAATTAAATGTATAATAAAAAAAACTTGTATCTGCAATAATCTTTTTGACACGAGACAAACAGGCTGCCAAAATTTGTATATGTGTGTTTTTCATTGCATATGGCATGAAATTTTTATAATATTGGCCCGTATTATATTTTATTTTTTGTTTATTATTAATAGTATGAAATTTTAATGTGGTCCTTATGGTTTATAAATAACATAAAACAACTCATTCAATAAAGGGGATTGTGAGCTTGATTGAAATTCGTCAGAGATGACATGATATAAGAGACGTATACTCCCAATAGTAAAACAAACTTTTAAGAAGATATTTTATTTTAAAATCATAATTTTTATAAACATTTTGTATCACTATACAATCAAAGTAAAGCGGCGACCATTAATTTACAAGGGCCATCAGCCAGCATAACATTGTCAATATATGCTTCATTCAAATACAAAAGACAATTTAAATTAAAAAAAAAAAAACAAAATGCTACAAAACGATCTTCTTTCAAAGTGTAATAAAAATAAAACTATCATCAAATCAAACATGATCAAAAGATTCTTGAATTGAATTTATAAATAACTATAAAAATAAAAGAAATAATTTAAACACTTATAGGCAATTTGAATGAATATAAATATCATTGAAAAGGTCATGAATGTTTCTTTTGAAATAGTCTCCGCTCTGAAGTTTTTTCTTGTTATGTTAATAAAAATACTACGCGCCAAGCTCATGATAAACTTTCTAAAACGAATAAAAATGTCATTATTCGTATTGTATCGGTGATGTACTTTTTCAAATATGTTACATTCAAAAAGAAAATTTTATAGTTACATTATCAAAAGGAACGATGTTTTAGATTAAAGAATACCGAATTGAATAAATTAGTATTATGTTATAACGTTGTTAACTGTATGTAATAATATTTAATATTCTAATAATGTTCAAATAATTAGAGTGCTCACAATTGTAATGCAAACAATTTAAAGAGCATTTTTAAATAAATTTGTAAGTCATGCATTTGTTTCGAATATCATCACCATAATATTCAATAAGTATCAACATCAAATGCAGATGTTTGTTTCTTCTTAAGCTAAGACATTTCATTTGAAAAATAAATACAATCAAATATAATATTAGTGTATGAAAAGGATATGAAAAATGACAATTGACTTTTCAAAACAGCTTGTAATTTAATCAAAGCAAACATATGCGAAAAGGAATTTTTATTTTATGGTTGTTTTCGAATGGAAAGCATTATTGTACTATTTTTTAGTATGATCAAAACATAATTTTACTTGAATTTATGCGCTTAACTTTATCAGAACAACAAATCCCTTTATTTTTATTTTCAAAGAAATTTTTTCCCAATTATAGTCTATTAATTCTATAATGACCTCCATAAATCTTCTCATAAATAGTTTTGTTTGTGTTTAAATATGAAACTATTTGACACTAGAAAGTTCTTGACGCCTGATGATCTTTTTCTGTCATCATTGTAATTCCACACTATTTTGAAAGACGGGCAAGTGTGTGTTTTTTCTATGTCTATTAAAATTACTTTGATCGTAAATCAGTCGTCAGTTCATTTCAATTTTTGTTGCAATGCGTATTTTACTTTTGAAATGAAAATAAACAAGCGGTTTAAAATAAATTACAACCTGATATGTCATAAATATGCCCTTAGGACTGGTATTTTTTTTTGTAAAACTATTAATTTTATGTATTTTAAATTTTGTTCTTTTTTTTAATGTTTTATTTCCCCAAATTTGTAAATAATATATTATGATATAATAACATATGTTGTTACAGACAAGTGTAGAATATTTTAAGGTGTATTTTTTTTCTTAATTACAAACATATTTGACGAATTGAAATCTAGACGAAATTTGTATACTTGCAGAGTACCGTGAAATGGTCTGAGATTGGCCAATGGCCACCCACTTTCAATTAGAATGCTCCATATTTTTATCAAAGTGATTATCAATGTGATCTAGACATAACTTGAACTGATCACATATGTTCTTAAATAATAATAAAAAAGTGTATTAGTTTAGCCTAAAATAGGGTGCCCGATCTCAGACCATTTCACGGTACATAGTAAGTATATCATTTCATTTAAAAAGTACGTGTAGGTTTGATTATAAAGAAGTTCATGCCAATTTCTCATATAATTGAGATAAATGGAAAACTATTTTCCACTTCATATAAGAAAGTATTTCAATGGTTGAACAAGAAATTTTCAGTATATAAATAAAAATAATATTAATGTTCTAACCGAGAAAAAGTTTTCTTATTATCGTTTTGTGTTGGAATTGTTTTGTACAACTACCAAAACATGATTCAGTTTATCCCTAAATACATTCATTTTGATTAAAAATCACAACAGAATACATTCATCATTTTTTCTGCCACCTAATCTTATATATGTTTTTGTTTGCAATAAAGGTAAAAACCACACCAAAACATGCCTAGACTTTGTTACTTAATGGCAATTCTAGTAGTAATCAATTCTCATATATTATCTCTTATTATCATTGGTACTACTTATGTAGTTCCCTCCTAAATCTTTTTTATATTATTAAATGCTTTTGTTTGATTTATTTTTATTTTGTTTTCCATGAGTTGAACTACAAAGAACTACAAAACTCTTGTTATTTTTATATTTTTCATTTAGTCTTTTATGTTTACCGGATTATAAATGCTATAGATGCGGCTTCTATTTTATTTCAGGTTTTTAAAACAAAAAGATAATTTTATTATGATAAATATACTTTGAAAATCAATTAAACTAATAAAACGAGATAGAGTGATATAATAAATACAAGAAGCTTAAATGAAAAAAGAACAACTTTACCTACCTGGGAAGCTAAGGTTTGAATAAAAGTAATTTTATAATTAAGAATCTAATAAAAATGATAAGAAAAACATCTTTTTAAATGTAAATTAGTTTAATGATCTATTTTACAACATTCGACTTTTTCGATTGAATAGATCTCTGTAATTTAATAATATTTTTTATTAATATTTCAATTTCATCTATTGTAAATCACATCAATTAATAAGAAATACCATTTATCACAAAACAAAATGAGTAATAATTTAAAAAAAAACTCACACATTTCAAAACAGACTTTAAAAATTATAAAAATATATGTTTTGAACAAACCTTTTTATATAAAAAAAGTTGCGACAATTTTGATTAAAAAAATTATTTTTAAAAACGATGATTAGATGATTAGATATGTTGGACAATCAACAGCTTAAATTAACAATTATAATCTTGAAGCAAAGTAATAAATGTATTAACCACACAATTGTATAATTTAATTGTTTCAAAACAATAATAGTAATAGAAGCAGGCCAACAATTTGACTTGTGTGATATTTGTTCTTATAAATGTTTGTGTTAAGTTGTTAAAATGTAAAAGCCATGTTAAAAGCTTTCTAGTTTTGTTTCTGTTCTTTTTAAAAGAGTATTTAGTGAGTTGTTGAGAAATGTAATAGCGAAAAATATGTGGTGAGATGTTTTACTTTACCAAAAATGTTTATGATGATTATAACGATATAGAGGATTGTATGACAAACTAGTGTTAGGAACAAATTTTGTCTCTGAATATGTTAGTTTGAATATTAAATATTTAAACCATTTAATATTGAAATGTACACCACACATTCAAGTCTAAACAAAAGACCACAAGACAAGAAAATAGACAGAAGTTTGGGCGGATGACATTGTTATAGTAGGGGTTTTGCATTTAAAAACAAGCTTTTAAATAGTATTACAACACAAAAACTACAATGTTAAAAACGACAACAATAAGACATGTTTTTTCGGCTACATATACAAAATGTTTGAAACAAGAGTTTGAATTAATTGTTAAAGTTTAAAATTAAGTAGCTTCTACTTTCCATACGTGACTGTTTGTGGTGGATATTATTATATCCTTTTTATGTTCTTATATAGTCTTACCTAACATGAAAAATACACTGAAAGACAAATTTTCACAAAGTTTTATAATGTTTGTTGATATGCCTTGAACTAACTCTTAAGTAAGGTCTTTCATAATTTAAAGAGTATACAAAATAAATGTTATTACAACTTTACAAATAAAAGCATAGAATTTATGGGGTGTTTTGTCATTTGACTTTATTATTACACTTACATTTATAAGCTATGAAAATATTTTCTTATGAAATGGGGATAATTTCTTTATTGTATTTGTTTCAACATATCACAAATTATTTATATCAATCTAAATAATTAAATTAATGAAAGGATGAATATTCCATAAAGAAAATAAAATAGTCTGACAAATAAGAGCATAGAGAACTATCTTTATTATGCAAACTTTTTAATGAAAGGAAAAAAACATGTTATTCTCTTTATCGTTTAGTTTGACAATATGAATAAAATGTATGAATTATTTGAGCATTTTTTGAACACCATCAGGTTCATTTAAATAACATAAAAAAAAATGAATGAATATTTCATAATACAAAAAGATACCGCAAAACATGACTTTTTCTTGTATATTTAACTTGTAAACTCGAGTCATACAAGCAAAACAAATTTCAAAAAAACGTAAAAAAATAATAATTCAATAAAATCATAATCATTTGGATCAATTTAAACATGATTTCTGTTGTTAATTCCTGTTTCTTTGGCTTGGTTTTTTATAAACTTATTTTGCGCATGTTGTCGATTCTTTGTTGTTCCAAACAACAATAAACTTGCAGGAGGTCCAACATATTGGTATTTATTAATGTTTATTTTTGTCTGTCACAGTAAATAAAACTGTAGAGAATATCATAAAAAGTGACCTATCTTTTGTTTGAAAGTTTTAAATTTAAAAAAAAAATTGCAGTTCTTTAAAACTTACAAACATAAATTTAAAATGATGTTTAAATGTTGTATGTGAAATTAAATTAGTTAAAACCTCTGAAACCACTGTTACATTGAAATACACTATTTAAAATTACTTTAAAATACTTCGCTTTTGTCATATACTTCCTAGTTCATATTGGAAACATGAAACAGAAACCATTGATGCAATTTTACCATATTTATTTACTACTTATGTTTTGATATGTATCTGATACGAGTCTTGATGATTTCAAATATAAATATAATAACAGTGAAAAATTGTGTATTTTGCTCTTTCTTTCTATTTTTTTATACATGACATACGAAATGAAAATTCAACGCAATTTAATTTCATTTAATCATACCCATTCGATAAAATTTTAAGTGCTTTGTAAATACGAGAGGCAATATCAATTGTAGTCTATTGAAATGCAATCAAATAATTGAGAATTATTTGTTTCTACATTAAGCACAGAAAAATATATTCTTGATGATTGTTATATGCAATGCATAATACATCCATTTGTACTGATATTAATACCGAAATTCAAATATTAAATTACAAATTTAACGATTTTCATTATTTTTTTTTTTATTATTTTGTTCAGTGTTCATAAGTGTTATTTTACAATATTAATCTTTGTATTGTTAAATAACAAATTAATTAAGCGTTTATGTTTGTTTAAATGACTTTTTATGAGAACTTAATAAGAAAAAACAACTAAATCAATAAAAGCAAAATATATTATATAAAAAATGTCACATATTAATAACTCGTTTGCACTGAAACACTGAGATTTTTTGGTTATAAATCAAATGTTATGACTTTTAAAATTCACCTCAGTACATACGATTGCATTTTAATTGACATTATAATACATTACAAATGTATACTGTTAAAAGAATCGATCTATTATGAAAACGAGAGACCAATAAAAAGAAGCAGAAAATCTCAATTGTATGAAAACTATTATAATTCTGTAACATTAATGTTTTTAGAAACAAAATGTGTTAATACCTGAAGAAAACAAGAAGTATTGGCGCCAACTTGTCACGTTATTTTATGTGTTCGAATAATGTTCATTGTATTTTCCCGAAAAATTGTCTTGCGAAAAAAAAGTTTGATTGTAAGAATAGTTTAATTTGGTTTTATCGATGATGTCGATTATACAACTTAGATGAAACTATTATTCAAGTCTAGAGACCACACTGATATTCTTAATCCTGTCATTATATAAAACATATCGTTGAATACTTAAATTTAATTCTAAATCCTAAATAAACATTTAATAAATATTGAATGGGTATGTGAGTAATAAATTATTAAAAATTTTACCATCGAAAATTAAAAGTGACATAAAATATCATTAGGATGAAAAGAAACTTGAGAGAAAATCACCAAATATTTCCTAACAAATATTTATCTTGTTTACTATTGTTAGACTGAAAAAGATATTAACAACATTATTTTCTTCTCCTTACAGAAAAAAAAATATAAAAAAATGCTATTTATCATCAAATACAGACCCTATTTGCTTTACACCAACCACAGAGCCAACTTTATTTACTTTATTTGTTATGATCCGTTTTAAAAGAAAAAAAATGTCACATTATTTATAGTATCATCTTTTAATATCCTTTTTGCTATACTATAAATATATTAGGACCACACAATTTCATGGTACAACACAATTAACAGAAAACTATTTAAGGGACATATGCTGTTTCAAATGATACCAACTAAAGGACATTTTAACTTGTGTTGTTATTTTTGTGAAAGCGATGATAAACATGATCATTATAGTGAAAAAATCTAAGATAAAAATATGCTTCAAATCATACATTTATTTCTTTTGAACGGGATATCCTGTTGCTCAGCAGGATCATTTTAAAAATGTTTTATTTTTAAAAATGTTTTATCTCTAAAAATGTTTTATTCTAAAATATGTATTTTTTATGAATGTTTTATAAAAACAGTTAAGTATTGCATAATTATAGTATGGCATTGATATAAAAACAATTACCTATCGATTATAAGACCGTCAATGAATTTTCTGAATCTCAACTGATTAAAGCCCTGGTTAAAATTTATTAAATAATTCAAATATTAATAAATCTTCACGATTCTTTTTTTTTTTCATCGTTTATTATTTTTGGGAATAAAATGTAACTATTGTGTAAATGAGTTTTCTTAAAAAAAATGTATATTTATTTATTTAAACAAGCAACCAAAAGTCATTTATTCACTGTTTTCACGACAATTTTATGTCGGTTGTTCATTGATTTGATGACAATAATCTTCATCAAAGTTGTGTTGTGTCGTGTCTCGTTTTTTTTTGTTGTTTTGTTTTTTATTCTTTTATTTAAAATGCATAACGTGAATATAATATAATAATTTCATCTCTACCATACCTTTAAATTTAAAAACTTTATACCATAAGTGTTTTGTACATAAAGAATTGTTTACTTTTATTTTTTTTAATTCATTTTTTTTGTGACCGATATGAGGAGTTAACATTAATTGTTTTATTTCCACTCTATTCTAAAATTTGATTTATACACATGGTCTTTTGTCATTCATCCAATGATTCAGCCAACTTATTACTTCAAGCACTTTACAACTTTTCATTGCTTATATATACAAGTTAAAATCAATATATTTTCAAAAAGCACCCTGTTCTTATTATATGAATTAAAGAAAGGAAACAAACTGAAGAAATCATCAACAACACGATTCAAATTTATGTAATGATTCATTGACACGCCGAATTTGAAGTAATTAAGTTTAAATCATTCTGTTCATTCTTTTTTTATTTTTTTTCTGTGACTGTCATTTTCGTGATCCCCCTTTCTTGAATAGATCCTATTCAAATCTAGTTTCTGGTTAAAATTATTTAAATAGTTTGACAGCTTTTTTCACATTATATTTTTTAAGTTAATTATTTGATATTTGATACTGATACTTTTTAAATTATTTACACTTCTGGTGTAAAAAACAGAATAACTCTGATGAGACCTATTAAAACTTTGACATATATGTGAATTATATGTTTTGTATCAGATATAAATATTTAGACATAAACAGATGTCTATTTTACTCATCAAAACATTAAGAAAAACAATTTGGAACAAATGCCTCGATTGTTAAACATCATATTTCTAAATAAATAAATTTAGATACAGCTAAGAGGAAAAAAAATATTCAAGCAGTTTCTTACCATATAACATTACATATCAAATCACAAAGTTGTGTCAACATGTCACGCGTGTTTTAATTTATGAGTTATCTGGAAATAAAATTATCATACAATTCAATATTAAGTTGTACAATTAAACAGAATTGGCTTAGTTTAATCAATAAAAAAAAACATGTTGCAGGATGTTATTTTCCCAAAATAAATATCATATTTTTGATCTACTTATTTAAAATTAATAAAAAATAACCTTTTTTACTTTTATTTTTTTAAATTTGTCTAATCTATTTTGCTTTTTTTTAAAACCATTAAGAAATGTTTGCCGTTCAGGTAAACATTGTAATCGGATAAGCTAAGATTATATAGAAGAAGTTAATACCAAAAACTTTTGTGTCAAAAACAAAGATAAAAACATAGTTTAATCATTATCATAAACATTGCATTTTAAAAAATATTAAATCAAATCCCTTAACACAGAAATTTTTTATAATTTTTAAATAATTCTAGCTCACTAATTATTTTACTTGCATAATTTCATTTGGTTTTGTTCCTGTACATCTGGTATAGATTATAAATCGGTATTTTCCCACAAAGTTTTAAAATAAATTAGAAAAACAATTATAATAATTAACATTTGTTTATTATAAACTGTAAGAAAAGGAAACAGAAATCAATACAGTAATTTATATGTTAATTTATATGTTTTGAAAATAATACAGCTTTTGTGTGACAAAACGACAGAAGTTAGTCCAATAAAATGTGTTAAGAATTATAAAAATTCTTTGAACTAATTTTTATTTTTAATACTTTTTGTGTATTTTTATTTAATTTTGTTTGATTTATAAAGAATTGATAATTCTTCAATACTAAAAATGTATATTTTTACTTATAAAGAAAACTTTTCTTCAATTACAAACAAATTATTGGTAATAAGGTCAAATAGTTTATATATTTTAATATCTTATATAACAACGTATTTAAAAAAAACACAGATTGAAGTTCAGTCAATTGAACTGAATGTAAAAAAACCATCAAATAATCTTCTTTCAGCAATTTGAAAATAATTTACCACATTCATAAAAGAAATCTCAAAAGTTTGTTGATGATGATTTTCTTGTATTTGAATTAACAATATAAAAAAATCGTTAAAAGTAAACATTTTTATGTTGATGAATTCATTATTATAATTTTACTTTGTGTAATCACGAAAATATGTTTGATCATCATTTAATTCAGTCACATTACTGATGGACAAAAAAGATACAGCGTGAAAATTTCAAATAATGAATATCTAATTGGGATTAAATTTTGATGACTAATGACATAATTAATGAGCAAACGAAAAATTTATTTTTATACATGCATTATAATAAATTTAAAGTATCAAACATGACACATTAAGTCAATTATAATGAAACAAGTCATTCTTTGTCATCAAAAATATGATTGATTCATGGTATCTTGTAAAACATCAATTATAAAGTATTCGTCATGATGTTGAAAAAATACTATATTTTCTTTAAAAAATTTACAAATCATCATTGATGTTAGTGGGTGCCTTTAAGTTATTAACTTTCTTTCACTTATCAAACTAATAGGTTTTCCTACATCTGCATTTCATGCGAATAATTTTTGTAAAACATCAATTAAATTAAAAACACCTATTAAGAAAACACATTCAATGGTAAAAAGAAGTTCAACAATTTGAAATTTGTGTTCTCAGATGGAATAATAAGTAAAATAAAAACAGAAAAAATGTTAGTACATATTAACAAACAAAAGGAAACATTTTTGATGAGATTTTAATAAGGGTTTGTCGATGCAGAATTAATTACTAGTTTTTTAATACTTTTAGTTGGTTTCGTATAAAACTTATTTTAATTTTATTTTGATGCATAAATTTGATGGTTTATATTATTTAATATGCGATACAATAAAAATGCAAAAGATATAAAACAAACAAAACAGAAATAAAGTTCAACTAATTATACAAGAATAATGTGAATGACTGATGTATGGACATGCGTTGTATATTTGATATGTGAGTGCGTAATCTTTAAAAAGAATACAAACGAGCAAATATTGACTGGAAGTATACGGTAATAAAAAAACATACATTTTTGTACTGTATTCAACATAATTGAAAAAAAATTAGCTTTTTGAATTTTTCGATCTAAATAAGTATTTTTAAAATAATAAGCTAAGCTAAAAATTTAATGCCATCTTCCTTCAACTAACTATGTTTTGATGTTTGTCCGAAAATATAACACCGATAATTACTTTAAACACAGGTTAGTTAATGAGGTTAACGGTTTCATACAATATTAATAATAGTTGTCTGTTTTAATTATGACAGATAAATATTTTTCACTTTGTTTCCTATAATTATTATTGCTTTATGTTATTATTATGTCTTTTGTTTCATTTTTTCTGAAAGTTAAAATTGTTCGTGGTAATAGTAGCACGATAGCAATTAATTTTACAATTTAACGCTTCGATTCAAATATAAAGAGTTGTTAATGTTCTAGCAAATCTGTAACATGGGTCATTTGTAAAATAGAATGTTTTTATAATTGAACCACATTAACATATCAATATCCTGTTGTTTTTTCAAAAAGTTAAATTCTTAACATATATAATCTAAAGAGTTGAACAAAAACATGTTGTCAAACACAGCCAAAAGAGTATAAAATGAAAAGCATATAAATCAATCAAAAGTTGATCTTTTTTATTGAATGTTTCAATTTTTATTTATTATTATCGAGACAGAGAAATTAAGTTATTAAATTTATGATACATTCTACAATAACATGCAATTATGACTGTATAATGACTATAAATGGAATTAAATCAATGTGTCAACTTGGGAAGGCTGATATTTGAAAATTCTTTTTTTCTTTTACGGTGCCGAAACTATAGTAAAAAAAATCGTTTCGATTCTTGACAATGCATGTCTCAAAATTGTAATAAAAAAGATGCATTTTAACTTCCAGACAAGACAAACATCATTATTAATACCAATAACTTGTTATACATGAGATATATTATGATTTGTTGATACATTTGAAGAAAAATTGAAATATGAACAAAAAAGGAACATCTTATTTTAACAAATAATGTCATAAATAACAATTGAATGACAGTAGTTCGTATGTCAATAATTTAAACAAAACCCGTGATATGATATTTTATAAATCTTTCCACAAACGATTTTTTTTTCTCGTAGAAATGGCGCTATAACATAAAGAATCATCAAATTAATATTTTTAGAATGAGCTTGTTTTTATTAATTTAGAAATAGATTTTTAGCAATCGTTATTTTTTATTTTTGTATTTTAATTCAGTTTTAAAGAAAAAATTAAACCTCTGTCATGTCGTGAATGCGTAGGAGGTGCAAAACAAGCAGTTACTTGTATCTTGATTTAAATAATCTTTATAATGTTTGCTTATTATTTTGTTTACATTTCATTCATACAGTCAGTAATACTTTCATTCATTAAAATAAAATTACAACAAAGAAGCAGCAAGCTTTACAGTTGTACAACAAAACAGTATATAAGCGAATTAAAAATGATTATTATTGTTTGTTTAAAATGTTTGATAATCATCATTTTATTTATTTATTTTTTCTGGGTAACATTCATTCAACATAAAGAACAATAAAAGTGCAGTGATACATGTATGTTACGTTTAATACCATATATTGCTACAATCGTTTTGTTTCTGTTTATGCATCCGGTCAATATAACCATGGTATAAAAAATGTACTTTTTTTATGAATAAAACGATTCCTTCAACATGAATGAAAATGAAGAAAGAGATGGAATCTGCTTGGGTGTTTATTAAAAAAGTGACTTATAAAAATAAATATAAATGTTTTTCAAAAATATTTACTATTTAAAAGTTTAAAATTAACGCGTTTAAAATATTCACTCTTGAAGAATAAAAAAAAAATTCTATGTTCATTAATAACTTATTATATTTTATTAACGAAATAATATTTAAAAGAAATCTGGGCAAAATTATTAAAAAATATTTTATATATATGTGGCATTCCATTCTTAAATGAGTGCCGATTATACTTACAAATCTGAGTGCACAGGCCTGTGGTCCATCAAGAATAAACTTTACACCTATTTCATACAGAACAATGACTTTTTGTGCATTTTTGTGTTCAAGAATAAACAAAATGGAAATGCTTGTATGAACAAAAGTTTCATTTTTTTGATGGACCTTAACCCTGCGCACTCAGATTGGTAAGAGTGATTGGCACTCATTTTATAATGGAATGCCACATATATAACTATATCCTTAAAATTTGATTACATTATGTTATATATTATTTTAAGTGAGTTGTATATAACGCTATTTTTTATGTATGTAGTTGATAAACATTCATTCTATCATTTTGCCTATCATCATTTACATTTTTAAATGAAATTGATGATTTATTTGCATAAAAAAGACTTGTCTTCTCAATTCATCGCGTATATTTTTATTATTATTATTATTATAATAATCCCATAAAAATCAACTTCGGTTAGCATTTGTAAACGTACTTGAGAAATGAAAAAATGGTAAAATAAGTATATAATTTAAAGGAAGAAACTTTTTCGTCATAATGTACGCGTAATAATCTGTAAAAATATTTTTTTTGACTTTTTATCATTTCATTGTGGATAGATATGAACCTATCTACAAGCCGGCATGAAATAAAATGTAAATATAATTCTGTAGGAACATGAAAAAGGGAATGAGGGTTGTGTCTTTTCCACTATTCAATTTGGTATAAATTACATAATGTTTCATTTTAATCAAAATGATGATGATAAAAAAGACGATTAAATTAACATTTTTTTCTTCTTCGAGACTTGTTATTTTTTTTTTTAAACTGAATTGTTTGAAAAATTATAATTTTGTGATAAAACGTGAAATAACGAATATCATATATGATAGTAATAATTTTTACACATTGTCGACACCACTTTTTGTTCATAAATTTTGCGAATAATTCACTTTATTTTACATATGCCAAAAGAATTAGTATACAGTTGTGACGCTCCAGTATTATAAACCAAAAAGTAAACAAATTTTACCATATATAATGATCATTCTTAGATTATGAGTTTTTTTTGACATCCCTCAATATAAATACATTTTTTTTAATAACTCTCTCTCTCTTTATCTATTGTTATTTTAATAATATATTCATCAACAAAGAGGCAATACATGCCTTTTATAATTTTTTAATTTTATTAAACATAACACTAACAGTCATTTATTGAAATTTAAACGATAATCCGACGGTTCGCGCTATAGTCACGATCTGTGTTTTCAACTTTTTAAATTCAACTGTGTTAGGGTTTGGTCGTATTCAAATTAAGCTAAATCTTATTTACAATATAGGAGAACATAACTTACCTTTGAATTTGAAACATTTGGAAATAAACTAAATTTTTAATTAGATATACAACAATATTAATTTCTTACATTTTTTTATTTATTTCTTTTTCTGTTTTAAATATTCATTATATTAATAATATTATCATATTTATTAATACATTATTGTGTGTGTTTTTTTTTCATATTCATATGTTTTAGTTTAATTTCACATTTACAATTAGTTTACTTAAACCAATTTTCACTATTTTTTAAAATTAATATTCAAAATTCTAATATATAAATTCAATATTATGTGTTCCCTAATTCTATTGCATATTTTTTATTTATAATTATTACTATATAATTAATATTACTATATAAAAACAATGTTTTAGCTTATTACTACTATATTTGCTTTTCATAATTATTGTTCGGTTTTCTTGTAGTTTCTCCTATATTTACAAAGTAATAGAATTCAATATTTCGTTGAAATAATTTTATATTTTATTTCAATCAAATTTGATTACATGTTTTTTTCCATTGTTTCATACTAAAACTTTAGTCATAAATTAATATGGTTCCTATTTCTCATTTTTTGTAACACTTTTCACATTCAAATAAAATTGAAAAGCTTCAGATTTTATTTTTTATTCATTGAATGATATGGTAATTAAATAATGTTTATTTTTTGTTTTTGGATAACTTCAACAATTTTTATGTTAATTGTCTGAAATTCACATGGTTCACGTCCTATACACATTAAATCTCGTTATCATAAACAACTAGTTAAAAACTAATATGCAATTTACAATTTTTCATACACTGAATTATATTTGACAAAGTTTACACATATATTTACCAATGTATTTATGTTATAGTTGTTAATTAATTGAAAAATTATATAAAACAAAAAGGAACAATTTTTATATTTGACAATACTTTTCCATTACAACTATATAAAAAGTCAAAACAAAACTAGCATTAATACAAAAAAAAGTAGTCATCACATTCAATATTATTGTCTATATTAAAATTTTTCATTTCTTCTAATAAAAATAAAATTTTTCTGATTGATGTCAAAATAATGATAAAAATTTGGAAAAGATTTGAAAGTAATAATTGTACTCATTTAAGATTTTTTTTAATGTCCATTAATTCTTATTTCTAGTTGTCATGGTTTATTTGTTGTTACTAAGGATGTTGGTTTATCACTTACCGAAATTTCTCGATCAGTCGATGAAGTACTGGACGCTGGGGAAGAAGCTCTTAATATAGAATTATGTGGACTATTATTATTATTATTGCTACTATTACTACTTAAATTAGGTGCTGTTGTTAAACTCAGCGGTGAAAAGGGATTTTTACTCATCAGACTTGAAGCTGTCAAGCCATTAACTGCCAAAAAATGTCTCTGATATTGTTCTAATGCAGCAATATCATGTGCACTAGGATATATATTTCTATACGCCTCAGGTCGCGTTAAATATGGATGATATGGAAGTCCTCTTGCCAAAGGAGACATAATTTTACCTGGCGAAGAGTTTTGTGCATAACTAGAATTATCTTCACGTTCTTTAGTACTTGGATTTTCTTTGCTCGCCATATCAGCAAGAGACCAAATTCGAGGTTTACTATTTGTATTTGGCGCAGTGTTGTGATTACTATCTGGTGGTGTTCCAACTGGAGGTCTTAAATGTTGAAAGGCTGCTGGGTGAAATAGTGAATGTGGATGTCCAGGATGGTGATGCATTGCATGTCCAGGAATTCTAGGATCGTACATAATATCTGGAGAATTTGGTCCGCTTCCATTTCGTGATCCATTCCAATCATGATGAGCAGGATGACCTCGATCAAGCATGTCTAGACGCGAAGGTCGATCTCCATCTTCGCTTGAACCCGTACCAGAATCTTTGGAATCTAACAAATAAAGTTTAATGTTTAATAAATTATTTATTTAGAGTGTCTTAATTTTATCCAATAAATACGTGATTTATGTACTTAGAAAACAAATTCTTACCTATTAAATCTTTTCCATCATCACTTTTATGATCGTCATCATCCAAATTAACATCATCATCTTCCACTCGATTCCTTGGCTCCCATGTCATTTTATTCTCTTTCTTCAAACGTCTTCTGGCATTAGCAAACCATGTTGACACTTGAGTAAGTGTCATTTTAGTTATAATTGCCAACATTATTTTTTCCCCTTTAGTTGGATAAGGGTTTTTTTTGTGTTCATTTAGCCAAGCTTTAAGTGTACTAGTTGTTTCACGAGTTGCATTTTTACGACGTGCACCATTTAAATCTACATAGCTAAAAAGTAAAAATGAAATAAAAGTACATAGATGAGTAACAGACTTACGAGAACAAAATTTTGCGGTTATGTGTTATATGATATTGTTGCATTTTATAAAAAATAATTGTTTTTATTAAAAAAAAAAAAAACAGATTAATTTTTCTCGTAGACATCAACAATAATAATAAAGGGCATGTAGTTACACGACCAACTGATAATGTATAATATACAATATTGTGGTAATGTAGGGTTTTTTTTCAAAAAAAATTATTGAATAATAAGAGTAATATCAAAAGTATCAGATGTTTTAAATGTATTAATATCATTTTTTTAATACATATATTTAAATGAACAAAGTTGTTGGTGAATGAATGCATCGTTTTTTTTTGTGATAGTTTTTTAATATTTAACACAAAATGTTGGACTAGTAGTTAGATAATCATTTTAACATTGTTTGATCATTTCACACTACATTTTATAATTTTGACATTTAAAAAGCGGCAATCAATTTTTCATCACATCTTAAACATCTCAGTTAATTCTATTTCTTCAAATGTGATTCTTAGAATGATATTTTCTAGGAAAATTTAATTACCGGTAGACAAATAAAATAGTAGGAAAATAAATATAATTGAAATGAGATCCAATTATTCGCATATCTTGTTTATATTTCTCA
Organism: Culicoides sonorensis; assembly: GCA_900002565.1. Classification (NCBI taxonomy): domain Eukaryota; kingdom Metazoa; phylum Arthropoda; class Insecta; order Diptera; family Ceratopogonidae; genus Culicoides; species Culicoides sonorensis. The sequence continues at coordinate 645,673 of LN483467.1, read as the reverse complement.
ATTGTAATTATTTATTTAAAATAAGAAGATTATTTTTTTGATGATGGTTTGTCACTTCTTCATTGTAATTTTATTCAATATGATTTTCTCTTTCTTGCGCAAATATACAAAATGCAATAAAATAAAATCAACATAAATAGTTTACAGAGGAAAAAGTAATAAATCAAACAAATGTTACGAATTCGCTTTATTTTAGTTTTATAGCTGCATAGCTTTTAAGGTTTAAAGAAAACTGCAGTTGTTCGTTAGAAAGATTTTTTTATTTTAAAAAATTTGAATGAGGCCAAATATTGACCAATAAAATAGAATATATTTAATCATTTCATCCAAAATCATTTTATTTAAAAACACACAAAAAAAATGTTGGCAAGAAAATTGAAGACATTCATTCACATTTATTTACTATCATACGTTCTAAAGTATTCTGCTTATTGAGAAACAAACAAACTCAAAGACAGTATATCTGTTTCTGTATTCCAATTTGAAGATCTCATCTAAAGATTAAACGGCACATGTACACTTTTAAAATAACATTAAATTTAATAATAACAGAAATGGTGTTAAAATTGTTACCTTCTTTTATATTTTATTGAATATTCGTTTTCAAAATCCACATCGGGCTATTTATTGAACATTAAATTGAATGAGGTAAAACAAAGTTTTAAAAGTTAAAACAAGGTGATTTATCGATCGTGGATTGTATATTATAACATGTGTTTAAAACGAAAGGAAGTAATGATTAATTTAAAAATGGTACAAATTTTATTTACTGTGTGTTAAAACTTCACTGAGAATCAGAATAGTTACAGATGATTCAAAGTTCCATTTGTCATGAGTTCCATGATAAATTTTGGCTTGATTCAATTTGTCATATGATTGATTTAAAAGGAAGCAACTTAAACGTGATTATATGTGTTTAATGATAACAATAATAAAAAAAACTGATGATTAACAAGAATTTCAATAAATTCTTAAATGGTGTGCAGTTGATTACTTTTGCCTTGCATATTTCAAAAATTACTCATGCTTTTTTTCAACTAACAAACAAGTGAAGTAGTTGTAGGAACATGATTAACGACGCACTTTGCCTATCAATTAGATTTAGTTTGTATTGTTTTTTTTACTCAATTTTAATATCTTATAATTATTTCAATTTCTTTTCAAAGCTCATATCAAATATTACATTTATAAAGTTTCCGAATACAGGAGTATTTGTAAATTCAATGCTTGTTTCAATGCATTGACACAGTATTTTTATTATCTTCTTCTTGTAAGTGTTTTTGGGCATCTTTTCCTGTCACGCTCCATGGTGTTTGTTCCAGAAATTCAAAAATGAAAAATTTGCGTTTGTTTTAACCGCTTGTTGTTTTTGGAAAAAACTACAATATGATGTAATTAATTGTATATTGTGCACCGGATACAAACAGAAAACAACAAATAATAAAAATAACAATAAAACAACAAAATAAGTGTTTTTCGATGAAATGGTGATATATTCGCGCAATTCAAAATTATATTTTTGTTAAAGAAACGATGAATGAATTGAAACTGAAGTTGTGTGCAACTTATAACGAAAAAACAGAACAACAATATTTTATCAAAGATTTTGCATATTTATTACTTTAGTATCATTAGACGTTGCAATGTTTTACACGATTTTAAATTCTAAGAATAAGGTGATTGACACAAAAATCAATCGTTAAAAAAAATTAGCATTATTTTTTTGGTAAGAAATAATAATGATTTTATATGGAACAGTATGATGATTGGAACTTCTTTCATCACACTAGACATTATGGCATCAACAACTATTTGAGGTTAACTGCTTTTCGATTCTTTAAGTAAAATGTAAAAATTCAAAGAAATTCTCTTAAAAATTATATTTTTGACACCATTTAACTATCTAAAGACAAATCTGATTCTCATTTAAAGTTTGCGACATCATATATTTGACATAATGAATGAAATATGTAAATGAAATGACACATCAAAAAAAATCAAATGATGTATGAAATTGTTGTTTCAACATTGTCATATCTCGTTTTATATTTTATTCCGTTTGTTCTGATTCTGAGAAAACTCTTCTTGTATAGAGAATGTATTAATTAAATATAATACATTATGATTATGAATACGCTTATAATGCAATTTGTCAACAAGATGAGACGACGATGAATAATTGGCATGAGAATAATAAGGCGACATGAAAAAAGAGTGTTTGATCTTTTAAATTTTGATGACATCTACCATAAATTTTTAATAATATTGTAAGCATTTGTATAATAATATTTAGCGCACACTTTTGATTGATATGTAAAGTTTGAAATTTTAATTAAAAATTAGGTAGGTGTGTTAATTTCATATGCCTGAACAGAACGGAACCAAGTGTGAAAATGAAAAATTGACAAAATTATGTCTAAGAATGTTTAAACTTGATTGATTATGTTCAAGTTCTTTTTAATTAGAACTATATGACTAATTTGACCCTATTAACCCTTTTTTAACTCATTTTCTACGGTAATTCTAAATAAAATAGTTAGAAAACTCTTAAAAATTTTCTGCTATTTGATTTGAAATTTTCACTTTTCATAACATAACACTTTTTATATCAAAGTGTTAAGAATAAGTTTGGAGCATCAATTAGCACCATCATTTGGCTTATTCAATTTAACATAACGTCAAGAACAAAAATGCATTCATTCAATGTTGTATTGATTTGATAAATTAAGGAAAGTGGATGAATTTATTAGACAATGCCAAAATCAATCAGATTTGAATGCAGCTCAAATGCATATGGAAGAGTTGCATCAAATAAATACAGATTTTGAGTGATAGATGGATTACCATTCTGTTGCACTAAATTTTTGCATAGTATGATAATGGAATAAACCTACCTAACCCTTTAAATATTTTATTTATTGTATCGTCAAATGAAGATATGGCTGCATTAATTTCAGATAAACTGAGTGCATTACAAAAAAAATAAAAGTCATATATTTATTGTACCATATAAAAAAAAACATTTACAATAGGAAAAGATTCACTTTTTAAACAAAAAAAAAAAAAAAATACTGAAATATGTTGATGATGATTTGCAAAACAATGCATTTTTAATGCATTCTACTGGAAAAATAAAGATAGATTTCAGAGCATTCAATGTTTGCTTTGTATTATTTCGGGTAATGTCAAATTCTGAATTGATTTGTCATTTAAATAAATCATTTGACGTCAAACTGTGCGTGAGACTTAAATTTATAACCGTTAACTAAAGTATATTTTAGTATTTGAGTGACTTGGTACTTAAAATAAATTATGACCACATTCCTGGTGTGTTTCCCCTTTTTATTGCTTCAATATATAAATGATGAGGTTAATTAATCCATTTTTTACATTTTGTTATTTATATTCAGAATTTACAATATAATGATATTTTTTAGATGATGTTACACGCAATTAACATTTCAATTTATAAAAAAAAGTAAGAAAGGTGCAACTTACCCATTACCAAATCCATAGCCATTAAATGCACCGTATGGATCCATGTATGGTGGATAACCTGGCCATGGTCCTGCACCTGCTGCTAAATTTTCTTTTAAATCTAAACCAGCCGCTGCCTATAAATAAAAGATAAGGAAAGAAATGTTAAAAATGTTGTTTTTTTTATAGTATTAATACAAAATAAGTACAATTGATAATTATTTTCTATTCTACTTAAAATTGATCAAAAACGAATGTACGATTTTTTGTACGTGAACATTTTTATTTTTTATCACATGTTGATAATATCTCAATTATAAGACAACAAAGTGTATAAATTATTTTCCAAATTATTCATGTAAAAGGTGTTAAACATTAAGTTTGTTGTGTTTTTTTAAAAAAAAAATATTTTTTAATAGTATTACTTAAAACACAATATTTTATTGAAAAAATATTATCAAATTTTAACTGAACTTACATCAAAAATATATATCAATTCAATTTGTTTATTGAATTCGTTTGAAATATAAATCATGACAAAAATACTCAAAAGGTTATCTGTTTGATTTAAATTTGTGTGTTTCATTTTTTTTTTTGTACATAATCATAATTTTAACATAATATTTTAAATTAAAAAACTGTTTAAATATGCCAATAATAATCATCTGATTATATAAAAATATGGTTATCAAGGGTCAAGGTGATTCTAAATTAATTAGAAATTGATTGAAATAAAAAAAAAAATGCGTTAATGTTAAAGTTGTCGAATTTTGATCGTCTGCTAAATAATGTAGTATCAAAGTCAAAAAAAAACATCAAAGTTAATGCATTTCCTTTTCGAGTTATAACATGAATGCACAATTATCTAATATTAAAAAAAAAATGTCAAAGCGTCAACTTAACGTATAACTTAACGTTTTTTTTTTCTCTAAACATAATTATCGTGATTTGTATTTCGTTTAATTTTTATTTATACAACATATGGAAGTGGTTCAGTCGTCAAAAAGTATTCTGTAAACTTATACAAATACAAGAAAAACAATACTTAAAAGAAGTCGGTGAATGATCTAAGAAAATATATCTAAAATGAACAGTTTACTGGATTTTTCTCAGTATAGATGAAGCTTCCTTACATATTTATTATCAGTTCAATACGAAAAAAAATAAATTGTTTAATATACACATAACTTATAGATGCAACAAGATGACAATGTAAATTCGAAAAATATTATTATTGATTTGAGCTTTCAAAGTGAAACTCATGAGCATTTTTATTATACATTAACAAGTGTTTTGATACGTTCACGTCAAAATAAACAAATAAACTGCTAATTATTTTTGAGTTTGATAATGACAATAATAATATGAATGTAATAAATTATGAAATGTAATGCAATTCAACTGATAAACAATTCAATTTTTGTCATTGTTGATGCCAATTCAATGTCTACACAAAGTAAAATCAGAGAAAAAACTGAAGTTAGTTTTTAATTAAAATTTATTATCAACATCTGAATAAATAAGTGTTTTAACAAAAAATTTAAAAAAAATGAAAATAGACAAAGCTAAGTGAATTCAATTTAATTTTATGAATTGTTTCAAATTAAAACACATTATAGTATTCAAGTGCAAATTGCAACAATAGTAACTCTAAACTAAAACAATTTTATAGTTTATGTCAATATTTTTTAAAATTTGTTCAAAATTTTGTTTAACAACCATACAATTTAAAATATACATAATCATTTGTTGAGATAAAAGCTTATATGCATACATGGTATGTCAAGTTAATTGAAATAAAATATTTTATTTTATTCATTTTTGTATAATAAAATATAAATACATCCGCACCGAATATATGTGAATAAAATTATTTAATTGAATGTTAATATAATGTGAATGTCTATACAGTATGGTAGAGTGTTGACATAAAAATAATATTATAATCAAGTCGAGCGATGTCACACAATTTTAATCAGACATGAATATTTGTACCTCTTTACCATATATTTTTATTATATATTTAGACATGATGTAGTAAGCAGTTGTGTGACAACATGTTTGATAAGAGATTAAACGTTGAAGTTTGTCTGATGAACGATGAATTTTGTATTTGTCTCTTGATAGTATTGAATTAATATTATTTTGCATTTTTAGTGCAGAACACACTTTTTAGACTTTCATTGATTTAACCATTCTAATGTATATTATAATTGATGTGCTTGTCCGAGTCGCTTCTTTAAATGTGTTTTTTTTCTAATTTATTGTTTTGAAAAATCAAAAAAACATAAAAATATCATCAACTCTCTTTAAGCTACTGGTTTCAATTCACAGCATGATACCTTTGAATAACCAAAAACAAGTTAAATAAAAAAAATATTATTAATAACATGATATGATTTCATGGTTTTCAATTTTATAACTTTATGATTCAAAATATTGTGAATAAACAAATAATAGTAATAATCAGTATTTATATGTTATTCTTTTCGAAACACCGTATAATCATTATTTCTTTTTCTTCTTTTATTAAATTCTTGACACCTGCATCTTTTTATAAATTGATATACAAACTGATAGAATCAGTGATTATAAATATCATACAATAAAAGAGACTCTAATCCAACGCCCATATTTTACACCTTGTTGTATTAAATTGATTATTATTATTATTATTTATGATCATTATGCACCTTTCTTTTTAGATACTATCATCATGTTTGGTCTTTCAAAAGATTGATAAATGTCAATCAAGTTATAATCTCTGGTGGCATTTTATTTAATTTCGTTTTTTTTTAATTCAAATAAGCTTTGTTTAGTATATGAACTAAAAATAAATACAATGTCATTTAATGTAATAAAATACCTAATTTTATGGATAATTGTGGATGTGTTTTAGTAGCGTTTTTCACTTAACAGTTTTCCAGTTATTTTTCATGTGTAATATGCATAACTGTCTTGTCTCATATTTTATTGTTTTAAAATTTAATTTGTCTTTTATGAACTCGCCTGAGCGTAGAGAGATTTTGTTACGAAACAAAATACAGCTTACTTGTAATATTTGCATAAAATTTAAGTAAAACAGTTTCATTCTTCATACATAATAAACAAAATTTTCAAATGGATTTAAATACTGTTTGATAGTTTTTCCAATAAGGATATTCCTTAAATATAAAAATATTTAGATTTTATGAATATTTTGTCATTTTAACTCAGTAATACATTAAACACAAATATCAATTCAAAATATTTGAAAATATAGTTTAAAAATTTGAAACAAAACCCCATTGGGATGTATAAACAATGTATGCATGTCTAGCTCAAACAACCATTTAAAATACAAACATACTTGAATCCACATAACAAGAGATAGTCCAAAGCAGTTCTTTCGAAAATATTGCATCATATTTGTTGTTGTTGTTGTTGTTGTTATAGTGTTGTTAGATACATGTTTCATGGTTGTGTTCTACAATTTTATTGCCAAATGAATGACAACTATGTAAGCCCATACTTAGACACTTGTTCAACACGATCCACATTATTAAGAGCTCAGTACAAGTGTTTTTCGGCAATTTTCAACTATTTTATGTGTATTATCTCTTTATAATTTTGAGTAGTGGCTCAAATAAAAATATTTTTGAATACTTAAAATCATAAGATTTTGAAAATTAAGTGTGTACAAATTAGAAATGAATTTTCAAATAATTTTATTTTTGATTGGAATTAATACAACAATCCATAATAAACTTAAAGACACACTTTGATAAATTACATATTAAATACAAATCTCATTTCATTTCATTTGAATTATTGAATCTTTAATTTCCAGCGTCATCTTAATTAATTTCATTACTTAATTCATGAAAACTTTGCGCGATCATAAAAAGGTTTATGTAATCCATATAAAATTTAAAAATAGTTGAAAAAAGTAGTCTGTCAGTTTCAATTACAATTTTTTCTAATCTCTAAGAATTGTGTGGTTTCAGATTTTGTTAGAATTACTTTTTACATTATTCCGATCTTAATTTCTCTAATATACAATAATCTCATTGAAATAGAGAGTCACTTAGACATGAATATATTAAATATATAAAATTAAACCTCCAATTCCTGTAATATTATTATTTGGTTTAGTTATAATACTTTTTTGTACCAGATACCTTAAAATTACATTCATTTTCGATAACAGGATTCTATTGTAAACAATGAAAAATAGCAGAACGCGATTGAAAATTATGTAAATTTATTTAAATTAGCTATCATTTTCATTGTTTTAAAATAAAATGGGGAAAATTGTGGTAACCTTCTATTGAACTACGTGATGGTCGAGTATTTATGTGTATATATGTATATGATAATCTTGGTAATTCACTAGAATAATAAAATTAAAAGAGATTTAATATAAAATAATAATGAATTCTATCATTTTATGGTTATTGTTTTTATTGTGAAATTAAATTTTCACTTTTATTTTAAATTTATGCATATTATTTATACGCGATTGATAATAATGTAAGCGAGTTTTGAAGAGTCTAATGGATTTCATTGTGGTTCATTTTAATTGTCTTTTATAGTTATGAAATTGTGATACAGTAAAAGGTAACACTGGAATCTAACTTTTTACCACAAAATTTGACATTTTTGAAATATAATTAATTTAATTTTTGGTTTGATAAACATTTTCATTCAATATCAAATTATTGCGGAAACATGACAATGGTCGCGTTTTCACTATAATTTAAAAATCTTTACAAAAGAATCATGTCTTTATTATTCAATATTTTATTACAAAATTTTTTGATATTTGTTTATTATCTTGATATTTTTTAAAATGAAAAGCAAAAATACAAAAGCTTAAAATGAATATGACCACCAATGTAGCAAATATTATATTTTTTTGTTGGATGAAAAAATACACAAAACAAGCAAACAAAAATAATGTTATAACAATAATTTTATCAATCTTATTTTATAACAATAAAGAAAGAAAATGGTTTTGGTAAAAAAATTCCGAAGTTAAAATTAACGGAAAAAAACAATAATTTACTAAATTTTATGAAGTTCAAGTAATTGAATAGTGTCATACATCAGAGACATAAAATGTTAAATTCATTAAATTTCTTTGCTTAAAAATTTTGTTTTATAAAGTTGATGACAGAAAATGTGTGTTCATACAAATCGTAAATAAAACATTTTATTGAATACCTAAACACAAATGTGAATTGTTAAAATGTGATAATTTAATTTATATACTGGATTGTCACATTTTGGTTAACTTAAAAACCTTGATTTTAATGCATGTCTTTTATAATGGATATTGTAAAAGTATTTTGAAAAGAATTTTAATCCTATTTACCGATTGATTGACTGCGTGTTCTTGTTAATTGATATTTAATTATTAAAATTAAGAAATAATCATAAAACGAGTTTATCATTCAATTAAAATTTTAAGAGCATTAAAAAGGCACTTGTGGTAATGCAATCTATTAATAAAAAAATTAAAGAAAAAATATATTTACCGGATTGGGATAGAATGGTGGTTGATCTAATCCAGGAAAATAAGGTGCTAATCCTTCTGGATACGGTGCTCCATATATTTGTAAAGCTGCTGGTCCTGCAAGTCCCATGCTTACAATTTTTTGGTATTGTTCATATTGACACGAGCAAATAGTTTGATTGGTATGTGGATCAAGTATTGGTCGTCCAGTATCACAGCACTTTGACGTCGATGACGATAGTGGAACACTACCTGAAGTTGCTGAAATTGTTGCCGTTGTTGGTGGTGGTGGACCAGTGCCAGGTCTTGTTTGGGCACTTAGTGGCGATGTACTTCGAGCACCAGATGGTACTGTTGTTGTTGTAGCTGTAATGGCCATACCAGCAGGAGGAGATGAAGGAGCTGATGAATTCTGAAAGAAAAAGAAAGTAAATCAAATTTATTTTTCAAATGTACTGAAAAATGTATATCATTTGCTTAAACTAAATGTAAAACGAAACAATTAAATCATTTGTTCATTAATAACAGTAATCAAATCAAAATGAAATCAGTTCAATAACTCAATACTTGAAGTTCAAAGCACCGCTTCGGCATGTCGTGATTTATAATGTCAAGCAAGAAAATTGAGATCTAAGTAAATATGTAAGTCATATTTCTTCACAAACATTTATAATCAAATTATATCAATAAATATCATTGATAAGACCACTTTTTAAACCTAACAAGTTTGAAAAAAAATATCAATAATAATATCCAGACATTATTATTTACTTAAATATACTTACAATTGAAAACATTATACATCAATGAACAAATAGTTGTCTGACAACAAAAATATAATAATAATTATTAATAATATTATCTGAGGTGTAAATGTGCGAATCAAAGATTAAACTAATTTTGCCAATACAAAGGAAATGTCAATTTTTATAATCCCGTTAGTGCTATACAATACAATAGCATGACAAGTTTATTTGCACATTTTTGTTCATATTCAAGTCAAATTATCACAAAAAATTAATATAACTTTTTTGTTAAAATACTGTTTTCGGTTGATTTGCTCTAAAAATCAATATTACTTTTATTTATTAAAAGAAAAATAATTGTAAACATCAGTTTTTAGACATGAACATTTGTTCTTTGAAATCGCATAAAATTGGAAAATTTAAGTGATTGACAGTTTAAGTATATCCCTCTTAGTATATGAATATTATTAAAATAAAACTCATCGCTTGTTTTCATTTATAATAGCATTTCAAAAAAAATAATATATTAGTTATGTTTTGTGTTATGTTTTCTGACAATCAACAACAACAACATGAAAAAGGGGTTTTCATTTAGTTAAGTATTATAAAATCTGCTTTCTGGCGTGAATTGAGGTACAATTCTTTCATAGATTTTTACTTAACTTTAATAACAAAATCATGTTTATGTGTAATACATTATTGTTTGTGTGGCATGACAGTATTTTTTTTCTATACTTCAACAACTAGAAATAATAAAATGAGTAAAATTATTTTCAATGTGATTATCATGTTAATGATATTTTTTGGTTTGATTTGAAAAGGGTGTAAAATTACATAATGGAAAGGAAGCAATATATCCAATAATTTGAATATTGCAAATTTTTTGTTAATTTGTTATTCAGATTATTTAAATCATGTATCAAATTTCGATTATTAATTCTTACCATTTTAAAAATGTCGTAGTATTAAAAGTATAAAAGCATAACTAACAAATAAAAATAAAATAAGAAGAAAAGATAAAAGCATCTAAAAAAAATTCCGACAAAACAACTAAGATTCGTGAGAAGTTTTTAAGGAGTAATAAAAATTAATCAAAATAGCTTATCGAGTCCATGTAAGGTTAAAAACGATATCATTCGTATTAAAAAAAAAACGTTTGAATTTCAACAATTCACCCACACTTACATTATATTCCGATATAAAAGAGGTAAATGCTAATGATTGATTTAAAAAACTTGATGAAATTTATGTTACAAATAATTTTTTTGAACACACCCAAACCAGATTTGAAATAAAAAGTAGATTATTTTCACCTGATTTGTAATATTCATTCATTTATTTTTTTAGATACACTGTATACCTGCAGGCTTTTAGTATGAAGATTAAATGTAGATTAATAATCATATAAATTAATAATAATAAAATTAGTCGCTTGCTTTTCTTTTCTTTTTAATTTTGTTTATTTAGCTGGTTTTGATATAGTTAGTAAGTTATATAAACTAAACATAAATGTTTAAATATGTGACACGTAAAATAATGTAAATAATTAATTATCAATTTTGTCTCATTCATCAATCTTGATACTTTTAATATAAGTAAATAAAAACACAAACGATCCGCACAATGAAAAGATCATATTAGACCACCTTGGTCACAAAATATGTCTTTTTTCTTGTATTATCTATAGTGTAACAGTAACATTTTTTATTTAGTAAAAAAAAATATAATAAACAGAGATGAAATAAACATGAAATAAAAGAAATATTTATTATACAAGATGAACATTAATATTGTTTAAAATTATTATTTGTCTGATTTCTTGTATATTTTGTAATATAAATATATAGTATTTCATATTGATATGAAAACAACATATAGGAGCGCTTTATATGTGAATAAGAAAAGATTGAACATCTAAAGATTTTATCTTGATACACCATTAACATGAGCATTGAAGCACTTTTAATGTTTATTGGATGAAACTGATGTGCGAGCATGAGTTTGTCAAGCAAATTAAGTAAAAAAATATGTTTTGTTTACAAAGTGTTAGTCATTCACATACATTTTTATGAGTTTGAACCTAAAAAATCTGTCAAGCTGGTAACTCTAATTAAAATACTTTTTGATGTAGTTGTAGCAATTGAAATAGAACCATTAAATACTGAAATACAGATAATATTTGTTTTAACATTGACCATTAATTTTCAATCAACGATTTACTACGAACTTGTTTTCGTCCAAATAAACTTTTAATATTATATATTTTTTAAGTGTCTCCATTATATTTATTTATGTGTATATACACAATTTTAATTAATTAATTTAATTTAGTGATAACGAATTCCACAAAAAAAATATTTCTGTTTAGTCGCGTAAACATTATAACTTTTAATCATGTTAAATGATTAGTAATAAAATAATTATTCTGTGATTATGAAATATATTAAATTTTCCATCTTAAATAAATCAATAGTTACATTTATTAGAAAATATTACTCATGTTTCACTTGAACTAGCTTTGATATTCAATTCATGATCGATTTTAGAGAAAACAAGCATAAACAAAGCAAACTGTACCCCCTGAGTGTTTGCCAACATATAAAGTCTTTATTATCAAAATTTATAATCTGAATAAAAATTCTTTTCATTTTTCTTCATAAAAAAAAAACAAATATAAAGAAATTTTTTACAAACATATTCATTTTCCCTTTTGTTTAAAGTTAAAAGTAGTTTGTAAGTTGATCGCATTTACTGTCCAACAGAGAAACCGTTGTTCGTTCAGTTGTACCATAACTAATCTATAATAAAACGACCGCATACATTTTAACAGAAACAAGTAAAAAGATATGTTTTACATAAATTCTTTGGTGAGCTACACAGTTCAAGTTATTTATCAGCAAATTTACAATTATAACGTATAGAAAGATCGTGTTCACCTTTAACTTTTCAAATAATATTCAGTTTACACATTTAGCCAATTTTTGCATTGAACTGTAAAAAAATACACAAAAACATTTAAAAAAAATAAACAAAAGACGTCAGTGAAATTTCAATAAATAATTGAACATAATCACCTTTTTTCTGTATAGTTGATTCACGCACATTTCTCATTAATTTAACAAGCAGTAGCATTTTGTACTTTTACCTTTTACATATAAACTCATCATTTTAGGAAAAAAACTTCACATATTAAATATACAAAGATAATTGCTTCTGAACTGACACATAAAATTGCATTAAAAGTCATTGATAAAAAAAATTAAAGAATTCTTAAAAAAATGAAACCTAAAAGAAAGTGATTATTTTGACTATATGACAACTCAAAATAAATTGAATGAAATGTAATTAAAAAAGAGTTAAAGTGTCCCCTGAAGGTAATACCTTGTTTTATTTATTAACTTTTTTTATTTTAACAGATTATTTAGAACTTAAATAATGTAGTGAGTCACACCATTACATGGCAGGCGGTCAAATTTTTTTTTAAATAATTGGCTTCTGTTGCGTTCAAAGCTAATATTTAAATTTTAAATTGTTAAATTTTATTACACTTTTCAAAAATATTAACGATCTTTCACGTAAAAGATGTGTATTTCGATAAGTGTTCACATAAATATTTTTGGTTTAAGACCCCTGTCGTGGTTACAATTTTTTTTATGACCAATCCTCTCATAATAGTATTTGTTTCTCAATAGCAATAAAAAGAATTAAAATATAAAGAAATTTGGCTATATAACGCTCACTCCTTCTATAATATCTATTCATGTTTATTTTTATAAATGACAGATACTGACTTAACATATTGAATAGACAGGTTAAATCAAAAGATATAATAATAATGATATGGAAATGGTGTACTAAAATGATAAAATTAACATAATTTAAAAACACTTAACATCACCTTTTTCACTACACTTGTCTATTTTATTTAAAAACTAAAAGTTAAGTTGAAAAGAAAAAGATCCACTATCTTTCATTGTATCATCATAACAAATGAATGTATCACATTATCTATTATATGTTTTTATATTAGACTTGAAAGTGAACATAATAGAATTGTATTTTAAATATTTGGTAAAAATATTAAATTGTATAAAATATTTGTTAAAAAAAAATTCCATCTGCATGTTTTTTTTTTGCTTAGATCAAGTGATTGTGATTCGGTTGGATGCACAACACAGCTTTATCTTTTATTTTTTTTTACTTTGTTTAAAGTTAACTTAAAATAAATTATTGTACAATTTTTATGTTGTTAACGTTTAAAATAGTATGTTACTGTGAAAATGGTGTTACAAATAAAATATATCTAAAATTAACATTTAAATAATTGAATGTTGTTTCTCTACTTGTAACTATATAGTTCACAATATGAAATAAATATTTTAAAAAAGAATAAAATTTATAAATGCAATAGAAAACAATAAATTGAGTCAATAAAATTATAACTTGATAGCTTTTATTGCTACTGATACCTTTTTAGATTTGTTGCACTCAGTTAAATATATGAATAAAGTACAAGATTTGAGATGTATTTGTTATTATTTCAACAATATCGCTTTCAATGTTTAGGCATTTATGTATCTTATGTGATTTCTCAGCATTGAGAGTATAAATTAAAATACGAATAATAAAAAAATCCAGTTTCTGTTCATAAAAAATTTATTTATTATTTTTATATTGAAAGAGTTGTATGTTTATGTCAAAAAATGTTAGCCGTTTTTATTACACAAATAATAAAATTAAATATTAATAATACTTGTATGGCTAATAAGAACAAAAGGAAAAGCCGACAATTTTTTTTGACCATAACAAGATGAGGCTACTGTTTTTAATTTTTTTTAGTTTTATTACCAAAATTATATTTTAACTGTTTCAAATTTATTAAAATATTCAAATTCTAACCCAAAAATTACTATTAGATCAAGTATTATTGTAGTTTTTATTTAAAATACGCTAACTGCTAGAATAAAATGATAAGCAAATAAAAATAGGACAGCTGTTATTCTATTATTGTAATAATAATAATAAACAAAATGTGATAAGTGTAATAGCCTAAAATATTTATCGAATATATTAAATAAACGACCATTGAAAAATTATCCCATCATAGAATTAAAACAAGACTAGAAAATTTAATACCTCCATAATTTGATGTGAGCTCTTCACGTATCAAACTATCCCTAAATAAACAAATATGGCGAAGATTATTATTTTTAGAACCCTTACATAATTTATATTGGTAACAAAAAATTTATATCATATAATTATGATTATTGTTAAAATGAATAAGAATGATAATCATAATTTCTTGTTTTCATATAAACTTTAGAATTTTTTTTTTAAAGCTACTGTTTGTAGTTTTACTATCTATTTAATATTGAACTCGCTTCATTTATATATATATAACATAATCACAGCATGATTTTTTTTTAATTCTCATCTGTTTGGGTATTGAAAAGAACCATATAAAAAAGAAAAAAAAATCGGGATCAAAACAAACATAAACATTAATTATATATGTAACTAAGCGTGACAACATGGTAAAATTTTATTTATTAACTGGGGTTGGTTTTCAAGTTCTACCTTTTATTTGTTTAGTACAAGGATAAACTAATTTCCTTACTTCATTTAAAATATAAAAAATATATAAGTATTATATTACCAAAATATTTTTATTAAGAGAAGTTTTTGCTTCTAAATTTAAGGTACACACAAAAAAACTATAAAAATAAAAATGGAAGCATATGAAATGTTAATATGGCGCTATTATTATTAATATTTTACAACCTTAAACATTATTGTTTATATGTGTAACTTAGGGAAAATTTATATTAATGGTAAATATGTCAAAAGCAAAATCATTCCATTTTTTTTCTTGTTTACATAAATACATGCTACATGGAGTTTTATTCGTAACAGGCCTACATAGGCTTTTTTAAATAAAAATTATCAAATTATATAGACATGCATGATATTATAATAAAAATTACTAAATGAAGTGTGTAACAGATAAAAGGGCTAACAAAAAAAAGTAACAATATTTGTTGTTAAAAAATCAGATAATTAACAAATAAATGGAGGTAATCATAATATGGATTGGTATTTGCTTGGCATTATGCTCATAAAGTTCTAATTCAACAAAATAACTTGAACTTACTTCCACCATGTTTCAATTCACGTTAATTATAATAACATTTTTAATGGACAAAAGATATCATTGTAGTGTATAAGCTTTTACATAAACTGAATTTATTTCATTGGTCATTTTTTTAAACACATTTTTTATAGGCTCGAGATATGGACGTTCGATAATCGTTACGTTATATTTAATAATGAATTTAATTAAATGACTGTTCTACAAGGAAACAAATCATTTTAAGCTAAAACTTCACGAATACACGGTAGAAGATTCCACGACCCTAGAAACCAAATGACTAAGCAAAATTATTGTTACACGGCAAACAACAAGTCACTCTGTTGATAATATCCACCATGATTTAACAAGTCACATGTTAATTTTGTATTAACTAAAATCTGTATACTTACTGAACATTATACTAATAAACTTGTTATGGCGTATTTCTATTACTATTTATAATTAAGATTATACTTATAAATATTAGTTCATATCACGCCTCTTTAACGGTATTGTATGTTTTCATGTTTGTACTTTTTAAAGTTTTAATTTGAATGTTTATATTATTGTTTTGTAAATGGTGATGAACAATCCCATGCAAAAATGATAAGAAGCACACATACACCTCACACTGTAAGTTGAAAACGCCCCATAATATGCAGAGACTAAAAGAGTGCCCACGAAATTCTTAATTTTTGTCCAAAATTACAGAAAATGCGTGAAAAATTGGATTCACCAAACATTCAATCAGCGTCAATTTAAGATCTTTGCCTACGGACCAAATCAATTTGTACTGCGGGGCGTTTTCAAATTAGAGTGCATCAAACATTTTTTGTTTTGTTGTGTATTCATTAAACAAATTTTAACGCAAATTAACAAAATAAAACTTTTATTAAACTTATTTTACAGTTTTAGAGGTTTTTCTATCAAGACTTTAAATGAATTGTAAATATCACTCAATGTATACCTGAGTTAAATGTAATTATTGTTTTCTGATAAATATTGCAGTATTATAATCACTGATTCAATATGTTACATTGTTGCAATTTTGAACGACCGGCACGTATATATTAAATAAATGAATGGAAAAGGAAAATACCGACTCAAATATTGATGCGCTACGCCTCTTTAAATTAATTAACGTCATGGTCAATTGTTGTGATGATAATAAAATTGTACCTCATTTTTTGCATGATATCATTCATGTGTTAATCAATTCTTAATGTGTTTCAATGTTTGGTTCATGTCAAATCAAAATTTGGTTAGTGAATCAAAGAAAAAAGCTTCCGCTTGTCTAGACAATACAAAATTTCTTTGAATTTAAAAATAAAGCTCTAATGAGATCTAACAAAGTGTAAATTACTTAGAATTAGGTTTTTTATTAATTTGTTCATAATTCATTAACATAAATAGATTTTTATTCTATGCTATTTGAAATATACATAAACTTTAAACCGATTTCCGGTTTGAATTTGGCCACCTTTTTTTTAAAGTTTAATAACCTTAAAATAAAATTCGTATTTTACTAGGCATGCACTAAAATCCAGATAATAATAATCCTTAAATAGTAGCAGTTTTATATTTTTATTTAATATTTGCAACTTTTACTGATTAGTTCCGAATTTCATTTTTATCTCTGTGTGACGAATTTCAAATCAGATGCAGAGATCAGTACCATAACTAATCAGATTAAAGAGGTTTGTATTGTCATACTGACTGCTCAATTCGGATTATTGCATTAAAAGAATATCTTTGTGTATTTTTTTTGTGTTACAGGGATAAAAAAGGATAATTACATTTTTCACAACAAACGTTATAAATAATGTTTCAAAGGAACAATAAAAAAAGGAGCAACTATTCGCTTAGTGTTTATTGGTGTTACAATTTGTTTCACATCATTATTATTCTTGCATTTTATAAGAGATTAATAATAAGCAGTGACGCGTTATACTCATTTTTTATGTTTATCTTATATTTAGTGCAAACAACATTCTAACATTTGTCCTTTTGTATATATATATTTATTTATCATATTTTTACATTATGCGTGTTAGTTTATACACACTCTGTCTTTTTATGTTTACTGTAATCGGATTATAAAATTCGGCAGTATTGTAAGTTTCATTATTTTAACAATAATATTTTTTTTTCGTTACAATCTTTGACAAAAAATAAAGAATATATGAATTATATATGTCAGAGACGAATATTTCAAATAATATTGAAAACTGTTTGATATTAGGTTGAGATTTTCTAACTCCCAAAACTGATTGAGTAAACATTATAAACTTGGAACATTAATTTAGCAAGTAAATGACAAAATCAGAAAAAAAATCAAACTGTTAATAAAGAAAAAAATAGACAAGAAATAAAGTTCTCACGACTTAAAGCCGCGATTTATGTTTTATTCTTTGTTTTCCTTTTTATAATAAAACATTTAGTGAAAAGTTAAGCATGTTTAAATATCATGTTGGCTGTCAGTTTCTTCCTCTTCAATTCATGCATTACAAAACAGATAATTATGGGTATATCAAGTTAAGCTACAATATAAAAAAAATGAGAAAAGACAACCGATTGTCAGTTGAATTATTAAAAAAGACTGTATCGTTGCCACGCCTCGAGATTAGATGATGCAAAGATGTAAAGAGATCAAAAATGGCGCTTTCATCGAAAAACTCTCATTTAGTGATGCAATTTTATTACTCATTGAACAAATAAAAAAAAATTTAATAGATCTAAAGGATTAAATTATATTTCAAACGCTATGAAGCATGAATAAATTATAATGGCACAACCTCATTCTATTTGCATGAATGCTTTTTTTTTTGGATACAGGAAAGAAAAAAAATCATGTTTGATGAACAACTTTTTCGTATTAAAAACCTTTTTTCTCTGTATTCAATGTGATCCAATATTGTATTCATTGTTTATTTTTTTTCAGATTTAAAATGACTAAAATGCTATATATTTGTATCATTTTCCCGAACAAAGTGAGATTTTCCTGTATTCAACTATGTATTTATCATGTTCTCACCGCGCTTAGATACTCTTTTTCCACTTGTATTGAAATACATATGTCCTTTTTTTTGTCTATGTTAAAAAACTTTTTTTAATCCCTGTTTTTCTGTACAACATAATTGAATAGTGTTTATCATATATGAATGCGAATGGTGAAGAGACATGTTCAATTAGTGTGATTTGAGCAAAAAAATGGCGGGCAACTTTACATTTTGTTCATGTAATTATTCAGGTATATGTAACATAACTCTGAATTGTTTTTCTGTGTTTGAATGTGGTTTGATATTTTTTTTATTATGATTCTTCTCTTTTAACATCAATTTTATTTTTTTTTTCATTATTCTTTCTGCTCTTTCAACTTTTTTTGTTAATATGAAGTGAAAAATAACAGATTTCATAAATAATCATAAATTTAACCAATCAAAACATAGCAAATCCAATTGAGTACAGCATGAATGGCCCTACATATTAATTAATTAAATTGAATATAAAATGCATGCTTGTTTACAGATCACAAACTGTATTTTTTTATATAATACAGTAGAATAAAATAGCTTAAATTTAATTAACAAGGTAATATTCTAATTAATAAAACTTTATAATCAAGGTTTAAAATTTTAAAATCGATTTGAAAATTTTGCAAAAGGAATTTAAATTTCATTATTTTTGTTGATTTTAGTTTCTTCAGCTCAAATCGACACAAGTACGTAAATAATACTTAAAAATTGTTTAAATTTTCAAAAATAACATGAATTTTTAATGAAATTTGGTCTTTTTTGGCTTTTCAAAAAGGGCATCGGACAATAATCTTGGAACTCATTTGTTATGGCCTAAATTAATTTTTAAAAAAATGGGAAATTCTAACCACTGGGCTGTTTAGAAAAGTGTATTTCGATGGGACTCGTTTCATTGAATATAATTAAGTTTTAATTTTAATAATTCTAAATCAATCAACCGCTATCCGAAAAACCAAAAAAATTGAAAAAAATCAGACATTTTGGGCTTTCTGACCGTTTTCAGGATTGGAGCCTATTCATTGAGCCTTATCTCAGAGCTAATGATTTAAAGTTCATTTTAGTAAACTTCTCCATCCAACAAAACAAATTACCATTTTTTTTTTAACTTTAACCGTTTTTAACGGTTTTTTAGGATTAGCAGGCTCTGGAGCCCAATCTCAAAACTAATTAGTCATAAATTATCCTCATAAGGTTCTCTGAAAAACCCTACCTCACTCGGATAGACCATTGCGGAGTAATGGAGCTAAATGTGTGTCAGAGTGACGGCGGACAAACCGTCTATAATAGTGCATTTTTTCTTAAGAAATGCACTAATAAATTTTTTAAAAATATACAAATTATGTAAATGTTCAAATGTAAATTTTTGGCTTTTTGTTTTTATTTCAATTGCATTATTAGTCAAAAATATATAATTTGAACTTGACCATTTTAGGTCACAATTGATGTATGTTTGTTCGAATGTACAATTTTACTGTATAGTAATACTTTATAAATAAATAATTAAAATAACCCAGTCAGACACATAATTAATCTTTTTGTTTGTTTTATTATCAATATATTTATTTGGCTTTTGTTGAATATTAATTTTAATTTAAATTATTGAGATTATATTTCTTGAATGTATTGTTTTTAAAAGGATTAACATGTCATAATATCACGGTGATGACAAGACAGAAGTTTTTCAATTAAATCATTTTTTAATCATGTTTAAATTTATGACAATTCAATGAATTTGCAGCAGTTCTTAATTAAAAATTAAATATTTTTTTTTTTGTATCAGGGCTTTTTGGAACATTTTTTATGAGATATTTGTTTCACATTATATTGTTGAAGTATGATGATGTTAGTTTTAACACACATTAGACATTTTGGGACCTTAACAATCGGCGGTTTTGGCTTTGATCTTTTCGCTTGCTTGCACAATGTTTAACTTATTTAAATGACATTGAGAGCATTAAGTGTTTGCTCTTCAGATTTCATATATGATTTATTTTATTCCTTTTTTTAAAGTATCATATAAAATAATGTTTGCAAATGATAATAAAAAATAAATATATTGGTTCTATGTTCCTTAAATGTTTACTTAAAATAATATAATCCTATTTGGGTTATTTTTCAAGAGCATATTGTTTTTGGTTTGGATAAATAAATCGGCATTAATATCGAATTAAAGACTATTTTCTGACAAATATTTGTTAAAAAAAGGTGTTTCGGTCCTTTTGCTTGACTATTTTATTTAGACAAACGAGATTTAGAATCAACCCAAAAATAAAAACAAAAAATTTAGTATTGTACAGTAGGTCACCATCAATAAACTTTACCATCTTGTAATCATTGGTGTTTGATCAGTATTTATATTTCATATGATTTTGATATTAATCAGAAAAAATTCATGAAACATTTTAATCTTTGATATTTTTCGACTTTTACCGACAAACTATACATATATCAGTCAATTTCCTGTTTTTTCTCTACCATTAATATATTTGTCTAATGTAAGAGTTTCAAATATATTTTTGGTTTTCTAAATCCCAGTAGATGTTAAATCCCTGACAAGCACATTATTATGATTATTATTTTTCACGTACTAAAATATTCTGTCTATAAAAAAAATGTCCAATCTATTTTTGTTTGATAAATTACATTGACTTTATAATTTTTTTTATATATTGCATACCACCATGCTTAAGACTTCATGATCCTTTTTGGATTATTTATAACAGTAAAACAGATTATATTTTTGTATTCCCTTGTATTGTGTTGAATGCAAAAAATGTGCCAAAATATTTATAGACTTACTTTAGTTGACGATTCATTATTATTATTAATTTTAGGGCTAACGTAGTTCTTTCATAATCTCGATAAAAATGCATGAAATAACAGACAACACCATTTTAAGTCATCCCTAATATACAAAAATTGTTTGCACACTTATTACAGGATGTGAATTTTTCTTTCTATTGTCTGAAATAGATTGCTCATTTTATTATGATCATCATCAGAAACTATATTCAATTGAATGTTTGGGTTGTGGTTTGAGTAAGTAATTTACTTCCTATCTATTGTTGTCTGATTCCAATGTAAATTATAAAAAAAATCCACCTCTTAGATTAAACTTATTAAGCAAATAAAATAATTCATTTTCGAATTCATCGTAAGAATCATTATAAAAATGTAAAACGAAAGGGACTAACATTAAAATATTTTTAATGTTTATAGGAAATTTTAATTTAAAAAGTTCAATGTCTTTTTACGTTTCAATTCAACAAAGTAGTTCTTCTTCTTAAAATCATGATGCATGCAATCTTTAAAAGCGATATAGATTATTTTTTGCTAAACTTTCATTTTTTTTTTCATAGGTTTAAAAATAATAAAAATGTTCTTATAAAACAATATCATTATTAT
This sequence comes from Culicoides sonorensis, assembly GCA_900002565.1. NCBI lineage: Eukaryota > Metazoa > Arthropoda > Insecta > Diptera > Ceratopogonidae > Culicoides > Culicoides sonorensis. Next base: position 623,380 of record LN483467.1, on the reverse strand, counting down.
AATTAAAATTTTTATGCTCACATGCTTATTATCACTTTTGATACATATGTATTTTTTTTTTATTTAATATTTAAAGATATATATAAAAAAATAACAATAAGCATTCAGTTTTACTGCTATAAATGTTCTGTTCGTGTTATAATACATCATGTATTACAATTCAATTTTAATTTAATGAAATAATAATAAAAAAATATATTGTTAAAACATAATAAATAATATAAAAGTAAAACGTTAACATAATAATGTGCGTTGAAAATTTTGTTTTAAACAAGGTAATTAAAAAATTAAAATATTTCATTTGTATGTTAAGAACTATAAGGTGGAAAAAACATAATAGTGATGGTTTTGATGTTTTTTTTTATATATTGACTTAAACATGCAATAATATATGTTCATGCAACATACCGTTGGACACGTAATATGATGAATGTGTGACATATAAAACTTTTATTAAAATTTAATCTAAGAATTAATTAATATCTTCAAGCTGCTTCACTAGTGTAAAATACAAGTTAAGCAACAACTTCAAAGACATTTCTGACTCTATAATGTGTTTATGAGCTAATTATTAATTTTATAAAGATAAATTTTAAATGAAAACTAATTTAAATTGTTTGAATAAAATAAATCATAGGAAAAAAACAGTAGTGACTTAAATGATTATGTTCATTTTTATTATTCAAACCACTCCCAAAATAATGTTTCTCATATTAATGGCATAACCTTTTTTTTTGGGTTGAATTATAGTATAAAAATCAATACCAAATAAATCACAATCTACATCAACAAATCAAGATTTTATATCATTTATAATACTTTTCAAGCATTAACCATCATCTAAACTAGAAAACTTTAATCCAACAATGAATCAAAATACCACCAACCAAGAAATTATGTTCAAATACGACCAAGTACAAGTAATTTATTTGCAGTTGATACAAGGTTTTGGTATTACTTTATTATATACATGTATGTTTGAAATATTTTAAGGGAGTGTGAAAAATGAAACTTTTTTTAAGACATAATCAATCAAATAAGAAAGTGTTATATTATGGTACGTGTGACGTTAGTGTCTAAGGTAAAAAAATCAGTTTTTTTTAATGTGTAATTTTTGTTTTTAACAAAAAACGTTGCCGAAATGTTTGGTTATTATTTTTATATGACCTTCATTAAAAATCTTTAATATTTTGCAAAATGTTAAATTATTTTATGAGTTAAATTTTTGTTTATAGTGTTAAAGTAATAAGAACTAAGTAAGTTTAATTAATGACATTCATTTCGTTTGTTAAATAATTAAAATAAACAATATGCTATATTACTTTAATCTCGAGTGTCAATTTTCAAACTTAATGAAATGAATATAGTTTTTTGTTTATGAATCTGTGTTTCTTAAAATTGATAATAAGAATATCCAAATGTCAATTTAAATAATAAGTTTTATTATGATTTTGTTATTTTATTTCTTCGTACAAATCATTGCAATAATTGTATTTCGTAAAACAACCTACCGCAGATGTAAACACAATGCGAATGGTAGTAAGTTTGTTTTAAGCATAAACATTTTTGTTTATTTATATCAGGAATCCTTGAGTGAATAATATTTTTTTTATAAAACCAAACAGTAACAAAAAAAACGATGTTTAATTTGATGAAATAGCGAATAAAAATTTCATATGCTTAAGTTACGTTTTAAGTGATTTACATCTTGACTTGAAATGTATCATAAAATCTTAAAAGCGCCATAAAATAATAAAAGAGGAAATAAATGTTTTTATTTCATCAATTTTTGATACTTGACTAGTCATCATAAGCAACATTCTCAAACTAAAATTGTTTCCCAGCATACAACTCTTCTCATATTTCTTTTTTAACTCTTTCTCTATTCTGTTATTACTAATTAATTCCTCTTTTATTGCTTAATAATAATACAATAATAATATTAACTTTTAACTTGTTTTCTCCAAATTTATTTATCTGAATACTTGTGTAAACAAAAAAAAATATTTCTTGTTATTTTTGAATAAAAAACAATGATATTACAATTACATTCATGTTATATAAAATATATAAAGACTTTTTAAACTAAATAAATAAGATTGGTATATAAATAAACAACTTTAGAAAGGCTTCTCAAATACATTACTGTGTGTTTTTTGATCCTCATGATGATGATGATACAGTTGTTGAACTATTTAATTTATTATGATAAGTTATTGTTTGTTAAGAAAAACATACGAGCACGAGAATATAAACTATGATTAACTCAGGCATTTTTGAACGAAGTTTTTATTACAAGGGTAATTGGCTAAACTTTATGTTCTCTTTAAAAAAAATTAGATTAAATTATTGTTTTTCAGAAAATATCATATAAAAAAAAGATTATCAAATCAAATATCATCACCATTTATAGATAATATGAAAATATCGGTTTTTTCATCATAATTTTTGGCATTTTACTCAACTTCTTACCTTCTCTCATATTGTGGCCACATATCAGAAACGCAGTGAAATGCATCAATAAAAAAATACTAAAGATTGACCTTTAGATAGTTACCGATGCGCGTAAAAGGTCCAATCGAATTCACTTGTGTATGTTATATTTAATATTAAATTTCTTTTCTATTTAGCACAAAATAACAACAAATAAAAGGTATTTTATTTTTTTTTAAAGAAAACAGATGGTTCTACATTTTAGTATTGTAATTGTGTTCATTAAATAAAAAACGTCGCGAGCGATATATTTATATACTTTTGACCCCTCATAAAAGTTTTATTATTATTAATATAAATGCATTTGATATATTTTACTTAATAATCATTTTAACAACCAAATGAAAAAAAAGAAGATAAACGAAGGGACTGTCCAGTGCGCGATAAAATAAAAAATGATAAAATAAACGAAATACTACAGCAGCAGTCAATATATTGTGTATACTTTTAAGAAGTACAATAAAAGCAGAGCGCAAAAGAATAAAAGAAACGATTACTAATATACATATAAGATGGTGTGGGACACGAGGAATGAAAATATATTAAAAAAAAGAAATAAAGAGAAGTCAAAAAAAGAAATTTATGAATAAATTTAAATAGTTAATGGTTAGCTGTCAACAACTCGGACGAAATGCATTTAATATTTGTCACAAAGTCGAGAACCATAAAGAAACTAATAGCTTTTGCACCCTCTTCTTCTTTTTCATGTAACAACATCTCGTCTTGAAAAAAACACCTTCTTTTGACACATTTTTGGTAGAAAAAATTATTGTACTATGCATGTCATTTAGCATAAGATGATATTTATGCTGATTTTTAAGAATGTTAACAGTGTTTAAAAAGTCAACTGGAGCTGTTAAAGCCCCCCTGGACAACGAATTGCTATATAAATATAGTGATAATATGATCACTATATATATATCGTTTCGTTGTCCAGGGGGTGGTTTATGGTCTAACGCTATTTATATACTATATTTTTAGTTCACTTATTTTGATTTTCTACCAATCCTTATATTCAACCTGATATATAATAACGATTTTCACGGAAAAATAATGGAAAATAAAAATTTCGAACCTGAACGAAGGACCTAAAATGACGGTTTATAAAAAAACTATAGGGAAAATGAATTTTCTCTGAAGTTTTTTACTAGATATGTTTTTTCTTTATCCTCATATTCAATTTAAACTATTGTAGCAATTTTCATGGAAAAAAAGTGGAAAATCAAAGTTTGCCTGCACAAACGATATCTGAATTTTCAGATTTGCAAACAGTAGTACACTATATTCATACTTTTTTTTTAATTTTACAACCCCAAATTTTCACTATACTTTTTTAAGGTTATAGTAGTTTATAGTATATTTATCTATTATTATAGAGATAAAATATAGTAAAAAAATAGATGCGTTTTCGCCTTAAATTTTTGCTCAAGGGGACGTAGCTCACAGATTATTTTCTGTAAATTTTTTTATTGATTTTTGATGACACATAAATTAAAAGAACAATGCAGTTAAGGTGCGAGACAATTAAAGAATATTTCTAATTTCATTCACACATTGTCTCGAATAAAAAAAAACATGAAACTTTGATAAAAAATCGAGTAGAGAAAAGAAATATTTTTTTTTATAAATTATGCACAATGACCACCAATGTAGAGAATTTCTAACATTTTTTTAAAACTTCTGTATAGAGAATAAAAAAGGTTCGCAATCTGGTGCTCTGTGAAAATTTTGTTTTGTCCAGTATTAAAGATAATCATCAACATAACGATGACGATTTTTGGGTTTGTTACTTTAAATTTGTCCTATATTGATCTACACCTTGTCTTCTTCGTTACTTATATTTAAGAATTGTTAGTTACGATATCTATATGGTTTTTTATTGCTTTTTTTGTTTAAGAATATTTTAACAATATTTTATAATTTACAAAAAAAAAAACAGGTATAGCAGGAGGTGAATTAGATTGATTGAAAAAAGATATGCATTTACACTTAAATTTGTGTCACAATCCAACACATAAGAAAACAAATAATAGCAATAAGAACAACAAAAGAACAATAGGGATGTTTGGAGTTTATTTATTTTTATATTATTTCACACATTCATAAAGCAAAGCTTACAATAAAAAATATTTCTAGAATAAAAAAACATTTATTGGAAGTTGTTTTCGTTTATATTTTATTGTGGTCTCATCTTCGTTTTTATACTCAAAATGTTACACTAAAATTGTTAATTTTTGGAATTGTGTTTTTTTTTAAAGACTTATCGAAGTCACAACAAAACTGAGGAAATAAAAGAAAATTAATGATTTACATGAGTTTAACTTTTTCAATATCGATTGTGCTATTTTATAAATTGGACCGCCTTTTAAGAAGTTGAGTTAAATATCACTAATTATGGTTATTTATGTGAGATAAAAAATACCAAACTAATATGATCTCACTTATTAATATATCATAAACATTTTGGGTGTAATTTTATCTTTAAAAGCAGTTAAATTCAAAGTATTTGCGTTACATGTGTATTAAAATCTTATAAATATTCATTGAATTAAAGCTTTTAAAATTGTGATAATTAATGTAAAGTCCAGATAATAAATGTAATATTGTGTTTTTAATTTGACCTAACATAAGTTTCGTTGTGTATTTCTTATGAATAGATTTTAACGTTTTCAAGTTTATTTAGGTAAAAAGTTCAGAAAGTATAAAAATATTTATATTTACATATCCGGTCTCAAAAATACAACACGTATAACCAACTTTACTCTATTTTTTTAAACTTAATTTTTAATTAAAACAAATATCATGCTAATAAAAACAATGTAAAGATTGAGTAATATATCCGCAAACCTTGCAGTTTTAATAGAATACCGTATTAAATATAAATTTACATGTATCAAAGCTCAAAACAATCAAATAAAATAAATAGTTAAATGTAAAAATCGATGATTAAGCTGAATAAAACAAATAATATTGCAAACGATGGTTTGAAAATATATTTCACATGTTAAATGTGAAAAAACTCTTTAAATCTACACTTTTACATATACGACCGACAATATATTTTGTTTTAAATACCTATATAACGTAACTCATATGTGTACCGTGAACATATATATTAATTATTGATATTATAGTACAAACAATACTTGTATATTTGCATTTATCGAAATTAAGAGCATTGTGTCTAGTTACTACTTGTGTATTTTGTTGTGATTTCAGCTTATAAACAGGTGGCAAGACTATACATTTGTTTAAGACAACATAGATATTAATTCTTTATATCTTCTCTGAATTATATTCAATCTAGTTTTATGATTTTTGCGAAAATTTTAAAAATACTTACAAATAATATCAATTTCATGACTCTTCTTTTTTAATTACATTCTGAAAACCTATTTGAATTTTTAATCTGTAAATCATTTTAAATTTATCTAATTCTTAAAACAGTTCAAAATTTATAGACATGAAAAATACTCATCTATTTTGTACAAAAAACTTAAACATAACAAATTAAAGTGTTGAATTAAATAAACAGACAATAGTGAATGGTTATGTTCATTTGTTGTTTGATTTTTAAAACATGTATGAAATAGAACAAAAGATAATCTTTCAATCATTAAAAAAGTGGCTGTTACGTGGAAGCAAAATGGCGATTTTAACATTATGATAACTTTGTAAAAGCTCATTGTGCTTTGATGTTATCTTCAAATAACTAAGGCAAAATTTTGAACAAAATTTGATTGTATTGTTAATGAAAAAATTCATTCACAATTTTGATCATATTGAATGAAAGGTATGCAAATTTTATAAGTTGTTTATTTGTATACTTTAAATTTATTATTAAATTCATTTGAAAAAACAAACAAACAAACATAATATTTCATTTGTTATTTCTTTAATTGCAGTATTTGATAAAATTTGAATATTTTGAATCACATTTTTGCATATAAAAATTTTGTGTAAAAACGTGTTTATTTGTATATATTTTTTTTGTCAAAAATAATTTAACAATTTCACACAATAATTTTGCTGACATTACACAAATTTTAATCAATTTACACCAATCATGCATGTCATGAAATCAATAATTCTGTTATTGAAAGATTGATACAATACGCTGTTTTTTACGTTTTTTTTTTTATAAATTTTAAATGTTATGCAAACGTGTCGTTCTCAATTTACTTGCAGTGTGTATAAAATAATTATTTGAATGTACTGAATTATTTCACTTTGTTTATTCTTTGTTAAAATACAACAAAAAAAAACGAATATTGAATTGAAAATGATCTATGCAAGACTCGAAGCAAAAAAATATTTTTTGGTGAAAATGACATTTGTTGTCAATTGTTAGTTTTAAAAAAATGTCGAATTGGCATTATATTGAACGCATGTTTTTTTTAATAAATCAATTGAAATATTTTTTTTTAAGAAATCAGAAATTTTGCTACTTTACACGTTTATTCATGATAATATTTAATTTTTATTCTGGATTATTTAGATTGTACTTATTGCCGACGGCATCTTTCAGTAATATTTTTACGAAAAAAGTGTATGACAAAAATCAATCAGTATATTCAAACTTTTCATTAAACAGAAATTAATTTTATAATCACTAAATTTTTAGTTATTTTATCTATATCCTAAAACATAAAAATGTTAAGAAATTTTTTTCCTTATCTAACTTTTAACAATTCATGAAGGGTAGTTTATGCCTGTGTCTAGGCTTTGAGTGATATATTAATTGCTTTATTTCCTCTTAAAATTGTATCTTGTTGGACACAAGAAATGACTACAATGACATATCTTTTAAATTTATTGTGTAATAACACATGCTGAGTATATGTATAAACATTTTCCTTTGTCATCTTAGAAACATTCATAAAAATTGAAATAGTTTTAAATTAATATAGTAATAATGTTTTGATTTCTGTTATTTTGAACCTTTCTTATAATTGATATAATTTTAGGTAGAAAGGACTACATCCTGTTTGACAACAAAAAATATGGTTATAATAAAAAGGAATAAAGATATTATTTTATTCAAAATAAACATTCAAAATATCAATGGGTCTTTTGCTTTTCTTCTACATGTAGTGTCACAATAGACATTTTTACGATTTTATTAATTTCTTTTCTTTTTTTTTAAGTCTGAACAGAGTTACAAAATAATTCACACATAAAGAAAAGTTATTCAAAAGAAATTTAGATGAACAGATTTTTCTTAAACCTATATTCAGTTAGTAAATAAATAAAGTACAAACATTTCAATATATTGTGTTGTCGTACTTATATTTGGATTTGTGAAGAAGATTGATGACTTCTTTTACAATATGAACTGTTTTCTTTCTTTTTGTGAACTTTTTTTAATGCGCTTATATTTTTATTTTTGGATGGTCCTTTTTATTTCTATTAGATTTAAATTGATATTGAAAATTCATTATGATTTATAAATTGTATGGCATCTTGTTTGCCATTTTAGGTCTTTTTTTTTGTTGTGAGTATATTTGAGATAAAATAATTTATTATTATTTTTTTTATTATTGTTCAATGACTCTTCTAAATCAATGTTAACAATCAATTAGAGAACACAACTTGGTTTCTTTTGAATTTTGTTTATCGCTTTTAAATAAATGTTTCGAGAAATTTAATAGGTGTCCTCATGGTGGTCTCACTTAGCGGAAATTTTATTCAAGTTTAATTTTTATTTGATGCTTTTTATTAAAAATATTAATTATTTATTCACACTTCAATTTCATATCAATCAACATAAACAAATATAAAATAACTAAATATTCATCCCCAGTAACAGCGTTACTTAAGTCTAAAATACATCAGAAAATCAATGCATATTATATGGGAAAGATCCCCCAGAAAAATGTACATTTCATTGTAAAAGATTGATGATTGTCACATCAGGTCAAATCATTAAGAATAAAAAAAAGACGTTTTTTAAAGAAGGGCAAGGAATTCACACCAAATTTATTCAACAGTTTTATACACACTTTTGTTCAAGTCATTATTTTTTCAAGATGTTTCTATTTAGTTTCTATTTATTTACCAATTTGTCAATAATTGAAGCAATTCATTAATAACATCAGTGTTAGGATAAAAATAAATGAATGATTGAAAGAAATTTTTCTTTTATTTAAGGTCTTTTAAAGGCGTGTCAAAAAATAAAAGGTGATTGTTCAATAAGGGTTTCCCACCTTTTTTTTGCTCAAAACTAAAATAAAATAACTAATTAAGCACACTTTTGATTGATTTATATAAAAATGGATACATATAAAAAGGAAGCATAAAAAACTGACTCCCTAATTAATTGAATGTTTGCTTCTTTTGATTAGAATTTTTATATTTGTATTTCACAGTTCTTTAAGATATTTTTAAACAATTTATATTGACAAAAGGCACTCTTCGAAAGGAAATCAATCAATGTCATATTGGAAATTAAAATAAAGATGATTTTTATGTAATAAATAAGATTCATAGTTATGTCTTCAATTTTGAATTTGTGTGTCTAATCAAAAATTATCAATGCAATTCACTTTTCAATTTATGACTTTAAAAAATTACCACTCACCTGGGTACTAGGTGATCGTCTAAATGATGGGAAATGTGCTGATGACATAGTTTTATTACTGTCTCCAATATTTAAATTGGATCGCTTTGGATCATTCACTAAAACCTCAATCATTCAATCAATTTTTTCAATACTAATGTTAAATTTAATTAATATGTTTTTGCTTTAAAGTATTTTCATTTCATTTTTTATACTGTTTAATTTTTTCCTTGTGTTTCTTTTTATTTGTTTTATTTTTGGTGTTTAATCAAAATGGATATTAAAATTTCACACTCCGTTTCGCAACTGATTTTAGTTGTTTATTTCATATTTCTTTGTATTAAATATCATTTTTCATTAAATATGTTTCTTTTATCAAATATTTTATTATATTCATTATATTTTTTTCTGAAATTAATTAAATTACTGTATTATCTGATGTTTAATTGTTTAATTTTTGTTCTCATTCTATAAATGAATCACAAAACGATTTATTATCAAAAAATTTTTTGTAAACTTAATTTTTCTTTGGATTCCACTGTAGAGTTTATTTATTATTATATTTATTTGTAGGAACAAACGAACGCGGCAACAGCGTGTCACGGTAGCTAAAACTTTACTGCTATAAGTTGTATGTCACCTGGTAGATAATTGCCACTACAACACAATACTACACGATTCGCGTTGTAGTTGAAACAACACAAAACAACACAACAAGCAATTGTACAAGATATCAGAGAGTATATTTGTTTGTAATGTGTCTGTGTGTGTGTGTGTGTGTGTGTGTGTGTGTGTATGTAGAAAAATAGCAGAAAAGTACATAAAATAAAATATTATAATAAAAAACGAAAATTTCTGAATATACGCTTATATCAGAGACGACGACGACAATGAATATGATGACAACAAAACTACGACACAGTCTATACTAACTTTGCTTGCTTGTTTGCTGTTAAACTGCAGTTGAACATATTGAGAAAAAAGTATATTTTATTACAAAAATTGTGTATGTGTGTGTTTGTGTATAAGTGTACTTTGTGTTTACAAAAGACACTCAGCCAACTTCTCTTTACATTTTCACACATATATTATTATGTAGGGTGCATATGTGTGTGGACCGAATGTGATAGGTAAAGCGATAATAATATACAAGCAACTTGTACATTTTTGTTTTTAGGCCGAGGAAAGTCTTTCATACTTTTCCGGTTATTCCCCACTAAAAATTTGCCGAAATTATTAAGGGGAGTATATTTTTTAAGTATATTTTTAATAAAAAAATGTTATTTCTTCTCTAACTTTACAAATTTTATAAAAATGTAAATCATTCAACCATCCTCTTATGTTAAAAAAAATCTCAATTCTCTCCTTCCCCAGAACAGTTTTAGCTGCCATTTGTTGATTTAGTTTTTTATTTTCTGCTAGATAATACTCTCAACTTTTCAAATGCGTATAGCTTTATAGAATTATGTACAAAAATTTCGCTATAAACATTTGAACAAGAAATTTTACTTTTTTTTGATAAAATTTTTAAAATATCACAAATTTCGTCATATTCCGTTTTAAATTTATATGAAAAATATGAAAAAAAATAATGATTATACTTATGAAAAAATTACCAAACACCGAAATATATTCATTAAATACTGTTTTTAAATTTTTTTTGCCCGGTAAAAAACTATCAGAATATTTTAAAACATTAAAAACTAAGAATTTTAGGTTATGTAACAATAAAAAATGAACAGTTTATGATTAAAAAAAAAAAAATTTCCTGTAAAAATATACTCCTGAGTGTATATATACTTTCCCCCCCACCAAGATTTTTGAAACGAAATTAACCGGAAAAGTAGAAAAGACTTTGCTTGGCCTTATAATATTATTATATTTTCTTTCATTTGAACATCATATGCAGATGTGTAGCACTATACGAGAAAACATTCGGAAAAAATGTTTATACATACCAACGATAAAGAAGGGAGGATGATGGTAAACACACCTCCTTCTTCATTTACGTACTTAAAGATTTTTTTATTACACATTTTTAAAAGCAAAACCACGAGTATAGACATCATACACGCATACACACACACATACAAATGCAATTTTTCAGACACTCATACAATTTTATTGTTTTTTGATATTATAAACAGAGTACGGTTTGTGAGTGAGATAGAACGATTGTATACAGACTTATAATAGACATGTATATGGTTGTTGCTACAAATTTTTCCTTGTTTTCCCTTGTTCTTTTAATACCCTTACACACATTTTACATGAGTTATGTCTGTACTTATCATATATAAAAACACACACTCAAATTGTTCTCCCCTTTCCTATTCTTATCATAATGTTATATAAAATACATTGCAAGGATTTGAAAATAAACGAAGAAAAGGAATAGAAACATGAAATGAAACAAATTCAAGACTGAACATGAATAAAGTACCTAAAAATAATAAAAACTACAAGAGTGTATACTAAATAGCTACATTTGTGTTTTTTTTTATATATTTTATGAAACTAAGCATTTTTTCATTGTTCCATTTGATGAGATGGGGGTAAGAGGTCGTCAATATCTTTCTAATATAAAAAAAAAATTATTTTGTTGTTGTTCGTCGGTATGTTGTTGTTGTTTGTTCGCTTGTTTGTCTCAATGTACCCATATTAAATTCAGAAGTACTATAAATATAATCATCATAAAAAAGCCTCAAACGTTCAAAAAATTGTACGATGAAATTGTTTAGGGTAGCTGTTATAAAAATAAAATCTAAATGTACGATTTTGCTACAACATTTTCTGTATCATCATTGAAATATGCTAATTTGAAAGTTCATTTTGATCGTCATCTTTTGCATGAATACTTTCAAAGTGGGTGTGTTTAAAAAATCTTATATTTTATTTCTTAAAACATAATAACAAAATTAATATATTTTTTTAAATGAGTGAAACATTTCTTTGTACATCATCATTATATCTATGGAAATTTTACACCAAAAAAACACACAAATTTAATAACAACAAGAGTATAAAAATAAATGCCTTCGCTGTATGTAAGCGCTCTTTTAATTAAAAAAATATAAAACACAGAAAATTGTCTTTATTTTGTATCTCTTTTACACTTTCTTATTAGTATATTTCAAGCTACATAACAGCTTATAGCTTTTGTTATCCCACTCACACGTTTTATGTTTTACGTGCTTGTATTTTATAACATAATAAAAATAATAATAATAAGAATTGAGTATCGTCATGATGGTGAATTTATTTTTTTAATGTTTTTTTGTTCTTCTTCGTCTCTCAAATGTACTTTTTTTTATCGCCTCGTTTGCTTGCCGTTTTCTTGTCTATATTACTAACTACATATTGCCATGTTTTGTCGGTTTGCTTGTACAATTCAAGTAATTAAGATAATGTTATTTAAACTCACAACACTCTACAAAACACACATAAAATAATATTATAGAGTTATAAATAAATATGATATTGGTACATTTTTGTACTTGTTACTTTTATATTACAAATACGGTGTAGTGCAGAGTAAATAGACAATAATATTAATTAATGCCGCTTATATAGATAGACCATAGTTATAATAAAGTTAAATTAAGTAAAGTAGATTGAATTAATAAAATTCATTGTTAACATGCGATTTTTTCAGTTAATATATTAATGGAGCATCTGTACTATTAATTGTCTTTGGGTTTTCGTAATAAAACAACGCGATTAGTAATTTTCTTTGCCTTGTGTAAATCTAACACTCCTAGTTTCTTAATTCATTTTTTATTTAAAAAAAAATCAATATTTTATTTGATTTAATGAATCTCGCTTAAATCTGTTATATTTCAACGCTGTCTTCTTTTCACATATCTTAACATTTAAATTTCTAAAGTATTTAAATATATAAAAAAAATTGCTCCTTCTTCATTTACCCACCAAATACAAATTGGATAAAACATGTTTTCTTGTTGTTTTTTTCTTAACATTTTTGAATCACACTCTCACACGAATTTATTGTAAAAAAGTTGGTGTCGTATTATTTTGCGTCACATATTCATCCCTTGAAACAACATTAAAGTTTCAATCATTGTTCAATTATTGACAATATACATGATTTTAGCATAATACAACACCACCTAAATCCTAAGAATATCGTGAAAATTGATGTCTATAGGTTTGGTGAAAAAAAGGAAGAAAAAGAAACATTTAAAAAAGGTACATGTGAGTGTGTTTGAATTTCAACCCATGATTATAACAATATGTTTAGATTTTGTTTCGTTTTTTTTTTTTTATTTTAAATTTTGAACATATATTGAAAAATCTGTATTATAGAAAAGTAAAAAAAGGATACAAATTGAATACAAGACTCAGAACATGACGTGATGATATGAAAGTACTTGTACGAAGCCTTCCTCGTGTGATGGTTTAAAATAGTATTTTCAAACACAACAACGAAATATAAACAATATCAAGATATTGTATCAATATAAACTTTCGTGTGAGAAAAGTTTTTTTAAGAGAATCAAATCAAGAGTGGGATGTCATGATGATGATGATGAAGAAGGAAAAAAGGAAAATAATAAATAAACAACAATATAACGCTATGGGGTGCAAATTTTCAGCTTGTATTCTGTGTGTTTGCTATATTGTTGATGTTGTTCTTTTGTATTACTTTTTTGTTGTTGTTGTTGTGTATGTGCGAAAGCTTAGAAAGCAATGTTATTTTTTGTATCTTTTTTTATTATATTATCAGGGTGAATAATAAAATAAAAAGTATAGCATTATTGATTTTTCTTGTGGTAAAATTGTCTTGTTATTATTTGTGTGCTTTGTATTTTGGTTACTTTTCTTTTTATTTTGTATTTTTTTTTTTTGTTATAATACTCAAAGGTACAGTCAATAAAATGTAAATATTTTAGATGACAAAACGGTGTTTTTCCGTTTCTTTTTTATTGAAAAATTCCCAAAAGGCATGTCAATAGACAAATCTTTCAAATATTAAATGATATTTAACACACATCTATGAAAGTAACTCAAATTTTTCTATGCAATCTCAAATCATTTGAAATTTGGAATTTTACTTTTTAAAAAATAACCATTCAACATAACTTTCGTTATCGTATTAAAATTATACTGTAACATAACAAATGAGCCTTTTACTATGTGGCTATTTATTATAATACTACACATTATTATAAAACAAAAAGACCAATATACAACATTAAAATAAATTAATCGTTTGTTGTTTCATGCTTCTGATATATTAATATTCAGACCTATGAAATTCTACCATTACTGTAATAAAATAATCGTAATAATGGTCACATTTTGGATTAATAATGATTATAACATAATATTAAGTAGTTTTTGAGTTTTAAGCTGAGAATAATGTGTTTTTGATAAAGTTTGTTCTTAACCTTAGTAAAAGATAAAAATGCTATAGTTTGGTTAAGATTAAATAATTAATAGTTTTTATTGTAAGAGTGCAAATGAAATGTAACAGCAAAGTATTTGTAATAACTGTTTGAAGCAATAAATTTGTAGCTACATTTTAATTTATTTATTTTTAATAATTGGAGTTTTTATGGTTTTAATGATGTTTATATAAGGAATGCAAGGTATTGTTCATAAAGTTAAAAAGACACACATCATCATGTTCAATGTTATGTAGTGATTGTAAATATTCGATTTTTTGAAAATCTGGGTATTTGGAGGTGGATTTTCACAAAAACCGGTTATTCGGTGTATACGACAATTTATACATTTTAAAAGGTTTTTTTCTTATTTTATACAAAAACTTTTTTTTTTGTTTTTCCTAGCGAAATGCACTTAAAAATAAAATGAGAACCACCACCACAATACTATATTTTTTGTGTAAAACTTTGAAAGATCATCTTCTACTTTCATTCAAGAGATATTTTTGTAGGACTTGTGTGTTAATGAAGCATAATAAAAAAGCATAAACTCGTATATAAGGGTGACAGAGCTTGCGCGACTTGATTTTTCATACATGTATGGACACTATATTTTTTTTATTAACGAAATAACGTCATACAAACACTACCTTCATATTAACAAAAAAAAATCTTTCAGCAAAACTCTTTTTTGATTACAGTCTTTTATTCTATTAGCTTTTTATTGTGTTACATTTTATTTCATATTACTACTGTACAAAAAGAAAATTTTTTTATTAATATTATGTCTATATAAAGTTACAATGTAACTTATAGTTCTTAACATAGTTACATGCCATTTTTTATACTTTTTCTATTTCATCGAGATATCTTCAAGGGGTAACAAAAAAAAAGCATGCCTTCATATTTTATGGTTTAACATTTTATATCATGCCACATATTTTAACGTGTCTATCTCTGTATTAGGATAAAAAGTAATAAAACCCGTAAATTATTGTCTCGGCATAAAATATGTTCAAATGAGAAACTTCAGTGGAATGATTTAAAATTAAAGTTATTATATATGCTTGAATAAAGTTTAAATATTGATAATTACAGTTCCCCTTTTTTTATTTTAACTTATTTATTAAAAAAAATAATATGTAAACAAACATGTAACTATAACAACATCATTCAAATAAAATTTCGTCCATATTATTTTAAATTTATTGTATTGATAAAAAAAACGATCTCAAAATGATTCAATGATGATGTAACTAAAAAAAACAGCATGGTATGTTTATACAACTAAATATATCTAAATTTTCAAATGGATTAAATTAAAGTTGTTATTAAAATATTAGAGAAAGGTTGTCAATTGTGTTGTTTTGTTTAACTACACCAACAACATGATTTCAGTTCCACATTGATGAATATTCACATATTTGTTTTTCAAAAAACACACACCCATTTAAAAAATGTATGATGCATACATCCGCGTTACAATATAATTCTTTGAATACAAAAAAAAAACTTGCCTCTACTCAATTTCATGCTGTTGATGTCGTTTTGATGATACCGAAACTAACGTATCGTTGACAAACTATGAAGGTTTTCTAGATTCGAAGGGATTAAATTTAAATTGAACAAAATAAATATATGAATTTTAGAAAACACTCTAACTTGAAAACGCCCCGCAGACCATTCCGCATAATATGCATGGACTAAATGAGTGCCCATAATATTCGAATTCTTCTTCCAAATTAACTAGAAATGCGATAACAATTTCATTTGTTAAATTTTCTGTAAGCGTAAATCAAAGATCTTCGTCTGCACGGCGGCGTTTCAGCTTCCAGTGAACATTTCAAATCATAAAAAAAAAAGAGTGTCAATTAGATCTAATACTGATTTGAGAACTAATAGTCCAAAGATCTTCTTACAAAAGTACCTCAAATTATATTTTAAAGATAAAATATAGAAAAAAGTGAAATATTCACGAAAACGAATACATATAAATAAAATACATATAACCCAATGACTGGTTTAAATTGTAATTGCCCCTCTTTATGTACCCAATAATGTTAACAAGGCTTTAAATTTACTTACAATCAACTACTCGCGAACCTCTGTATTATACATAAATGAAAAAATAAGCAAACATCGCAATTGAAAGCAACCAAACAACTTGCTTCAGGTTTTTTTATACTATTTTGTACATGTATTTATGTTTTCATGTGATCATCATTATTACATTAGTTTTATATATTTATGTACATATTATAAAGAACAAGCAAGTAACTTGTACCTAGACTAAGTATATGAATCATTTTAATACTTTTACAATGTAACTACACACCACAAAAATATTTTATTTCATTCACATACACCACTTTTACTAATTTCTACTAAAACTGTATGACATATACATGAAAAAAAGAGATGAAAATAATGCTTATTTTATTTTTTGAGTGTATTTGTAATTTTACTCCCTCCATCTAAGGAGAAATTTTCATAATAAAAAACATGCGCCAATGAAAAAAAAATGTGTGTGTGTTAGTGAGTATATGCATTCACATGTACCTAAACCTAATCGTTTTTCAATATTTTTTTCGCGAAAATATGCATCTACACGTTAATGCACAAAAATGTACTGAGAAGAGGCGTGGTCTCTGAAAATTGTTTTTTCGTGGCATTATACTTTGTCTTTTTTGAATTTTATTTTGTGTTCAACATAATGTTAGCTTTGTTATGAGAAGAAAACTCAACAAAATTTTATTGGACTTTTTTTTTAAGCTAATAATAACTTAAATTTAAGTGTAAATCTCAAATAACTTTTAATGTTCATAACTAATGTTTGTACTTTCATTATCAAAAGCTAAGTTAAATTTAATTATTTACATTTCAATTTTTGTGGAAGTTGATCTTCTCAATACTGTAAGAAGAATAATCGATGCCTGCGGAATTATTCCGGTACAAATGCGGCATTATATGTAATTTTAATTGATTTTATCTAAGAATTGTGATCCTTATAAGTATTTTTTATTCTACGTAAACGAATGTTTTTGAGCGTTAAGCTCATTTTTTTTTAAACTTTAAAATGATGTTACAACAAAGTACAAAATTTGTAATTGAATTTAAAATATTAAAACAATTTAAACAACTACTTCCATCTATAAATCTAAATAATAGTTTTAAAAATGTTCAATTGAATAAGCTATGTCAAGGCTTTTTGAGTATAGAATTGGTAAATACAATATTTCTAAATTACATTGGTTTTAAGGCTTTAGATAATTTTTTTTTCGAAATTGAATGTATTATCGTTTATTTAGTATCCCATTATTGTTTTAATCAGTGAATTATAAATGAAAAACCGTTAAGGAAACTTTTTAAGGAAACATTGAAAGCCAAACAAAAGCTCATTGGTTTTATAGCACAACTTAGCTTCCCATAAAAGATTTTCCCCTCTTTCCTTCAGTACACTTCAAATAAGCTTTTTACCGGAAATATTTCGTTTTATATTTTTCAGTTAACATAATTGATTGAATTTCTGTAACATTTAATTCATATATCTACATATTATTCTACATGAACACTTTTAGAAAAGGGGGCCATTAATTGCAGTTGCGCACTTTCATGTACTATGTATCCATTTTCAAATAATTTCTCCTTTCACTTCAATGTGTCGAAGTGATATAGCATAACACATAGGTACTGATTTACTAAATACTCTAAAGATCCAGAAAAAGAGAATGTTTTTGCACAATTCAGTCAAAAGAAGCCTTGTCACAAGACAAAACATATTATTAATACAAAAAAATAGGAATAAAAAAAAATATTTTTATAAATGTTGTTATTATGTTTATTTTTATGTAAGTAACAATAATAAAATTCAAATAATAAACCATTATCTTAAATTGATGATTCAAATCAGTTAAGACAAATAAGATTAATCATGTTAATAACTTCAAAAAATATAAAAGTTTTGTGAAACCATGTGGAAATTTAAAAGGGTTGTACCGCTTTAACCCAAATATCACTGAAATTTTATCATTTTATTTAATTTTTTTTTCAACAACCTTATTTTATCGAGAATTATATTATTTTGATGACATTTTTTCATCCTATCATCACTTTGGTACATTTTAAATAAAATTTCTTATGTTTGATGCCTATGTTATGTCACTCAATATAAAAATATTACATTATATTACTACACATATCATTAATTATCTATATAGACATAAGGAATATAAGAAAATGATACTTCAAAGTGATTTAATTTTAAAACCGCTATAAGATACAAAAATAATCTGACCTTTTTTTCTCCTGACTTGCCTTGTCCATTACAATAATTGTGTTATTCTTTTATTTTGTCATTCATATAATTATCATTATTTTAATTATTCTATTTCGATTCATCTATTAAAGAAAAAAGTGATAGTGTGATTTTAAATGAATATTTTTTTTATTTTAACATTGATATAAAATTTTACTTTTTGAGCATTAGATTTTTTTGATATCAAATATTTTTATAAAAGTTCATAATTTACTTTCCATTGATCTGAAATTGAAAGAAAACGTTTCAACAGAGTCGAAAAATTTAATTGTTGCAAGATCAGTAATGTTCATTGCATACTTTTTTTTTAGTTTTCTTTTAGTTCGAAAAAAATTGATCGAAAGGCATTTGATCATGTTTGAAAAATGAAAGAAGGACTAATATACTTATAAATTTAAACATTTCTTCCTATTAGTTACCTTATCATTAACCCTGAAGTTTTTCTCAATAAGAAATCAAATGAAATCTTAATGACATCTCAATAAGATTACTATGGAGATCTTATTGAGAAAACAGCTGAAAATATTCCAAGTTTTTCAGTATCAAAATGAACACCGATTTATGGTTCATTTTTATGGCAAGTATTTTTCATTGTTTAATTTTAATTTTATTTCAAATTCTCGTCTTTTACAGCAAAATAAAGTGAAATAATTTTTTTTTTAAAGTGAAACCTAATAAATTCTATGAAAATAAATTTTATTTAAACTTTAAAAATTTGAAGCGGCAAAAAAAATAAAATTAATACTTTTCATTCTAACACTTGTAATTTAAAACACCTTTTTCTTATAATTTATTTTTTTTCCTTTTTCACTTATAAATATTGTTTTTTTTTTTATTTTTCACTTATTTTGCTGTTTTACAGGAGAAATTGTGTTAAAATTATAATTAAACAATGAAATTTCTTACCAAATTTAGATTTTTAAAATTGAAACTCTGGAAATAAAAAAAATTTACATCCTCATCCATCAAAGTCTCGATCGGTACTGATTGATCGAATAACATAAAAAATACATTTAACCGCATAGTCACGCATACATCTGTAGCACATACCATAAAAACTTTAAAATATTTTGCATGGAAGAAATGAACCATACATACAACCTATAGTTGTATATGTATTAAAATATGAGATTTTGACATTTCTTCTTGAGAAATTTAACTTCAGGGAATTTTATCTTGAAAATAAATTTTTATTGTTTCGTTTTTAGTTATTTTTCTTTTTAGGTTAACTGATATTTTTAAAATAAACCTTAATTAAATTTTATTTGAAAGGATTGTATTTTCTTTCAAAAGATCAATAATATTAAATTAATTAAATGTTTCCGGTTTATTCTAGATTCAACATAAAAATACTTATGTTTCAACCCACACGTTAATGTTTTTATAACATTATGCAGCTCAACATTAATTTATGATTGGTACGTTTTTTTATTGTTGCGATTTCACCATCATCTTTTTTCACCATTATGGGTTTCGGTTTTATCTCATGGTATGTATAAATGTGATTGTGTATAATCTGAAATGTCAGATTTAATTAATTTTTTATTTAATTTTAGCAACATAAGATGCAACATGTTTTCTTTTTATTTTAGTGGAGTCAACTGTGTTTGTTTTTTGTTTTTTATTATTCATTCATCGAATATTGTAGACGAAGAAGAATAAAGAATAGAAGAGGCAGGTATCATACTGTGTTGCAAGGATGCAATGATACACACTTTGGTCATATTTATATACATATTGAGTATATCTAACAATAAATGCACTATTAGAGACGGTTTGTCCGCTGTCACTCTGACACTCCGATCGTCATTTAGTTCCATAACTTCGGAACGGGTTATCGGAGCGAGGTCGGGTTTTTTTAGTAAGATAGAGGAGGTCATGAGGATAAATTTTAAATCATTAGTTTTGAGATTGGGCTCTAAATCCTCGAAAGCCTGAAAAATCGTTAAAAACGGTTATAAATTTAAAAAATTGATGATTTGTTTTGTTGGATGGAAAAGTTTACTAAAATGAATTGGCTCTAAGATTAGGCTCAAGGATTGGGCTCAGGGATTGGACTCAGGGATTAGGCTCCAGAGCCTGAAAGCGGACAAAATCCCAAAATGTTCGATTTTTTTAAATTATTTTGATGTTTTGAATGACATTTCAAAAAAAATTCCATGAAATGCGCTTTTAAGCGGTAAGAATTTCTCATTTTTCTTAATGTTATTCAACGTTCTCCAAACAGCCATTTCTCAAAGGTAGACAAATCTTGGTTTATCTTTGTTTTAATCTTTTAGTTGATTTCAGTTAAAGTTGTAGAACTTTTTAAAAGTAAATTGAAAAGGATTATGAAATTAATGAATGAAGGAAATCATCATACTGAATTCTACAATCAAGCAACCAAATTTAATTTAATAAAACATTAAATAATCATACTTTTGAACGGGAATATCACGATTATTGTTTTGTTTTTATAAGAACATGTAACATTGCCTAAAATCAGAACTTTATTTGACTCCCGACTAGAAAGATACTAATGTCATTCATATCCTGTCACAGTAGGGTTTCCAATAAAGAATTTTAGTGTCTGAAATTTGTTTTTTTATCATTTAAATATTATTTTTTTTATAAAAAGTAATGTACTTGTACGACAAAGTGTATGAGAAGTAAAAAAAAATTATTTGCAAAAAATACAAATTAAAGGAACAATTAGTATCATGAATCTTAAATTATAATTTTTTCTTAAAATTTCGAAACGATGTGCATCGTCAATAAATTTCACTACTACTGGCTAAGTGAAAGGTTGAAAAAAAAACCTAATTTTGCTTCATACCTACCTATATTTATTAAAATTCGTGCACACAAAATTATGAAAAATTACCTTATTGTTTTTTTTTTATTATTTATATGTTTCAGAATTTTCTTTTTATTCCATTTGAACATCAAAACATATACAATAGATATAGATCATGAGAGCAAAACGACACGAGGCGCCACACTGTAGATACAATATGCTTTTGTTGTTATTATTATTGTTATGTTACAATATATTTCTATATTATTGCTTGATTACCTTTTAAAAACACATTATGGGTCTTTTTTTTATTATTAAATAAAAATAATGGCAATAATATAATAAAATAACGATACAGAAACGACATTTAATCGTTATATATTGCTACTTACAATATCTTTAACTTACATTCCAAAGAAATGTATTACAAGCAATGATAATAATAAGAGACTGTATATGATGATGACGATTTTTTTTTCTGTAAGAAGTATCAAAAAATCGCTATTTAAATATTATGTCGAGACAAGCAGATAAAAACGATATGCAATTTTTATTGTTCTTATTAATATGGTGGTAGTATTTTTATTTTATTATTACTTTTTTCATGAATAAAGAAGGTCGACTTTAATGTGCACGAATAATAATTTCATTGTCCAGGTGCGGTTAACATGAATCAATATATGAATGTTCATGATTAAATTTCTTTTATTTTTAAGATATCATATCTCTGCCTTTCTGTCATGCATAAGGATGATATCACGACCTCCCACAGTCTAGATAAAAGATTTAATTTAAAAAAAAAACAATACCGAAACAAATTCATATCTTATCATTAGAATATTTGATCATCATAATCAAAATCGAGACCCCAATTTTTTTTTAAAACGTTGTCTATTCATTTGACACACATATACACGTATTTAAAAATCAAATAATTTTTTTTAATGATTTTACACAACCAAAAATTTTCGGCTAAAATTTTGTCGTTTCAAATAAATCAACTTCCGAATCTGTGTCGTCAGTTTACCAAACAATAAGAACGATTTACAAGTTCTGTGTTTCTAAAAATTTCAAATAATTAATTAAAAAACTGCTTGTCCGCTTATAAGTGTATTTTGGATAAATAAAAAAAAAATGTACTGGAAAAGAGTGTTTTAATCAAAAGATATACATTTTAAATCATCATACTTTCCTTAAATAATCTGCGGAAACTGTGCACTTTTGTATATGAACAGTGCACTAATGTATATGATGAGTGCACTTTTATATATGAACAGTGCACTTTTGTATATGAACAGCGCACTGGGCATTTTGTATATGAACAGCGCACTGGGCATTTTGTATATGAACCTGGGCATTTTGTATATGAAACTGGGCATTTTGTATATGAACCTGGGCATTTTGTATATGAAACTGGGCATTTTGTATATGAAACTGGGCATTTTGTATATGAACCTGGGCATTTTGTATATGAAACTGGTTATTTTGTATATGAACCTGGGCATTTTGTATATGAACCTGGGCGTTTTGTATATGAAACTGGTTATTTTGTATATGAAACTGGGCATTTTGTATATGAAACTGAGCATTTTGTATATGAACCTGGGCGTTTTGTATATGAAACTGCGCAAAGTGTATATGAAACTGCGCACTTTGTATGTGAAACTTATTTGATATTAACCTCCTCATGTTTATGTTTTCCTGGTACTTTTGAATGAAAAAAGTAATAAATTTTGGTCAAAAATCTGTAGCTCAAGTAACAGGAAAACATAATCATGAGGAGGTAAATTTTTACATTGAATTTTTAAAATTAACATCCTCATGATTATGTTTTCCTGTTACTTGAGCTCAGATTTTTAACCAAAATTTATTACTTTTTTCATTCAAAAGTACCAGGAAAACATAAACATGAGGAGGTTAATATCAAATAAGTTTCTCATACAAAGTGCGCAGTTTCATATACACAGTGCGCAGTTTCATATACACAGTGCGCAGTTTCATATACACAGTGCGCAGTTTCATATACACAGTGCGCAGTTTCATATACACAGTGCGCAGTTTCATATACAAAATGCCCAGTTTCATATACAAAATGCCCAGTTTCATATACAAAATGCCCAGTTTCATATACAAAATGCCCAGGTTCATATACAAAATGCCCAGGTTCATATACAAAATGCCCAGGTTCATATACAAAATGCCCAGTTTCATATACAAAATGCCCAGGTTCATATACAAAATGCCCAGGTTCATATACAAAAGTGCACTCTTCATATACAATAGTGCACTGTTCATATACAAAAGTGCACAGTTTCCGCAGATTATTTAAGGAAAGTATGATGATTTAAAATGTATATCTTTTGATTAAAACACTCTTTTAAAGTACAATTTTTTTTTATTTATCCAACACTTATAAGTAGGCATTACAATTTCATGTAAATATAAAATGACTGTGCAAGCAGTTTTTTAATTAATTATTTGAAATAGTGAAATAGCTAATAATTGATTTCTCTTCATCTTTATTGTATGTCTTCGGTATAAGACGATTATATGCATCAATTCGTGAATATATATTTAAAAATGGATTTTTGGTACTGAAAAAATCCAAATCAATATGTAAAATGTAAGGAAATTCTGTTTTATTCCAAAAGTTCTCATTAAACTTCAACTCATTTTTAAAGTCAATTGATTCCAACTTCTACTTTTTCCTATTCTTTAATTCTTCCAATTGGCAATATGATCCCTCTGATATGTAATAATCTAAATTTGAATGGACATAAATCTCCTTATTCCATTCACCAACTTCTTCTTTGCCAAAAATAATAATTTTATCACATTAATTTTGGCTCGTGCTATTCCATAATTTCAAAGAAAACAATATCATGCAGTGGTATGCAATAAAAAAAATAAATAAATGTAATAAATAAATATAATTTAAATATTAAAAACCAAGCTGTCCAACTGAGAAAGATCGTCTGACCGTAATTCATCAAAACCGGCGCGCGCGACATTTGCCTCTAAATCAAACTGTATGGTATCGTACTTCTTTTCTTTTAATATTTGAATTCAATAAAGTTTCTGTATACATAAATAAAAATCTTGAAAGATCGAATCTCTTTTATCGTTCTTGGTTTTTGGAAATGTTTGGACACTTTTATTGGCACTGAGACTTGTTATTTTCTTTTGTTTTTTTGAATAACTTATACAGACATTTTGAAAATCAAAATGAAAGTTCCTATAAGAGAATTGGTTCTGATGTGTTATTTTGGAGAACTTTAATCTGAATCAAAAGAATTAATCAAATTGACAAACAACATTCATCAATTTGTTGTATAGGCATTGTATTATATTGTCATATATTTATTTCATTGATACAAAGAATCGGCACCTCTATGTCTCTTAATTTCATCTGATTAAATTCGTTTTTAAATTAAATTTCAAGTTTATTATACAGATAAATTTTTGAATCATCAGTCAAATAATCTTCAATATCAAAGAAATTAACCGCATTTATTTATTGACATTTTTTCTGAATTGATTCAGTTCAGTGAACATCAGACTTTAGCGATATGGATAAGAGAAAAATAAATTATGAATTTCACTATCGCACCGCTCATCATTTTAACACTTTCAACTGTCACTTTACATTTGTTAAATTTGCGTTCCTTTATTTTTTTTCTTCTTAGATTACAAGTCAACCGTTAAGAAATTAAAAAAATTCAAAAACGAGATTTAAATTGAATTGGATAATCTAATTATTAAACAGTATAATTTTAAATACTCAATGTATCAATTGATATTAAAAACTTTTTGTATAAATAAAGAAAATATATTTATCAGTTAAAAGGAATGCCATTTTTTATCCACACTCTTTCTTTATCGTTCGTACTTTTTGTATAATTCTATTTATTATGTTTGTATATGTACACCAAGATTAAATATGCGTTCTTTTAACAAAATATAAAAAAAAAACTATTTTACATGATTTGGCCATTAAATATAATCTTATCTTTTCGAGAGATCTTTGATAGATATTCATTAAAATTTGTCGCACCGTTCTTTATTAATGATGGTTCTTTTATGATTCAACATCCTTCTCACAAAATCATTGTTTTCTTCGTGGTGGTACAGTTCATTGTTATTGCATCAAATAAAAGCATTCGTTCATTCAAAAATAAAATTGTTTGAAATTTCACATTGAATAAATATTAATTAGCTTATAATAAATAACTAATTTTTAATATCTGCAAATATTTATAACCAATATCAGCAAAAATATTATTTTATTTATCGAACAAAGTGAATTATTTCCTCACTATTTATATAACAATAAAGACTGTAAAATGTTGTTCAAAGTTTATACTAATATTACCAACAAAAACTATGTTTGGCAAATTTATTCAGCATAGTCAGGACAACATTTTTGCAAAACATACTAAATACTTTTTTTTCCACTATTCTAGTGAAAAGTAGAAAAAGAAGCTCAAATTGAGTGTAATTATATATAAATTTTTAGGTTTTTTGATGAAAACTTCATTTTTTGTAAAAAAAACCATTCAAGCCACCAAAGAAAAAGCTAAAGAACTATTAATTTCTTTGATAAATGCTTTTAAAATCAAAAAGTTAGAAATAATAAATATTGGTATGTGTTGTTTAGCACAAAAATCAATTTTTTTCAAGTCCATTTTTGTACGAAAAAATAAACCACTTGCTTAACACGACTTTGAATTGTGACATCTTAATCTCATGTCAATAAACACCTTCATGTGTAAAAGAAACATATATCGAGACCATCCAAAAAAAAGCAATTAGAGTCACTTTATATCTGAATAAGAAAAATTTACAGCTTCATATTATTAATATAATTATAAACGAATACTAGCTGGAAATAATAAATGATAATGTATCGGTTTGTCTGCGTTAAATTTAACATAAAGGAAGAATGAATAAAAATTGGATTAATATTGTTATGATTATTAATATTTATTTCTTGCTTTTATGCGTGAGACCTCAAGCCGTGCTAAGTTAAGTATAATTTGTATGTTTAAATGTTAAACAGACACTTTGAATAAATCTATACATCATTTTTTTTTATAAGTGAAATTTGAAACCTAAAATATGGGAAGTCATTGTTTACAACATATTGAAAAAAAATACAGCGATAACAATAATGAAAAAAAGAACACTATTTTTTATAGTACATACTTTAATTTATTTATTTTTTTAATTTCATCATTTAATTTAATCAATCATGTTTTATATATATATTTATTGTTTAATTAATACAATAACTATTAATAATATTTAGGACAACATATTGAAATATTTTATTATTAGTTAAATAAATTGATGAATAATAGTAATTCTTCTGTTTTTTGCTTATTTATTTTTAATTTAATAAGTTTATTTTCAATCAAATATATTTATATACAAGAAAATACTTTAAATTTATACTTAAAAATTAACTATTATACTAAATCTACCTGATTTTTAAATGTGTGTAAAATAATAAAAATAAAATATTTTCTAGTCATCTTATACTTTTACTTTATAATAAGTTTTTTTTATTTATAGAACTAACAATAAATTGCACTATACCAAGTTTAATGTATTTTGTTTAATTAATCAAATTTATTCTTTTGACAACATTACTTTTTGCATAAAAAGTTGTATTTAGAATTATTCATTATTCAAAATTTTCCAATATTATAAATATAATTATGCTTTTAAAATTTCGTATACATTAGTTGTTTTGTTTCATTTATGCTATTTTGTAATCTATTTCTTGATAATTTTATTTTCACAAAATGTATACTGGTCAAGTTTATGGGGAAAGTTCATATCAAAATAAGTATTTTATATGTTTGTTTCAGTTGATATTTTATTTATATGTAGATATTGCCTATAATTTTAACATTTATGTGCATTATTAATTACCAAATCAACATTGAACGTAAAATAAAATTTAGATTATTTTTTTCATCAAAATAATTTTTTAATTGTTTTTTGTAACGACAAATCCTTATTTTTTTTATGTTTCATTTCAAGTTTTCAAATGAGAAATTTTTATTGAAGTTTTTATACAATACATTTTTCTTTTTCCATAAATTTTACATTAATATAGGATATACTTTGATAATCTTTGTTAATTTTTTTACGATTTATTTACATCATAATACTTTTTTATTATGTCTGTCTTCTATGTTATATTTCCTTCCTTTTTTATATTATTAGCTTCACATATTAATAATAAAAAATCTTGTATTCTTTAACTAAACAATAATAATAATACTACATGAATCTTTTGATAATGGACAAGAATATTGTTAAATGTGAAAATGGTCATGTGCAACAGTGTTGTTCTGAAATTGAAAACCACCAACGACGACAAGTATGAGCAATAAAATTTGTCTAGTTGTAACTGAAGATCTAAGAGGACAATCTTTCATGTTGGTTACTGTTGTGAACAATTTGAATTCCAATATGATAAATTTTAGTTTTTTTCATGATAATGTTTCATATTGATCCACATGATGATAATTGGTATCTGAAAGGAAAAATACACAAAACATTAGGATGAGTAAAGAGATATATTTTAAAGGATTTTAAGATAAGTTTTTTTTATTATTATTAAATGATTTAATTTACAGAATATGTGATGCTAAAATAACTAAAATATTCCTACACGAATTTCTTATATAGCAGCTTTTAAGAGAATAAAAGGGTAATAGAATGATTTATTGCACTTGACATCTAGATTTATAACATTGTATAACATCCATACAGAATTTTCATAACAAGGCAAGACAAAAAAGTAAATCATTTGACATTATTTAAGGTTTCTTGTTAGTGTGTTTGACAAAGAAAATTCAAGTACATCAGTGGATGACTATAAAATGATTTATGGAAATTTTTTCTCCTGTATTGCAACAAAAATGTCACAAAATGTTGAATTTCTTATATTGAAATAATTAAATTTCTGCTATTTTGAATTGTCATATCGACCAGGTTCAATATTTTTTTCAATGAATAATAATGTAAAATGACAAATTATCATGTCATTTTAATTTCCTTCTTATACACAGCTAATAATATTAAAGAAAAAAGCTGATTACTTCATCATTTTTCGTTAATATACAAGAAAATATTCCCTGCTGTTGTCTATTTATGGAATTATTAATTCTTCGTTTCATTGAGTCATTTATTATATCTCTAAACGTAAACACATTTGTGCTCATTCATGTCCGATTTCTCTTCGTTGTTTTAAATAAATGTTGAATTTTATTATATTTAAAATAAAAATATAATAATATTAAGATAAAAAAAAAAATTATTTATGTAAATAAAAAATAAAAGAAAAATGTATATAGAAGATACATGTCACATGATTAACTGCATGCGTCTCAGTCAATTATTTATTTATAATATACAAATATTCTTATACCTAAAATATATTTCAGAGTGTGTAATCTTATTAAAATACATTTTTTTTATAGGAACTTTAAAAAAAACGAGAAAAAAAAACAAGAGACAAAATATTTATTAAATAAGTGACTAAATCTACAAACATAATCTTGTTAAAGTGATATTAGGTATAAGATTGTAAGTCAAAAGAAATTGAAGTAGAAAAAGGCACATTATAACTCTTATTTTAAGAGTTAATGATTTTCAAGAATTAGAAATTAAAGAAAAAAACATTAATAGCACAAAACTGTACTTGGAAACAAAGAAAGGATACTTTAGATTTTCCAAACTTTTGTGTCAGCTCGGTTGAAAAAATTATGACACCCATAAATTAAACCTTTTATTCCCTCTTCATCTATTTCTTTTGATTATATAAAAATAAAAGACCCTTTAATTTCATTCGTTTCATTTCTTTTAACGCTACACACGTAAAAATTTATCATTAATTCCTTTACTATATTATTTTTACTGTTAAAAGGTTTCTAATCACGCCCTTAAGGGTAGATTATAAACAACTGATATTATATAATAAATAATGTATTCATACTTAATTTTTCAATCAAAATCAGTATACTATCAAACAAATCTTGTTAAGTAAAATCGATCATCATAATTTTTTTTTTCAGAGTCATTCTATGATTTTTTTTTCATGTGCAAAATATCAAAAGTAAAAATTCAATCATCTCTTTTTCTATACGTATGAATATAAGCATATGCGTATGTTTTAATAAATTTATTATATTAAATCATCATGATAATAAAGTCAAAAAATAATATAGACTGAAATTAATAAGCTGTATCCCAAAAGCATGTGGTCCCCTTTTTATTTATTATTAAATTGTGTGCACAAAATATAGAGAGAAATAATTTAATGTGAGGACTATGAAATTTATCTGATATATATAGACATA
Source organism: Culicoides sonorensis (assembly GCA_900002565.1). Lineage (NCBI taxonomy): Eukaryota > Metazoa > Arthropoda > Insecta > Diptera > Ceratopogonidae > Culicoides > Culicoides sonorensis. The sequence goes on along the minus strand of LN483467.1, from coordinate 593,454 downwards.
ATTATTTAAGGGAAGTTTTTTTTTTGCCAGTAAGTGTTTATAGCAAGGGAGGGTAAAGACCAACCGAATGTTTTAAAGTGAAAATAAAAAAGGGCTTTCAAGAAAAAGGGTTCCTTATTGTTCTGTTATTCTACTTCACTGTTGATGAAAATTGAAATTCAATTAATGTGTTTATGGACTTAGAAAAGTCAACTAACACTTATAATAGGGTAAATCTATGGCATTCACTCTATTTACAACAAAAGATTTCTATAAACATAGGAATCTACTGGGGTTTTGATTTGTACAAGGTAAAAAGTAATATTTTAATTAATTTTCAAATCATTATATTAATTATGTTGTATATGGATATGTTATGTATCTAAAAGTAAAGGAACTGTTTAATAATGATAATGATATCACTTCTTTTATATAAGATAAGTCTTAACTGTATTTGGAAGATAGAAAATATTCAAATAATGGGTAATAACTATTTAAGTTAATAAAAGTTTTGAGGCTGAGACACCGAAATGTAAAATTTAACTAAACGGCTAAAGCAACAAAAAATACAATCTTTTCCTATTCAACCCATCATTTAAATCACTGAGCTCTGTTGAATTTCAACGTCCAATATAATTTCCTATTTAGCTCCAACGATGCGGGTTGTCCAATAAGGTAATATATGTTCAAATTTGACATTGATCGATTACTAAACATAACACTTTTATTTCATTCATTCATTCATATATTCAGAAAAAAAATCATTTAACCGTCTCATATAAATACCAATATAACAAAAGAACACACAAATAGATGTTATCATTTAACAACAATCACTTAACTTGACCACTATTTTGAATAAAAATACAACCGCTAAATAAAATTATGAATGAAATCATGATTTTGATGACGCGTCATGACGGGAGTAAATGAAAATAAACTTTATAAATAAAGAAAAAAGAAAATAATTAATTTGGTCGATCAAAAATAAAAAATGGTAAGGTCATATAGTGAATTGGGTAAGGTACTATTGTGTGAAAAAAAAAGTTTAAGTTTCGCATCAAATTATACATAAACGCTTAACATAATTTTACATTAAATGATCTATGATGAGATAAGTTTGTGTGATTCAATTCATTTTATGAATGAAGTCAAAATAAACTCACAAAAATATATATGTCCACTTCATTGTTTTATTTTTTTTGTTTCTTCTTTTACATTTCAGTTTAATCAATGATAAATAATATGAAAGAGTTACTTAAAGACAAATGAAAAAAGGAAAAAAATGAGAACGGAAACACTCAATTTTAGTAAAACACCTTTACATAAGACTTGAAAAAAATAAACATATTTTTAAATACTTTTATGATGGTACATGTTCGAGACCATTCATTAAAACAGACAACATTTATTTACGATTCCAATATTAAATTTACACTCTCCATTCAAGATATACATTAAGACACCAATTTAATAAAGTATTTGTACTGAAACTATATTACAGAAATTGCCCAATCCGATATTTGTTTTTATTTTATTATTATTATTATTTAAATTTATAAATAAAAAAAAGACGAGAATAAAAACATCACGGCAATATATCACACTATATGTATTCACAACAGTGTTTTATAAGCTTGGTCACTATTAAAATTCAGAGAAAAAAAAGAAGAGAATTATGTAAATAAATAAATAGGGAATAAAAATAATTGATTGTCTTCTAAAACGAACAAACAAGGTATTAAAGCTCTTTCAGACGTGAATGAAGAAAAAAAAATTAAAGATCATTCGATTAAGATATATCATTCATTCTTCAGGTACATTTTTATACATAGTTGTTTTTTTTATTATTACAATATATAAATATAAAAATGATCCAACTTGGGCAAATAAGCAAGCTACAAATAACTTTTTTATGACTGTTACCAGATTTAAAGGTTTATGTACTTCCCAAACATTTGAAGTTATTTATGATATCAACTTTGGTACATTTTATTTATTTTACTCATTTTATGAATGAAATATTCTACAAAATTCATTCATTTTTACCTTTCTTTCTATTTAAAAGATATTCACGTTTTAAAAAAAAAAAATTAGTTTTGTTCCTACATGTTTTAAGGTGTGGTAATAGAACTGTATATTTTACTTTAGTTCCGTTTCTTGTTCTAGCGGTTTCTTTATTGGTGCGTTCACCAGTACAATTTTTTTTTTTTCATATCAATATTTTTTAACGAGAATACTTTCAAAACAAACTCATCTGATTATAAAAGGTGATGAGGGATGAAATATCATTTAATCATAAAATTATTACCTGATTTTTTTTAATTAATAAATTGAACTACTACCCCAACATAAACATTTGAATGTTAAACTGTATATTTCTTTAATTATATTTCTAATTCAGAGAAGGTTAAACTGGGGAAACAAATCCATTCATTTGAGATGCACTGCAAATATATAGAAAAGATTTTCTTAAATATATATTTAAATTGATTAATAATAATTTGATTATTATTTGTTTTTTTATTGTGTGAAACCACAAAAAAAAACAGATTTACTTACGTTTTGTTAAAAAATGGCTTAAATGAATTTGTAATGTCAGTTGTGTTATTGTTGGTCAACATTTGTTGGTTATTGTTATTGTACTCTGGTTGAGTCCTTTTTTGTGGTGATTGTTCGATTGTATTATTATTATTATTGTTTGCGGTTGTGGTTACTGTTGTTGTGGACATTCTAAAGTTCCCCATATATGATGTAGGACCAGGCGATGATGAATTACCTCTTATATTGTTATTACTATTATTGCCGTTACTACTACTATTACTGAAACATGTACCTGTCGTAAGGGTAGTGAGTTGATTGTTGATTGGAACTTTCATATTCGGAGGAGTTTGTGGTGGTGTATCTGTTTGAACTTCGGGAAACCCCATCACTTGTTGGTTCTGTGGTGATCTCTGATTGAGATTCATTGGCCCTTGAACTGTCATAGGACTGTGGTTGTTGTACTGTTGTTGAAACCCCCCGTAAGTTTGGCTCCGAGAATAATGAGAATTGTCGTAGTTGTTCATCGTGCCACTGACTGGAATATTGCCTGCTGCTTGAGGGTGGCCAGTAGTAGTTGTATCCTGAACTTGCATATTCATATTGGTGTTGATTGTAGACATTGGGGTAGTTCCAGCGACGAGTTGACTCATCATTTGCATAGGACTGGTTCCAGCTTGTGTTCCCTGTTGATAATGAATTTGAGTCATTTGATGTTGCTGATAATTGCTGTTGTTCATGTTGTGGTTGGTTATCCATGGATTCGTGTTTCCCTGTTGTTGATGGCTGTACAACTGATTCTGTTGTTGCATTTGATGCTGTTGGTGTTGATGTAAGTGTTGGTGCATTGAGGGTGGAGGTGTTTTGCAAGCGGCTGTGTCGGCCAAGCTCCATATTTTGGGCTTTGAAGCTGGAATCGGTACGCCACAGTCGCTCCCTGATTGGTTTTTTGGATCGATTTCTTGTTTTAAATGGTGATTAAACATCGAGTGATGATAGTAAGGATGGTGATGAGCCATTGCAGACGTATTATGATGACCTAACATGTCATGATGCGTTCTTCGCTCATCATCTGTTAAATCATCATCATCATCATCTTTATCATGCTCGGATTTCACGCGATGCATAGAATCTAAAAACAAAAATAAAAAGAATCATTAATTAACCTTTAAGAATGTTTCTGAATATAAAAAATCAGTTTTGTGAATTTTCATCATAGAGTCATATTTGGATACCTGCTTCATTTAAATTATATAGCGACATAAAAGCAAACAAATAAAAAAATCAATGACCTTGCAATAATCATATAAACACAATAAAACACTTACTCAGATTTACTCAATGTACAACACTCATATGCAGTATTTACGTTTTATTACAATTTGATACGGTATGAATTAAGTGAAAATATAATAAAAATAACAACGTTCCCTCACATTACTATGTCATCATAGATCCATATAGAGGGTAAAAGAGAACATTTTTTTATGTTTTTTTTTTTATTTTAATGGCTATTTATAACATTAGTTACTATATTTTTACATTAAATGTTGTGAGTACTTAGAAGATGCATTAAAAAAGTTATTCAATTTCATTGCAAAAAAATCACTTTTTTAACAGTGAGATTTTCGTTATTATTTTATCAAGTGTGTATTCAGCACCCTCATGAACAATAATGACAGGCCTTTTAATAGTCAATCCAATATAATGCAATGAGGGAAAATTGATCCATTGTCACTACATACATTTAGATGGAAATAATACAGGCAAAGTATAATCCCCAACACGCATTTGTTTCATATTTTATTCATTTTAATTCTCCCAATATAGCACATACAAAAAATACAGTTGGTGTTAAGTATTAAAAACAATCAAACGATACTGAGTTGACAGAACTTTCTTTATATTCGTAAATAATTTATTAAAGTCAGGAAAAAAGGAGATCAGTTGTGACACCGTTTAGTTTTAAGGGCGATGAATTACTTATTCATATTCAGTTTTAAACAGAGTTTATGTTATTATCTTAATAAAATAGGATTTCAACGAACTTGATATTAAGGGTGAAGTTGTTTTAATTTTAAATATCCGAGTAGCTCATAATATTTTTAAAGAGTAAGTATTATTAATACGTCGACGTTATCTGATTAAGTTAAGTGAAAATACCACTTGTTACCAAAAATTCTCGACTTGAAAAGAACAGATGTGACGAATATAAATAATGTATTTGAACTATTTCTTTAAATTGCATAAAATTGCAGATTTGAATTTTGAATATCAACATTTCGCATTTACGAATGGATCCTATCCCTTTAAACTGCTGACAACTAATTGAACTGCGTTAATAATTAATTGAATTAAATTTTTACTGTATAGTACATATTGTAATTGAATTCTACTTTTAACAGATTGAATCTTACTTATTCATAATGCCATAAAAATAAAACAAATGATAAATACTTTACATGTTAATGATATCATCACACAATTACCTGTCCATGCAAAACCACACTTTAATTTAATCGATTTTTCACTTGTCCCTTGTACATACAATTCATGATGCTGCTTAAATATATATGGTTTCTAAAATATAGAAACAACCAAAAAACACACGTTTTTAATAATGTCCAACACTCTTTTTTGGTTTAACATACATTTCATTGTCTGACTGAGTAGATAGAAATGCGAAAAATCTGAACAGAAAAATATAAAACTATTATAAAACAATGTCCGACACAATGTCTGCCATTTAACTATTTAAAACATTGTTTGGCTGTGGTCTATCACTTATTTTGCATGTAGAGAAGCACAGGATAACGTTATTGTTGTATAAAGAGGCTGTCTGTCATGGTTTGCATTATATCTCTACATACAATTATTGTCCTGGTCTAGTGAATTTATATCGTTATTGTGGTAAAGTGGTTTCAAGAATAAATTTAAAAGCATGAATAAAATGAAAATGAATGAATGAAAACAAGAATTGAATTTGCAATCCTTGTAAAAATTAATGTTCTCAAATAATTGTATGTTTAACAGAAAATCTCAACATCTCTAAATAATAAAATTTTACAATTGCATTTATAAATAAGTAAGTAAGTAAGTATAATTAAGTTTTTGCCTAACATTGTCGTATATTTTGAAAATTATCATTCCAATCAAGAAAGATGAGTATTATACTGAAAAGACTTTTTTTAATGGAAAACGCGTTATTTGTGTCTTTTATTCATTCTAATTGATTTATTGCTTGCATTGTTTTTGTTGTTGTTTGAATAATTATAAAAAAAATCTTTATGCATGACATTTAAAATTTAACTTAATGTGAAAAATAACAGTTAATAGGGAGAATGAGATGAAAATTTTTCAAGGAGCTCAAGAGTCAATGGTTGCTTTAAACAGAGTGATCAGTATTTGTTCACTTTACCTGTTCTTTATATTTCCGTAACATTGTGTTTATGTTATTGGAAATTTTAAATAATTAAACTACATAATACCTTATTTATAGTACACCATCTTTCTTATTAATAAAGGACACTTTGCAATACAACATTCTATATAAGTATACCTTCCCTCTCTAGACAGTAACATAAACTGAATTGTTGTTGCTGCGGTCCTATGCATAAATTTTACATAAATAAGTAGAGGATAATGGATAAATATGGTGTTTTGTGTGGTGTTTCAGGGATATACTGTGCTATTTTTACCACATAAACTTTTAACCAGAAGACATAGAATAAAGCAATGACAAAAGTATATAAGAGAGAATATTAAGTGTGTTCTTGTTCCAAGTGTGTGTGTATAGGGTACAAGTTATCATGAGATGATCATAGTTAGTGGTATATTTATAAAATGTAAATTTTGCTTGCATATACAATTTTTGTCTTCTTATAAAATTGTACATATTTTCAAATAAAAGCAAGAGGCATGGGATGTTGAAAATTTGGTGTACATATATTTGGTTACAATAATGCAGATTAGATTTTCGGTTGTATACAAGAATATGCCAAAACCATATACTATGGAATAACGATGCCTTCAGACAATCAACATTATATTTTGCATATATCCTGTTTGAAACATTAAATAACAAATGAAAGAAAAATCAATATGAATGATATTATGGGATTGTAATTGTTTAAACTTCGATGTAAGAAACTGTCAGAAAACTATTTTTTGTTTGTTTTTGCTTTAAACAATACTAATTAATTCATCGTTAGAAATATTGCTCCTAACTACACCCTTAAATTCTAACTTACACTGTACAAGTAAGAAAATAACAAAAGTCATCAATTTAATCCTACGAATCAAATATTAACTCCTCTAATTGCCAATAAACGTAAAAAATAGAAGGATTTATATATATTTGCTTTTAATTATCATCACCTTTCTTAGACAAGTGCTAAAACGAACCTTTTTTCGTCTTCTTTTTCTACTTGTTCGTCTAGTGTTTCAAAAAAGCAATTATCGAGAAAAACACTGAAATATATGATTAAATGGTAAATAAATTAATTTTAATCAAAATCAAATTGGTCCTATAGAATTTTATTTCTTTTATTATATCGTTCGGCTTCCTGAACGAATTGTATACGTTTCTTAGTTAAATGAAATGGAAAAAGCAAAATAAATGTACCATTAATTCAATGTATCCTCTCCTAGCAAGACAAAATCTCTATGTACAATTAAATTTAATCATGAATATCTAAGAATGAAAAAGTGTGAGAAAATAAAATGTTATTTTATTTATCGAACGTTAAAATCCTTTAACAATTATTCAATCATTATCGTCATAGTATCAGAGATTCAAAACGAAGTTTGCAAAAAAAAACGAAATGCAGTAATGGAAAAAGTGAAAAGACGTAAATAAATCTTTTTGTTTTCTTTCTTTCATTATCAAGAGGGTCGTTGAGTGGAAAAAAATGTGAAAAAGGGGAAATAGAAGTGGAAAGCAGTTCTGTCAAAATAAGTAAATAAAAACTCCGTTAAATGTGGTAGAAAAAACGTCTGTTTTTTCACAAACAAAAGGATATAACATTTTGAAGTAAATTGAATTTAACAAGAACAGATTGTTGATTTTTATTTTAACTGATACTCTTTTGTGTTTTTAACTAATTGTATCAAATCAGAAAACTGTTGAAAATAAAAATGGTGTATTCAACAAGTGGATTTTTTTTTTAATATATTATTTGAAATAATTTTTAGGCAACTTTAAACCATACTTTAGGAAAAAGAATGAATAAACCAAAATTTTTAATCCATTAATTTTGTATGAAAAAAATTCCATTTATTTACGTAAATATTATATAAGTAATAGATTTGGGGCGTTCAAATGAAAATAATTCATTTTATTATAAAAACAAACGCACTCACACGCATTTCACAACTTTATTACAAAATTATACGCATTGTGAGTAATAATATCAAGAAAAATTCTTGAGGGAAACATTTTCACATCTTCATAAATGGAAAATGTTTTAAAAAGGAAAAGTGAGAGGGTGGAAATATTCACACTCATATAAATGACACAATGTTTCAGATACCCTTGTTTAAAGTAAATATTCTATGAATTTTGTTATTTTTTACTTTTCGTCTCAATATTTTAGAAGGATAAGTTGGAAACAAGTGTATGTGAGAGGGAAGTGTGCAATGATATGATGATGATAATTTCACGGAATAGTGACAATTAAATAATCGAGGCACTTTTATCATTATTATTTATTTACTTTTTATAAAATTTTCATGGGAGTATGTGCTTCTCTTGAAAACTCTCCCTAATGTAATTTAATCTAAGAATGCACTTGTCATAGAGTGTTAATGTATCAAAACAATGATCAAAATAAGAAGAATAATAATACTAATAAAATCGGAAAAGTTCTTTTCTCGTGGGAATATTTTTTTTTTTAACTTGGTTTGGGATAAATGAAAAATATCACTTAATTTAAACAACAGGTTGTTACAATAAACAAAATATTGTTTGGCCAGGTCTAATTGAATGTAAATGAATTTGACGCTCACCTACCTTTATGGTCCCGATCCTTGTCCATCATATCATCTTTGTCCTTTTCGTCATCAGATACCATTGCGTCATCATCGTCATCTGTTTTGTTTTTGGGCTCCCACGTCATTTTATTCTCTTTTTTCAATCGTCTCCTTGCATTGGCAAACCACGTTGAAACTTGTGTTAAAGTCATTTTTGTAATTATTGCTAACATAATTTTCTCTCCTTTTGTAGGATATGGATTTTTTTTGTGTTCATTAAGCCAAGCCTTTAATGTAGCTGTGGATTCTCGTGTAGCATTTTTACGACGAGCTGCTAAATCATAACCAGCACCGTATCTGCAATGATTAAACAAAAAATCAAAATATTATTGAATTTGTCGTTCAACGTCAAATTAATATTTAGTTTGAACAGAACACAAATGAAAAATATAGGGTCAAAAAAATTCGTGACTAATAAATTTATCTACCATTACTCAATAAAAAATAACTGAAACTAATAATTTCATGTTGTTGTTTTTTTTTATTTTATGTAAATATATGATTTGAAATTCAATAACATTATTTTTATTCACAACAAAAATTTGTTTTCTTTCAACTTCAAATTGATGTTCTATCAATTGCAACATATTATAGCCTATATAATTTTCTACAAAATTGAAATAAAAACATTCATTTAGATAATAAATTTAAAAAATTACTTTATAAGAAGGCAAATTCCATGTCTTTCGCAATACTCATAGCGAATTTCAATAAATTATTTTACTTCTATTTAATTTTGGAAAACGCTTCTGCTGTCTAAATGTATTTTGTCACTGAAATTTTAAAACAATAATTCATGTTCTAAAATCTTTAAAAGTATTAAATGTAGGAAAAGCTTATAAAAAAAATATATTTTATGGTTTCAATAATAAAATGTCCTGTCTTTTTGACTTTTAACATTTAATAAAAGAGGACTTTTGTTAGAAAAAGGTACTGGGAAATTCATGCTTAAATTAATTCCAAATAAACTTTATTCCTTTTAAATTGAATAACATTAAAATCACATTTAAAATTGTCTCACATGAACTAACAAAAATGTTCATATAAGATTCATGGTTTGTCTCAATTTGTCTTACATTTATATACCAAGCGATGTCTACCAAGGAAAAGTAAGAGATACACACATTTATACAAGCCACTTATCTACGCCGTAAAATCAATAAAATATTGTATAGAATACGTTGTGTAAAAAATAAAGTGTTTGTCTGAATGTGTAAAATACTTTATTTATCAATTCAATCTTTTCTTCTCAATTTGCTTAAATTTGAATTTTTGTAAAATGTATAAAAAAAAATTGTTCTTCAAATTCGTTTTATTTGTATTCAAAGATTTCCCGAACATGAATCAATTGATGAACATATTCTATTTTTTTTCAATAGTCACAAAATAACCACGTCTTTGGTTCTTTTACCTCAATATCATTCATTTGAACCGATATGTACCCTCAACTAGATTAGAGTAAAACAGCTGAAAATAAAGTCAATAAATTTGAATGGAATGCAAAATTCATAAAATTTACAGCATTTTTTTTAAAGAAATATGCTTCACACTAACATAACATATAAAACTGAATCTAAAAAAACGTTTAAGTAATATCTTAAAAGAAAATTTAATAGACTAGTAAAGACTCTGTTAGTCAATACCAAAAAACATGATTATTAGGAAACGTCACTAATAAATTATATTGATGTTTAACTGAAATAATCTTTTAAAAGTAGAACAGAATGGTAATATTATTTCCTATCTTCGAGATCCAAAATCGATTGTATTTTGCTGTCTCTATAAATAAAAATATAGTGAAATTAATCATTATTTTATATTCAAATATTTTAATGTGAATATCACATGCAACTTCACTCATATTATTTTTATTATAATAAACTATTGTTGTCTAATTATTAACAATAAAATTTCGCAAACATTAGTGATAAAATAAAAATTATATTATTTGATTGTTAGAGTAACTAACCACATTTAAAACCAATAATTATCTAATTTATTTTTTTGATAATTATTAGATTATTAACCCGAATAGCACAAAAGTGACGTACAAATCACAGCTTTGTATGAAAACTTAAAAAATTAAGATCCAAAGTCGCAGAACAAATATTGATCCTGATTATGCGAGCTATCAGAAAACCCGTTCGGCCAATTAGGGTTAATATGTTTCAATTTATATTCAATACTATGAATTTTTAATGCTCATTTTAGTGAATTATCATGTTAAGCTTTGATTTCAGTTTATTGATCATTTGTCATACTAAACAACATTATTATTGTGAGATAATATTTAAAGTTTATTGTTTGTTTAGAAAAACCACAAACTTCTGTCATGTTTTATTTTGAAAATTTTTCAAGTTGTGTTTATTGTATTAATTTTTTTTTTCAATATTATTTTATATAACATACACGCAAACAGATATTGACTATGACTGATATGATTATATCACGAAGTATTGCATGCTTGTATTGACTTTTACCGTGAATAAGCTTCAACTTTTGTTTTATTTTTTTTTTGATTGATTTAATTATTTAACTCAAATTAAAATATATTTTTTTTATTTTATTCTATTTGTTGAATTTTAACCCAAAATTATATTTCTATTGAACCGCTTGAGTCAAGTTAGCAGATATCGCCCTTGGTGTTCTTTGTTTTTTAACAATAACTATTCTAAATAACGTGACAAACTGTCTCTTGTAATCAAAAATGACATATCAGATGCATGCGTTCTTATGATGTCAATTTTTCAAAAAAAAAATATAATAAAAAAATAAATATTCGAACAGCAAGTTATGTTTAACCACTCGTAAATTTATGTGTCTCTCAGTCACTGTGTCAAAGATATAGAATTTTTATGTAATTTCTATCATGTATGTTGCATGATGATTATTATTATTGTTAAATGTGTTATTATTAAGTTAAAGAACAGAGATGAAGATAACAATTACAAAAATATTGCACCTGCTCATTTCATGTTTGTCAACATTAATTTTTTGAAATAAATAAAGGCATAAAATGAAATGTAGGAGGAATATCTTGTCTCATATATTTTAATTTTCAAATATTTTTGTCTCATAAGTCTGAAAAAATCAAATAATTATTGAAAGCTTTATATTAAACCTTTTGATTTGAATTTTTAGTTTTCAATCACTTCAAATATCAACAATTTTATAATGGATCATCATTTAGAAGTTATCTCACTATGTTTAAAGCATGCAATTCTGTTAAATGAATGAATTAAAGTAAAGTATTTTTAAAGTTTCAAACACATGGTCATGTCAACAATAGTAAATTACACATCTCATTAATTATGATGTTATTGTCGATTTGTTTATAATTTTGTTGCAAATTTCTTAAGCATTTTTAAATCTAGCAGATTTAAGACAACAAAATATTTTCATAACATTTGTTAATGTCAGTTAAGTGACAATATTACTTTGAAAACACATTTACATCAGACTGAATGAAAATTATTTTGGGTACAAGAAGATGTGAAAAATGTACAGAAAATTGCATAAATGCGCAAAATAAGTCATTATCATATTATTTTATGATTCATTAACATGCATTAGATGCGTATTATTTTTCTCTTATTTTTACATATTTGCACACAATGCATTTCTGTTCTATAATTTTCAAGCTATTTACATATTTATATGCATTCGAATACCTCAAATTCTCTCATTGGTACGCATAACTTATTTTTTTTTATTTATATATAAACAACATAATTATAGTAATTATGATTACAAAATTTGCAATGCGTGAACATATTTTATGATGTATCTTTTTTATTAATCAGAAGAGTTGAGAAGAATTGATATTTGAATATGAAGTAACCCTTAAATTATTTTTTTAATTTTATCATATCAGATAAATTTAAAAATAATAATAATAAACACCTGAGCCACAATAACTGCATGTAGTTATATTTAAATTAAGTAAAAAACGAAATAATTGTTGATGAATGACGAAAAAACTACTAATAAATATTATAATAAAAGGGTTACACTAGTAGTATGCAAGTGCGTGATTGAGAAATCGTCAGTAGAATTTATTTGTAAAAATCTTACTGAACAAGTCTTAGAAAAAAATCTAAATATGATACAATCATAAGCTTTTCATGTAATAACAACCCTTTTTTGTTTGAATTCTTTAACAAGCTTACAACTGTAATTGTAATGAATATGTATAATAATATTGTCTTTATACATGCAATATATTTATATTTTTTTTTTTATTTTACAACGTGAAAATTATAGAGGCAAAGTTAAGTATACGGTTTAAAGACGAACATCGCGTTTTTATTGTTTTGTTTACCTTCAAGGAATTAATTTTAGAGTTCAAACACAAGTAATTTAATGAATAAGTAACAAAACTTCTGTTTTAGCTTAAGATTTCGTTTATATTATAATTGAAAATATAAAAAATATTAAAATTTATATTCATTTTCAGTTAAGATTTTAATTAAATCTTTTGAACATTTGGAATGTTTTCCTTTTACATTTGCATAACATTTGTTAGTTTTAAAATCGTTGTTTAATCATATCGATCATGGATTAAATGGAAATATTTTATCATGCAAATATGTTAACTATTCAAAGATGTTATATCAACTGAAAAATGTTGAATTTGTGGGAAGAATAATTTTAAGAACAATATTAAAATATCTCAACTATTTTATTCATAATAACAACTACAATGTCAACTGAAATTTAAATTATAAATGCACACCTTTTTCAAATATTTTTGATTTGATATGATGATTTGATAAATTAATTGTCTATATATTCTTGTAAGCTTTTAAAGGTTTGGTCCGATATTGTTATTGAATTTTCATGACTAAGGCGGGTAGATCAAAATAGGAGGACAAAATTAATTTAAAGGCGCCAAGTAGAAAATTCCAGAACTCAAAAGAATGTTATATCACTTGCTTTAAAATGTTTTTTCAAATTAAAATTATATCTCTTACAGTTGTCAAACAGCTTTAACTCAAACTTTTTGAATTCATTTTTTTTTTATTTTTTGTTTGAACAAACTAAACTTTTTTTAAAATTATTGTCAACATGTTAAACTTTTAGTATGCATTTATGTCAGGATGAAACACATGTTTTTATTTAATTGAAATTTATATAGAAAATCTCATAAAATTTATACAACTGCAATTGAAGAGACATAGAGAGTGAGAAAGAAAAAGTTAGACAAGTTTCATACAAATGTAAATGCACTACAATAAAAATAATTTAAAAACAAAAAAAAAAACAAAGAAAAGTTTGTAAATTGTCTAATGTTCTTCACCTGTGTAGTTTTCAATTTTCTGATGCCATTGGGTACAATGCTCAAAGTAGTTTTTATTTCCGTTTAGGTTTTTTCTTCTATTTTTCATTTAACACAGTATTGATGAACTCTGAATTCAAGGTAAATTTATTTTCTCTTAATTATTTTCTAGACTACTTTTCTTATATTTCTATTGTTACATGAATTCATAAAATTAATGCACGCGCAAAATTCTTATTCTTTTTACCACCTTATATGGTGCCAACTGTAGTGAATCTGACACGCATTTAACCATGAGATATTTTGCAATTTTTTAATTTGCGTTGCATTAACATAAAAAAATAGAAAAAGTATGTTTATGGTGCGTTTTCTAAGTTTTCTTGAATATACACCAAAGACGTTTGAATCATAATCATTTTTAAACTACAACATTTATTCACATAAAAAATCTCCTAAAAGATTTTTAAATTTACTATTATACCAGTTAATTATAATACCATTTTAAAATAAGGCTAATGTTTAAAATGCTTATGATTCTTATTACGGGTATTGTGGTTTAAATTTTTTGGTTTTCTTGATTATTAAATGAATGATTAGATAACATAAGTGGTTTTCATTAGAGTCAGATTTACTCTTTTATGATCGTTCACGACAAAATAGTTAAAAGTTAGCTTATTTTATATTGTATAAAACAGACGTACGCCGTCGTGTACAAGAGAAAATAGAAACCCCTCTTTGTGAAAACCTTTTTTTTCCATTTCCCTTCAGGCATATTTTCCACTTTATAACTGCCAAGCATACAAATGTTCAGTAATGTAAAAAAAAAGTTGTAATACCCTTTTTAAGGCGATTTTCCATAGATAGCATTTTAAAACAATTTTTGTTTATATTTTCCACAATATGTAGAAATTGTACATAAACACAATTGAGTTTACAAAATCATTTCATGTCGATTTAATTTGATTACTGACCGTAAAGAGGCGTCGATAAACGTAAAATTATATTTAAACACGCAATCTCAATACATTAATGTACTCTCAAAAGTGAATGCAGTGCAAATGTTTTTGCAATCCGATTTAATTTATTATTATTTTATTGAATAAATGAAAAGGAAGAGGAGAATATTGTAGCTCGTTTATCATTTGACCATATAAAGAAAAGTGAGCAATTATCGATTAATAAATACAATGTCATTTGTCAAATTCTGAACCAAAAAAAAGGCTCTGTTTGAATCCAATGTCATAATAATTGAAGTTTATGTTGTACAACAAAATATAGATAAAGCACC
The DNA here is from genome assembly GCA_900002565.1 of Culicoides sonorensis. Lineage (NCBI taxonomy): Eukaryota > Metazoa > Arthropoda > Insecta > Diptera > Ceratopogonidae > Culicoides > Culicoides sonorensis. Next base: position 578,338 of record LN483467.1, on the reverse strand, counting down.
ATAATTTTGTTTCAAGATATTAAAACATTAAAATAAATAATTATTCGACGAAACTTGTGAAAAGTAAATATTATTGAAGTTATTATATAAAATGGCGTAATGTTTTCGTTCAAAATACAATAAATATAACATAAGTTCTTTGATTTTTCTCATTCTCAAGTTTATTTTAAATCAATTTTCCTCTATTTGTTGAACTTATACTTATTTTAAAATAAAAGATACATAACACCAAATATACTCCTTGTTTGAATATCATATGTAAAGTGTTGAGTGATATGTAAAAGTATGCTTTAACACATTACTTGTATATATTAAAGGAAGAGTGTATAATATACAATGAAAATAGAGAGGAACAAAATGGCGCCTCATCGATTAAATTTTATGATAAAATGTGAATTCGTGTTGTTTAGCAATTGTGTATTTGAAATTGAATTTTTCACTTTAAAGTATGAGCTTTTTTTCTCATGCCAGCAAAAGTTTTGTTAGTTTAAATATTGTTTGTGAACCTTAACACACAGTCAATTCAACTCTGAATCAAAAATAATCAAATGAAAGCCATTAGTAAAATCTTATGGTATTTTTTTTTTTAAATATTTTAAAGAATTTAATGAAAAATGATTATTTGACCCAACACGTCACTACATCATACATTAACACTTTATATTACAAACTTTTTGACTTCAAAACAGAAAAATGATATATTGTTGTTGGATAATCATAACAAACAAAATATTGTAGTAATAATCAAACATCACCTCACACATTATGTTATTCATTTGCAGTCCCTATTTTATTCCCATACACATTAATATGAAATAAAAGAAAAATGAATAATAAAAAAACGGTGTGTGTTTTACGAGTGTCCGACAAATACACTCAATAGTTGTAATATATGATATAGAGTCCATTCATATATTCATATTTATTTTATTAATATTATCAAACATATGGAGCTAAATGAGTTATGATCTGTTAATTTTTTTGTTCCGAGAACGTTGTTTAGTATTGTTATATTAATGTTTATAATAATAATAGTAATAAAGACATTAATATATAAAATAATAATATCAAAAATACAAACTTAAGGGGGTGGACATGAGTTTAATCGTTCCAAATTCTGTATTGCTCGCGTGATTAATATTACATTGGAATGATTAAATTAAAGTAACAATGTTTCATGCTGCGTTTTGTATGGTTAAGTGTAATTTTTTTTTAAGATTTATTGTTCGTCTTGATTTAATTGTTACATTTTATTTGGAAGTTTTATAGTGCTTTAAAGACTTTTCCTCAATCTGAATTTCCTATTACTATCTTGCAAATCCTTAGACAAATGTATCAAAAACATCTCCGCCCTTTTACTGTTTTTGTTTTATAAAGCTCTCTTTTATTGAAAAAAATCACATAAACACACATGTTGACAAAAACAAATATGAAACCTAATATAAGTAATACGATGAATCATCATGGCAAGATTCACATACACACCCTTAAAGGATACATACCCAGGATATTCATTCATTTTTCACTTTAAAGTCGTTTTTATATCTCAATTTTTTATCAACACACAGGAATGGTTATTATTTTCACTTTTTTTTTTTATCAAACGAGAATCAAATTCTACATATAAAGTTTATATAAAAGAAAAAAATATATTCAGCAGATATTAAACACATATACAAACATATTTATTTGAAAAGTCACCTAATGAAAATATCATTCAAATCTGATACACTCAAAAAAAAAATGAAAACATTACGCGTTGTCACAGTTTCACGTCTCTCTGATGCTTTTAAAAGCAAATCAAATTCATACACATTATGCTTATAAATGAGTAAATTTTAGCATAAGGGGAGCATGAGATGTGAAAATGAAAATGTGAAAAACGTTTTAGGGACACACGTAAATGTATATGTACAGATATTCAACTGTAACCTACGCACATCATCTGAATAAAAAGCCTGAAAAAAACTTTAATAATAATGGAGGAAAATTACGATGACTGTTTTATATATATATGAGATGATGATGCTTTAACGCACAGTGTAAAATTTTATACAACTCAACAAAATAGTAACATTGTGAATATGTGTATCAATTTTATAATGTATGCCATGTTTTTGTTACTGTATCCATTTAAAAAGATACATTTAGTGTATATATATATTTGGCTCTTAAAGCTGATATAACATTTTAGATTTTTTAAATTACCTTAGAGTTCTTTTAAATGTAAATATTTTAGTTTAACAAACAGAATAATATGAGTAATTTGGATGAGTAAAAAAAAAACTATACAAAATGAAACAGAATTTACCAAAGATTTGACTTTATTTAAAAGACAGGACAAGCAAACGGTTTGTTTTGCTTCAAGGTTTTTCAATTATAAATCTTTGTTATTATACGCTTTTACATTTTTCATTTGGAAGGAATAATACATCAAAGCCTTTTGAATATTAATGAATATCTCATGATGATACTAAAAAGTACTAAAGCTTTAATATGAAAACATATGTAATGCAATTAAAAGTTGATTATAATACGTTGTGCATTGTTTCTTCTTATACGTTTATATAAATATTTTTTTACATAATTCAAAGAATAATGTTTGCATAAAAAAAAGACAATATGATAATTAACTTAAAAAGACGATATTGGATGACAATTATAATTTATTCTCTTATCTAAGCAATTTGCTAAATATTATGTAAAAAATTTATATAAAGTTGAGTGACTTATTGTCATTTTATTAATAATTTTACGTTAAATTCTTAACAAAAAGATTAAGGTAGTAAAATAGAATATTACACAAAAACATAAAGATAGTAAATTAGGAAAATAGGAATTTATTCATTACAAAACAAAGTGAAAGGCGATGACAATATTCACTTATTTAAAAGGATTGATTAATTCATTCTAATTAATTATTAAATAAAGGAAAATCTTTTACGCAAACACATGAAGTAAATTTTAAAGCTATTTTAGCATAATAAAGAAGTTGAGCGAAATAAATTCTATAAACCTTTTTGTAAAACGGATTTGTCAAACACTTTACTTTTCTATTATTCACATTATTTGTACTTCTTCCATACATTGAGATGTGTATTGATTTTGAATTTAAAAATGTTGAAAGAGAAAACGGAAAATCATTGTTGTAAAAAGGAAAAGGCGAAAAAAAAAAACACTGATTTTCATGACAAAAAAGAATGTGCAGGAATAGAACATTGAACATTTTTATTGAAATGTTCATTCAGCTGAACTTTTTTGAGAGTATTTGAGAATATTGTAAAATAGATATATGTATACTGGAGCAAAGTGAACGACAAATGATTTTTTTATGGAAATAAATAAAAATCTGGCATTTATTATCCACATCATGAGCACCATATTCTTCATTCTATTATTATAGAAAAATCGACATTCAATTTGATTTAGAACGATTTATAAGAGAGATGTATAAGATATGTTGATACCATTTGTTGAATATTGTTTCTTTTATTGTATTAAATTCTTTACTAAAAATGTGACACTGATTCAAATAAGAAGGGGAAAAACGTTTTTATTTATATTCGTTTTTTTTTAACAAATAATGTGAAATTTATTGAGTTCCTAAGAATATTTCGTTTTGGGGTTGTTCATTTTAAGGAAAAAAATAGTATTAAAACACTTACCCATAGGCAGTTAATGTAGGATCATATGGATAATATCCTGTTGTTGGTGGTAATCCTGCTGATGTCCATGCTGTCATATCACCGGTAGGCCCACTTTCTTTTAAAGCGTATGGATTACTCTAAAACAGTTGAATAAAATGAACAAATTTTAATTAACGCTTGATAAAAAAAAACAACGCTATATATGTAAGGTAATAGTTGTCACAACATATTTAAATTCACTTAAGCATTTTGTTAATCAAATGTTGAAAAAAAAGTAATACGATAAATCTATTTAATTTATTATACAATGGTATATTCAAAACAACGTTATCAACCACTAATTTGAATAAATAAACAATAATTTCAATCATAAAAAAAATAAGAATGGAGAATAAACTGTTTTATCCCTTAACCACTTCAAATTATTTTAAATTTTCAAAAACAAATATTTTCATTATAATGCGGCGGTAAAGAGATATATTTTTTTATTTGGCGTGACTTTATACGAAGTAGGTCCTTTTATGCTATAGATGAATATTTAAGATTAGAGTGAAAAACATTTGTTTGCAGTAATAAAACAAGCAACTAAATGAAAGTATTTAACAAAAAATAAAAATATTTTATTTGAATTTTTATTAACAATAGAAAAAAATGGAATATAAGTATTGAATCTTCACAGTAAAATGTATAATGTTATATATAATAAAGGAAAAACCCGATGAAAAACCGAAGAAACACGAAATATTCAGTTAAGTTATAATAAGAAAAAAACATTTATTTTATTGTATGCACATTTTACCGTCTGTTATAAGAACATCAACAAACAATAATCATAATGATGATAATTCGCTCAAGTAGACACTTAACTTGATTTTTTTTTCTTCTTATTTATATTTAAAGTACATACTTGCGGATTTTCAAGTGCTCTCACATTTTTTTTGTGTACATTTTCTCTTTGCCAGCTCAATATAAAAACACCAATAAACCGGTATGTAATTTCTCGATGTTTTTTGTCACTTTATTTTTATTTATATGAAAAGTTGACAATATTATGAGATACATAATTGAAAATATAATATTTAATGATCGAATAAAATGAACTGTAAGAAATGAAATGGAGTGTGTTTAAGTCAAAAGTGTGTGAAATTTGATCTGATACTTAAAAAGTATCCAAAATACAGTGGTGTCACATTGTCTGCTAAAATATTTGAGTCAAGGTTGGAAGGAAAAATGTATTAAAACATTAAAATTGATTGTATTTATTTTACATTTTTAATACTTTTGGTTAAGAAAAGTCATAATTTCATTTAAATCGTTTCTTATCTTTAATGTTTGGTTTACTAAAGATCAAATCAACGCAATGTAAAATATTTATCTGAAACAGTCGCTAGTAACTCTTTGAAATTTGATACCCATTTGAATTTACAATCGTTTTTTAATAGCATGAAAAAGAAATATCAAAAACATTCAACGCTATACTTTTTAAACTATTTAATGTAAAGAATGAGAAAGAAACTTAAATTATTTTTTTTTGTATTTACATAAACTATTTCTTTAAACCTTCTTTAATGGAGTTCTAATTTATGCGTTTTAATTGTTAAAACAGCTAATTTTCACACCATTATCTTTGATAATAATTTTTTATCTTAGTATTCTTTTAGCTCACAATTCAGTATCGATTAATGTGTTCGATTAATTCTCTTATATTTGTTTTTTTTATATTGTTTTTTTTTTCATTGATTATGTATGATCACTAAAAAGAGTAAAAATACAAAATCAATAAAATCAATATTTATTTATTTGAATGAACAAATAATGTGAATAAAGAACAAAAAAAGGTTTACTTTCAACGTAGCATATCAAAGAAAGATTTTTTTTAGATTGTTATAAGAGACAGACGAAAAACAAACAAGTTTTTGGAAGAATCAACACTATATTTCTATATATATAATTATTAGAAATTCTCTGAAAACTTTTTATCTTTAACCTGACTTGATAGATTCTAAATATGTCCGTTGAACATTGTAAAACAATTTTTTTGGTGTTCATTATTATTTTTTTAATTTCGTTATTTATTGTAAAAGGAAAAATAAAACATCGTTGCAATTCAGATGTGAGAAATCAAGGTCACATGATTTTGATGCGACAATTAAATGATATTATGCTTATCTTACGTAATCTATTTTTTTTATTCATTATTTTTCTTGTAAATGTCAATATTTTATAATAATTTTTTTTTCTTGATAAAAATATATTGAGATTATTTTCACACGGTGAATCGCCTGGATTTCTTCGAATTAGAAGAAAGAAAAAAAAACAATGAACATGTATGATGTTTATGTCCAAAACTTTAAATTCTCCACATAGAGGCATATTTGCATATAATTTGCTTATTTTCATTTTAACACCACATTGAACACAAGTAATGTACATTGTCACACTGAATAATTCAGTGAACAAATCTCCAATAAAAGTGAAAAATAAGTTGTAATATAAAAAAACAGATGTTCATTCTTTCTTTAACCTCCATTGTTCAAAATTTCCGTAAGAATGTATTGTTTCATTGTTAAGATCACGATTGAGACAATTCTCATTGTTATTATAACAAAGCAAGCAATAATTAAAAGTGTTGATTTATGTGTATATAAGTGTATGAAAGTTAAAATACATTATCCGAAAATTATACGTATCATTTATTGATTGATCTAGATCCAACAAGTGGAACAAAAATAATTCTTTTTCTAAAATTAATATTCAATATATAAATAAAAATCATCATGGAAGCAACATATGAATCCTTTAATATGCATATAAACTAAACCAATAAAAGCTAATAATTCCTCATTTTTCATCTCACGTTACACCTCTCTGCTACTAGTCAAATGTATTATATATGCACAGTACATCATCATGAGAAATTTATATTTATATAAAATATGATATGATATGCAATTTTATTTGAACATGTTCACGCGTTTCATTTTATTTTATTATTATTATATTATATTGCCTTGTTCATACATGAATACATAAGTTATTTGTAAATGACATTCGGTTTATTTTCCTCTTTTTGTGTTGTTTATTTTTCATGCTTTTAATGTTATGTGTGCCTCAAATCAAATTGGCTGTTCATTCTCTTTACAAATGTGTAAATATACTTATTCATGCATATGGTTATCAAAAAATTAATAATTAAATAGACGATGCGTGAATTGATTTACCCAGACTTTGTTCGCGTATGAAAAATATAAATATGCATATTTTTGGATTTGTTCCTTAAAATAAATATAAAATTAAAAATTATTATATTGACGAGATACATATTTATTAGTATTTGTTTAAAATACCCACTTGTTTTTATATGTAATAAATTAAATGGTTGATGTGGCATTCAAACGTTCAAAATTGTACTTGGGTGAGGAATAAAATGTTTATTTGTTTGTTGTATTCTATACGATATTAAAAATGTAATCCTGAGTGTTGGATTCAAATTAAAATGATTAGGATTAGAAGACTTAAAATCTTTAGTTTTTTCTTTTTATAATACTTTTATATTAGGTCACATCTACAAATGGTAAGTGACCGAAAATGCCTCTTGACCCTTTGTGGTTCATCTCAGACCTATGGTTTCTTCTAGAATTACATCTTATTTTTACCGGCCGAGATACCCTCATTTTTAGAATTTTTTATTTTCATACAAAAAAATAGAGTTTGGTCAAAATTAACGGTTTTTTGACAAAATTAAAAAATTTTCTTATTACTATTGCGGACTTGTCTGCAGAATGTTTTCAGTGTACATCAGTTTAAACAAAACGATGTTGAACTATTCCCAAATAAATATAATCAGGAAAAATTCCGATTAAAAGCAATATCCCTTATTATTACTTTGTTTTATCTCATCCGCCAACGACAAAAACTCTATTGTTTATTACTTTTTTTTAATACAAAAATATTTTCACAGAGTTTATCTGTGAGTCACAGAACTTAAGTTTTAAACATCGAAACACTTGAACATTTGAGGAATGTAAACATATTTTTGGAAGAAAGCATTTTTGAAAGCATATTTAAAAATATGTTTGCAATGAAATAACTACACACCGCCTCTAAGATTTGTCCTTATTTTATCAAGTATAAACCTTCATACAAGAAAAAACGTAGTAACGAAAGAAAATGCGATGATGTTGATAAAGAATAAATGGTATTTTTTCTGCTTCTGGTTTATACATACTTTTTGTTTGTTTTAAATACCTTTTGCATAAAATTAATATTATTATATTCATATTATGTTAATATAAAGTATACCGCATTAACTTGGAAATTATTTCGAGAAAAACAATAAGAATTAGTCTAAATGACCGAACAAAGTTATTAATATATTACTGCTTTCAATGTTTGGATCAGTAGCAAATTCGTTAATTACTAGTTACTTACTTCTTTATGTTCAATGTCAAACAAAGTAAACAAAATTTATTATGTTGTCAATATTTACTGAGTTGCAATACTTTTTAATTTTTTGTGTTATTGTTAAATTTTTCTTATTCACTCATCTTGTAATTTTGGTCATTACACTATGCGCACACATAGAATAAAGCAAAACAATATAGATGAGTAAAACCAACCTAATTAAAATATCGCACAATATTTTTTTTGTTTCATGACATTTAAATAAGTCTCACTTTAAACCTAAAATTTATCGCTTTCAATAACAGCTAGAAAGGACGAGACACATTTCAAATCATACAATTTCATGAAATTAATCTTACTTTAAATAATATCATGTCAGTCCCTATAATACTTTTCCAAAGCAATGAGGTGTAATTTACCTTCCGTTTTAACACAATTTACATGTTCTTAAAACGCGTCTTACAGTAGTTTAAAGCGAACAATCATATATATAGAGGATCAACATTAATAATTTTACTTGTGCATTTAAACATATGTACATTTTGAAAAGGAGATTAGTGGTATTAAATTTCATTTCACGTTGAGTATTTTTGTTAGTACTATTGTAAAATATGTATGAAAAATAAAACAAATTAAAATAATTAAATTTTTATCGAAAAACAAAATGTTAAATATTTTTAATTTATAAATCTATGTTTTCCAAGATTTTCGTTTTGATGAGGCTTTCTTATCATCATTGCGAAAATGGTTATTTTTATTATTTAATTATCAAATTGTTGCACAATATAATGAAAAGCGAAAACTTGTTTAGAAAGAGAGCATAAACATAACATCAACAACTATTTTTTAATATGTATAGTAAAATAACCGACAAAACAAATGTTTTCAAATAAAAATGTCAGTAGTTGTAATATTATTGCTCTTAACGATTAAGCCTAACTTATCACCATTGTAATGCTACTTCCCTAGACAACAACAGCAACAAATAATATAGGAAATACTCATATAGAATGGATAATAAATAAAAGCACGTACTAATAATCATAACTTGTTGTTGCTGTTGCCAACATTGTTGTATAAAAATAACGCAAAAATTTAGCATGAGTGTACATTAATCACAACAATATTGTTATGTTTGTTATATAAAAATACTATAGTATCAGGAGAAATGTGGTGAAAATGAACGTTAAATGTATGTGTTATGAATACAAAATTAAGGAGCAAGATTAAAAATCAAGATACAACAAAAATACTGGACTTGACAATTTAATGTGGACGATGAAAATGAATTATTAGATTAGCAATTTGTTGTATCTTCACTTTCCCATATTATTGTTTATAATATTTTATTTCTTGAAATGAAAAAGTTTTTAACTTAAAAATTAACTTTTAATTTAAAAAAAAAGAAAAACAGAAAACAAAATTTAGAAAATAGCATAATTTAAGAAAGATCCGGAAAAATCACAGACAAACTTTTTGTTTGTTTCTTAAGTTAAAAATTTGTTGTTTATTTGCTTATTACTTGACAACATTATTTTCGTTTCTTTTTGAATACGTCGAAAAAAAAATCTTGTTTAATTCTAAGAGGCAAATGTTTTAGAAAAGTTATAAACTTGAAAAACAAAAAAATAGAAAATTACTTTTCTACATTAAGAGAGACTTTTGTTTCACTCGTAAGAACGTTAATAATTTGTTTGAAATTCGTTGATTTCTTTTTTTAACTGAATGTTAGAAAACTTAAATAGATAAAAAATATACATTCAAATTTAAAATATACTGTAAGAAATATTTAAATTATTATCAAAATATTTTGTAAATAAACATTAAACGGTCAATTGTAGTAATGGATAAAGTTGATAATAGATATAAATAAAAACTTTATTCAAAAATATAAATTTTAATCTCATTTCGAGTTAAATTTGTTTTCAAGTGTAAGATGACTAAAACATAATTTTTATTACATGATTTTTTATATGATATGGCGAGGTAAAAATGTTCTGTACGTTTATTATAATATTACTTCTAATTATACAACAAAACTATTTTTTTTAATTGCAATCAATGATGATGATACTTCGTGATAGGGATAAGTGCATTCATAGTGTTAAAATGTTAATTATTCATGTCAACTATTATTGTATTTATTCTAATCTATATATTCTATTATTTAATACTACATGTGATTATTTGACTTTTATACTTACAAGAGGTGAATAAAATGCTGAACTATCTACTCCAATACTAGGATATGGATTTTGATCTGTGGAAGGATATGGAGTACCATATACACTGGCTGCTGTTGGGATTCTCGAATAACTACTTAATGCAATGCGAGCAGAATCATATTGACAAGAACATACAGTTTGTCCTGAAACTGGATCAGTTAACATAGGTCGTCCATTTTCACAACAACTTGTTGTCGGAGGTGCATTTGTATTAGATGTTTGTGAAAGTGCACCAGGACTTAATGCACCTGATGGAGCACCAGTTACAGATGCACCACTCGGACTCAATGATGGTGCATTTGTTGCTGAAATTGGGGACTGAGCACTTGTGGTTGTTGTTTGCCCTCCACTTGCAAGTAGCTGGAAATCAAATTTTGAGAGTAAGTTAATTATTCACAGAATAAAAATTATATAATTAGAATATTCATTAATTAAATAAAATTCTCAGATAGATGGAGAAGATGACTTTTCAAATTGGACACAGAAAATACATTAACAAATATGACAGCTAAATGTTGAACAAAAGTCGTAAATAATAATTCAAGAATATTAAGGTACTAATTAACTAAATATAAGACCAATTTTTTAGAACCAACAGTAAATTAAATTTAATAAAAATAGGCGGTAACATTAACACTTGCTACAGAGTCATTAAATTAGAAGGAATTATAATGGATCGTAAAATATGAATGAAATAGCTGCCATTGTTCTCTGACTTTTCAAAGAAAATAAAAGTAATTTTACATTTTCAAGTTATTCAACATTAAGAAAAAAAACTCATTATTATACATATTTTGAAAGTTAAATATCAAAAAGTTTCACTTATAAGGCTTCATCAAAGAACACGGCAACTTTTATGGACTCTGTTTACGTTTCTGTTTTACTTAACAATTTATAAAATGAGTCGGAAGAGTAATTAACCGGAAAGTAAAAAAATCAGTTTAATAAGATTTGCTTTTAAGTTATAACTATTTTTTAACAAACATCTTAAAACTAGACATTCAATACATGGCTTAGCATAATAAAACAAATTGAATTTGTTTAACAATAATTGTTTGTTTGTTTCTTTTTATTTAAAAGTCGATTATTTGATGTAAATATCATTAGTCTCTCCATGTTAAAATTAGTGTCTCAAGATGACTACATTTAAAAATTACCCAAGCATTTATATACACTATTATTGTGGTAATTAGCTTGTTATTTTTATTTATTTTTAATATTTATAAGGCCTACAACACAAATTCAAAAAATTAACATTTGCTCTATCATGCAAAAAATTCAACAAATAAAGATGAACTGGCACCCTACGGCTTTTATTTTAGACAGTACTCGTTTAAATACAGTTAGTCTAGAAATAATAATGAATGTTTAAATTAATTTTTATTATATCGATCCTTTTTTCTTGTTACAAATATGTCAAAATGTATCTATTAGTTGAAGTCAGTTATAAAAAAAATGACTCTTAAAGTTTTGAATGACATATACTCAAAAAATTGACAAGAATCTCTGCAGAACAAAATTTCCCATATCAAATATTCATTGGACCATGAAAAATGTGTTTATGTTCCACACCTTGATGCATTTGTTCTATTTTTTATTGTCAAACTTTCTAAAGTATTCTTTTTTTGAATTTTTTTGTCATAGTATAATAGCAATTTTTAACAAAAATAGATATAGATTCACGAATGATGCATAAAATCCCCTGACTTATATTTAAACATAGCAAAGTAAGTTAGGAATAAATCTAAACATATCGAAATCTAAATCCTATTTAAATTGAAACATACATCAAAAACAAAGTCCTATCAATCTTAATTTTCTCACTCTGAAACTCAACCAATTTATTGACTATTTAACAAACATAAATCACAGCGAAATTTGGTTCGTTTCGTTTGTTTCGGTACACAAAAAGCAAGTTTTACATTTTCTACAGATGACGTTTATTTTGACATTATATTACACTTAGAAATTTCGCAAATAATAATTGTTTTATCAGAAAAATAAATCTTTTTTTTTTTAAATAATTTTAAACTAAGTTTAACAAAAAATTTCATGGGTGTTAAACGAAATAAAAATTAAATTTGAAAAAAACATGGTTATCATTATTTCAATTAGCTTTTAAACGTACTTAATAACGTAGTTAAAATGTAATTATGGTATTCTTTTTTTTTGCTATGTTGTTGAATGTAAAACTGAGGAAATAACCATTCTTTTAAATTTCAATCCGAAGCAAGTTTAACACTTGTGTATTCCTTTAAAAAATTTACGAATTTGTTCTTTCGTTTTGGACCCAAACATCATATAATTTTGTATGAATTTCTATAGATACCGAAATCAGGGCCTTTGTGGCAGAAAAAATACCCATTATAATTGACTAAAAATCATAAATTTTTTAATCAGGCTTGATCAGCAATATATTTGGTCGTTCAATGGAGATGACAACTGGCAAAGTCATAAAGTTCCATTTCGATTAGAGTTCAAATAAAAAAGTTATGCGAGTTTTAGTTTTAAATTGTTTTGGAACCAAAACAAAGAATACACAAGTGTTAAACATTTTTATAATAACTTAAAAAGTTGCTTATAAGGTATTACTATCACTAAATACTTTTTTTTGAATATTGGCAATCTTTATTGAAAACTATTTTATTTCAACAATCTTCATATATTTTCATAAAACACCAGTCTTTGTTTCTTTTTTTTTTTATATTCACATATCATGTTCCAAATTCATTTGAATACCAACATTTTATTAACATTTTTACCTTAACTTAATGTTTTGGATAATGTATCACGTCCTTAGATAAGTTTAAGATAAAATTCGTCTCATACAACGCAACATCCTAAAATAAAATTTTATATGATCCAGTGTGAATGTGATTTTTTTTTAAATTTCAATAAGTATTAAAGGCATTTTTTCAATCGCAAAAAAAAATAACAAAGAATAAACAAAGAAAAAGTGTGCGAATTCTTTGAAATGTATATTTTTTTTATTAACATACTGTTGAAAAAAAAAACAAAATATTGATAATGAATAATAAACGAGAGAACAAACCAAAAATGTGAGGTGTTGAAATATTTTATTTTATATAAAATACAGGAGACAAAGTGACGACAAAAGGATAATGCCAAAGAAACAACGGACGGAATTTGTTTTGTTTCAATTTCAACTGGGAAATTTTTTATAGTCAGTGTCATATTGAAAACATGAAAACGTTGTCTGTTTATACTTATTTATATTCAGAGGGTTCAATTCCTAAATTACTAGCTTAATTTAACAATTTTAATGTCCAACAGATTTTTTTAAGAAGTGTTACATTCATAACAACACATAAATAATATATAGAATAAAAACTTGATAAAACAAAATTAATTTTATAATCGAACACTACTTAACGCCATTTTTTATAAGGACTATTATAGGTTTTCGATTTTTATCTTTATTTATTTATTTATAAATAAACATTTTTATAATAATTACACACTTTCCTGTATATATATAAAAACGACTATCTTGTTTTGTTTTGTTTTTTTATTATCTGTTTAACATTATAAAGATTGTTTCTTTACAGATTTTTATATTTATAACATTGTTAAATAAATTATTTGCACATTTAAATAAAGTTTATATGTAATACAACTTCAAAAAAAAAATTAAATAAACTTTTTAATCAATTAATTTTTATGGTCTTGTAATTAATTGATTTTAGTTGTTTATGTTTCAATACTTATATAATAAAATAAAAGAATTTTCAATAATCAGTGTTTGATGAAATTTTGTATTCATGAGACCGAACTTAAATTTGCTAAACAAATATTTTTTCAATTTAAAAATCAAACAAACCTTTCTGGTCGCAATATAAGTTATAAATCACTTAATGTTGCCAGTAAAATTTTATATCTCTTGTTTGTTTGTTTTGTTTTTTTTTGAACGTATTATTTAATTATCCTCATATTTTTCGAAATTTATCATATCTCATGATGAAGTTAAGATTTTATTATTTCAAGTAGAACAGAAATTGTAACATAACGTATAAAAAGTACAAATAACTCATCAATTACAACGCAATAAAAAAAGTTGTTTGACCTTTTTAATACTTTTAGTCTTTATGTGACACACACAAATGAAACCCGCAGGCGCTGAGTTTCCTGATTCAAACATTAAAAATTGAAATAAAGTTCAAATGCAAATCAGTTTGAAAGTCATTAAAAATTAAAAAAATGTAAATATGATACTTAGTAATAAAAAAAAATTAGCAGGATAAAAACTGCCGTGGGTCAATTTTTTTTAAAGTAATAAACATTTTATTGCATAACGATTTCATTCATGAGATGCAAAATATAATATAAATATACTTTAAGTCGTCAATTATTTTTGACTTACAATTCACTTCCATTGAGATTTTGGCATATGATCATCATACTTAAATTAAGATTTCCACTAAAAACTATATTAATTCAAGAATTTTAAGGTAATTATAAATTCATATTCTCCATTAATATTATCCAGTTTGAAATTATTATTTAATAATTCATATTTCATGGTGAAAATAACAAAAAAAAAAACTGTCTCAAACATTTAATAAAGCTGATTCGTATTCAAAAATTGTAACATGCATTTTTGCCATTCTTTAAATATGAAACTTTAGACTTGTCATATTCTTTATCATCGTAATTATTCAACCAGAAGTCAAAAAAAGTAATTTATACAATACGATCATAAATATGAGTATGATAATGGAATTTTTCTTTTTTTTTATTATTATTATTATTAATATTTTCATGCATTTATTGTTCTTTGACAACTGTTTGAAATGTTGACTGTGCTTCTCTGGTTATTATTTATTATTAAATTAATATTAATTCAGTTTTCTAAACGCCAATCGAATAATTTTTTTGTTGATATGTTATGACTTTGATAGTCTCTTTTAAAAATTGATCAATTGACCGATAAACTTAATATCATATGCTTGAGATTCCATATATGGTCATGCAACAACAATTTATGATTTGTATGTCTGTTTAAAGAGATATTTAGAGTAAAATTGTACATGTGAACAGATATTGCAAAACAAATAATCGCACAGCATGAAAGGTGACATAGTATTGAAAATAATGTGTGAGGATTGTAAAAAAATTGATAAAGATTGAAAAATTCGATAAGATATTTATTAGTGCATGTTCATTTTTTATGAGATACCGGTTTAATTTTTTTTCACTTTCATACATAAATCAAAAGTAATAATAATAATAAAAAAAGGATATATGATTATGGGGAAAAATATAAACAGTTTGAAACCTTTAAAACACATCTAACTTTAGATCTCTGACTATGTCACAGGTAATATGTGGAAATATGTAACATTGTTTTCAATTATTATTAAATTCTCTGTAACAATTAATTGGGATTTCAAAGTCATTAGTATGCATTTGAAGTTTCTTATCTCTTAAAATGGTCATCTTATGTTTCTCTTTATGTGTTCAAGCAAAAATTTCACATATATTGATTCAATGCAGGCGCCTTACAAAATTGCATTCCATTTATTTTCTCAATCATCACTCCATTCATCATTCATCACACTTATTATTTTGCAAGAAAACATGAAGATATCTGTTTAAAAAATAAATATTTTAATTAGGCGAAATTTTTAATTAAAGGCCCATGAACATGATTATGATGACAAAAAGAATCATCACACTGTTAATAAGCAATTCTAAAAGGTGAACTTTTTTTAGTTGTATTTTCAGTGAGATGAATAGATGTCGAAAGAAAACACCTCATACTGAATTCGAAAATTATCTATTAATGAATCAAATTGTTTTAATCAACGTTGGTTTCCTTCAATTAGTACTTTTCATTTTTATTGTCCAACATAGAACTAAATATCTCATAATTAATTATGCATTCACAAAAAAAAGCAAAAAAGAATTAAGGTTAAATTAGGCAATTAAAATAATTTTTATTTAAAAGAATCTTTACGACAGCTCTTTAAATTTTTACAACAACAATAAAATCAGTGATAAAATCAAATGATAAATATACAGTTTAACATTCTTGACAAACACATAAAAAAGCAACATAAACGATAAAACGAGGGCCCAAATTAAAAAGAAAAAAAAAACAATTAACTAAGTTCAGCCCATCAATAGATTGAATATCGAAATGTCATTTATTTTCCAATTTTTCATTAAATATTGTAAAAAAAAAAAATTAACAATATTCCTTCTTCTCCTCCAAATAAAAAAAAATATAATTCTTATGAAAACCGTAAATTTATAAGAATTTTGCACAATTTCGGAACAGAAGTAAATCATAAATTATATGTAATCAATATTCAAGTCGAATATATTTTAAAATATCTGAATTGCATGAATTGAAAAAACCACAAAAAATTACTTTCTAAATTAATGAAACCGAGCAATATAAAGTATTGATCTTTGCGTTCTCGGAATACAAAAAAAAACTTAGTAAATTGCCTGAAAATCGAATGAATGACAATTAAATATTGCTTAATTGAATCAAGTCAACGTTATATGTTTTTTTCGTTCTAAAATTTTTTGTGTATTAAAATGAATCTCTGTTCAATATTCAGTAATTTACGAGAAAAAAATTAAATTACCATTTCTTCGTTTATGATTGAATTCAAAAAAAGTATATATGTTATGATTTTCAGACAAAAAAAATTTATAAGATGAAAAAAGGTTGAATGACATATTAAATTACAAAGAATTTTCTGATACTTTGTCGATTACAATTAAATTTAAGTTAAAAAAAATTGTGAATGATATAAATTAAGAAAGCATGTAAGAATGACTGAATTGAGTTACAAAAAAAAGTATGTAATCAAGAATATTGAAGATGTGCAAAAGAATAATAAGAGAGGTATCAAAAGAACAAGAATAACCACACTACGTTTGAAGCAATTTCCAATATAATCTCGGCAAAAAGTGTTTGCAAACAAATAAAGTTTTTTAACCTGATTGTTAACCCGAAAATTCTATCGCTGTCAAATGACAAAAACTGATAAGTCATCATAATTTTCAATATAATTTTCAAATAATTGAGCAGGATTTTTTTGTATCATTCTTTAACAAAAATTTGATTGAGAAACTTCATATTTATTTTGTAATGAATGTATTCTGAATTTCTGCAAATTATCAAAAACAGAAAATGTGCAAAGACACTCAAAAAGCCTACCATTTAAATTTAACTTAAAAAAATTTGAAATAAGATTTAAATGTATATCAAAATTTTTTTTTAAACTCGCCCTTCAGCATAATTCTTTTCAGTTGTGCACTTTTTCACATGTACTTCCATTTTTAACTGAGTTGTTGATACTGTTAAATATTAATCGATCTTCTTTTACTCCAATCTACAAAAGAATGGAAAAAGCTTCAGGGTAAAAATATTCAAGCTCCTGTGCATGTTAAATGGATTTATTATTATAATGCTTCAACGCATAATTTTTCATCACAACTGTAGGTATAAAATAAATGAGATTTGCATGCCAGAATTTCTACTTTTTCTGAAAAACATTTGAATTTAAAGTCATTTAAGATGTAATTTCATTAAAGTCAAAACAAAAACAGAAGCGCCATTATGTGGATAATTTAGAGAAATTACTCATAAGATTTTTTTTTTAGTATTTGCACAATGCAATTAAATACGATTCGATGATATGTAGTTGAAATGAATTAGGTGGCAACGATCTCCTGATCATATTTTTAAGTTAATTTACATATGATAAAATATATTGTAAATCAAAATAATAACTTGAATCAAAATAAAGGTAATGTGATATCCAACTGAGAATTTTATTAGGTGGCGTACTGTACAATAAAACAGAGGCACAAGTCAATTTGATGTGGTATAATGTTGATAGCGATATTAATAATTCAAAATTAAATTAAACGGTTCTTATTCGACTTTTTTATTTTAGTAGCATTTAGAAGAAAGTTATAAATGTTTTGTAAAGATTATAATCAATTATAATTATAAGGAATAAGTGCTTATTTTATGTTAAAGGTTGTGTCTTTAATTTTAAGTAAAAGTTAATTTCAAATACATAATAATGAAGTTTGTTTTTAAATTCAAGAAAAGTTTGTGGTGATTAATTTAAAAATAAATACGTATAAATTATTACTAATTCAGAACACATGACGTCTCAATTCTACGTAAAGGTAAGAAAAATAAACTGAAATAACAAATAAGAAGAAAAAACATCATAAAAACTTTGAATCGTCAATCATTTATACTAAGTTAATGACTTAACTTAAGAAATTTAATTGTGTCAATATTAGCGAGGGGCAAGATTTTCAAAATATTGGAAGATCTTAATGAATTTCAAAAATCACATCATTTTCCGATGTAAAATTTGCTCCTAAAACCGATGAAAAAATAAAATTTGGGGGTTCCCATACAAAAAACTTTGCGACCGACCATTTTAAGGAATTTCGTGTTATTGAGGGCTTTGCATCATGTCTCATGAAAAAAGTATACAATTTATATTTTTTTTAGAATTTCTTATGTTTTAACTGGATAGTTGAGATTTTTCTAACCTGTTTTAAGTATCTAATCACTTTTGTATCTTTTGTAGATCAAAAGTTACAAGTATTTTTGGTTTAATGGTATGAAATTTGTTCAAAGAGATCGGTTAAACAATTTTAATTGATTTTTCAAAGAGATTTTGAATTTTGGTCAAAAACTAACGAATTAACGAAAAAGATCGATAGTTTACTTGGCAAAGTTATAAAAAACTGTATAATTTTCAACTTTTTCTCGCATTACTACAAAAAAATCATGAAAAAATTCGAATTTTTGGCTAAAACTCTCGTTTTTCAAAAAATGGTCATAACTTTTGTTCTAAGAAAGCTACAGAAGAGTTTGAATACTTAAATCGCATTAGAAAATTCTCACCTATCCAGTTAAAACATAAGAAATTCTAAAAAAAATATAAATTGTATACTTTTTTCATGAGACATGATGCAAAGCCCTCAATAACACGAAATTCCTTAAAATGGTCGGTCGCAAAGTTTTTTGTATGGGAACCCCCAAATTTTATTTTTTCATCGGTTTTAGGAGCAAATTTTACATCGGAAAATGATGTGATTTTTGGAATTCATTGAGAACTTCCAATATTTTGAAAATCTTGCCCCTCGCTATCAATATTGTAAAAAGTTTGGTTCATTTGATATTTTACATTTCCTTTGTTATTTTTTGTTTTGCTATCACACGCTTATTCAGATAAGCATGATTCTTTTAAACAGCCAAAAAAACAAAAAAAAAACTCACTTTTTATTCCTTTTTGATACAGAAAAAGTAAACAAACAATTACAATTTCTTGCAAGTAGAATAAAACAGATTTTTGTCAAAAATAATTACGACATTTGTATTGCAAATGGATTTCTTTCGGCTTTAATATAACTTTATAATTGGTTATTCTCAAACATAAAAGTGATAAAAATTGAATAAAAAGCTAAAATGAACAATAAAAACAAATTAAGGGTAACACTATGAAGACAGTATGCGTAATCGACACAAAATGTAAATCAACTAAGATTGCGTGGAATAGTAAATTATCAAAATTTATAATTTGGACAAAAACAGGTAATAAAAAGGTTCACAATATCAAACATAGAATAATTTGTTGGGAATAAAGTTTTATTTTTCGAATTATGTTGTTCTTTTTGCTGTTGAATAGCATTGAATTGTTGTTAAAACTTACGCGGTTTGATGAACGCCATTTTATCATTTGCCAAACTTAAATTAAAATTATTGAAAAAAAAACTTATGATTTTATTGAAAAAATGATAAAAAGATATAAAGAAAAAAAAAACAAATAATAATAATTATTGTAAAGGCAGAACAAACACAGACGAGGATTCGTGAAATATACCTAGAGGCTACACATTAATTCTCTGACATTCAATACTTGCTATCTTTTCATCTTAAATATTATATTGTAACATTATCATGTCATTTCATTGTTTTATCATATTCTATAATGTTAAATTTTAGGGACGTCCCGTTTTATATAAAACCTTGAGTTTGCTGTTGTATTGATATGTTGAAAAAGAATAAGTTGAGAGAAAATTATATTTTATGTAAAGCCTTGGGACACTTTTTTTATCAATGACGCTGGTGATGATGGGTTGTGTCGAATTTCGACACGGTTCATGATGTACAGTAGCTAAAATGTACTTATAATCATAAAAATTTGTTTCTTTTTGGCCAAAATTAATGCATGCCTTTTTTGCTTTGTTGAAATACTTTTGTACTTTTAACATATTTGATAAGATAATAAGAAAAATTGGGTGTTTAAAAAAATGAGTCGATTGTTTAACATAAAAACTAATTTTTATTATTATATTTAAAACATTTTATGCCAAAATAATGTACGATTAAAATCTTTCATGAGGTTTCTGTATTATTTTTTTATATTTATTTTGGTCTTATATTCAAATACAAAATAAAGTAAGAGGCCAGACTGGAATGTGCAAAATTATTGATGGCAATCATTTTTAGGGGAAAAACTTCAGTTATAATTATCATAATTTTTTCGGTATTTTTTATGTCGAGTAAAATTTTAATCGAATTTTATTTTGTGGTTTAAATATGCTTTAATGTGCAGAGGAATAGCGGCATGTTAACAATAAATCGAGTAAAGCTCATCAATCATTAAAAACGTGTTCATTTTATTCAATATATATATGTATGAATGTAAGGTGAATTAAAAGTAAAAATTGTCATAGGAAAATAAAGTAAGTAAGAAATGAGGGTTGGCGGTAATTAATGCATAATATAAAAGTATCACATCGTATCGTTTGCCACAATAGCCCAAAGCAAAACTTACAAATTTTGCATATTAATTTTAATTTTTATTTTATCTTCGTGTATTTGTATCAGTTCATAAATTTCATTCTATCATGTTCTGCTACTTCTTTAAAAAATTATAATATAAAATAAGTAGTTTGATATTAACAAAGATAATTTTTATCGTTGAAAGTTATTACTTTAAAAAAAATAAATTTGAACATGAAGAAGCTTGTATTATGTACTTGATTTTCTTGTATACTTAATGGTTTGTTGATGAAGGAAATTAAAAAAAAAGATAATATTAACTTAGACTTCTAAAGGTCATTTTATAGGAGTTTTATGAGTATCAAATAAACTTGATATATTTAAATTTAAATAGTTAATCATAAACATTATATGAATAGCTTGTTCGAACGAGAGTGTATCTTTACGAGTGAAATTGATAATGTAACATAAGCCATTAAAACTGATAATCAAAGTTTTAAACCTACTTATTTTGTTAATTGACTTACTTGACTAGCCGACGGATATGAGTATCCGAATTGGGCATAAGCTGCCATTCTATCACAATTTGTCTTATTTTAAAAATTAATTAATGTCTTAAATTTAATCTCTTTAATGTAAATCGTAATCAAGATTCAACTATTAGTTTGAACTCCTAAATAATAAACTTTTAAATGTTTTTACAGTTAAATTATTTATTTTAACATATTGAATTAATTTATTTGATTTACTTATTTTCAACTAATTAATAAATAATAATATTTGAATATGGGTATTAGTACTTGTTCGTTATTTATACTTATTTAATTTTCACTTTGGTCACATTACATTAAGTTTTTTTTGATTAATGTATTATATCACCAACTGATGATGGAAATAGATAATAAAAAGCATTATAACATAATGATGAAAAAATAAAGTAATAAAAGTTCTTCTTTTTTATACGATTTTCCGGAACGAAAACAATACGTAAACTTTTTACTTTTACACAATATTACTTTATGTATTGTTTAATAAGTGAAAATACTGTTGCTTTCCACTTGTTTTTCTTCCTTTCTTTTTCAATATCATTCGCAAATTCACATTTTTTTTTCTATAAGTGTATTCAATAGTGATTGTCAAACATGATCCTTGTTCATGCTCTCTTCTTTTTTTTATTTTTCTAATTATATTTTACCGAAAAGTAAAATTTTTACATTACTGTTGATTGCACTGTGCATAATGCTTTACACATGTAAAGAAAAAATTTGTACACATTTTACTTATTTCGTATAAATCTAACTGAGTAAAATGTATAAAATACACATGTGCGTCAAATACGATGCGCACTGTTTTACCGTTCAAAGCAAACTAACAATATTTTCTTTAGTTTTGCCAAATATTCGAAACAGAAAACATTATTCGAAATCGTGTGTACTGGTTATGTATGATAGTATAAAAATAAACGTGAAAAGAAAAACAGGTTCAAAATTGTAGTATAGGCCAACAAGGGAATAGGTAGAAGCAAGAGGAGAACATGTATTTTTTACATATACGTGTTATTTTATACTTATTTCATTCATATTAACCAATCAAAGAGGTGATTTTTTGACAGAAGGTAACGCCCCCGTGAGTGCTCTATACAAGTTTTAGCTTTAAGAGAGCTGCAAGACCACTCATTTAAGAACCAAATTTAACACTGCGCATCTTTAATTTGAAATAAATAGGCGTTTCATTTATTCAGACGCCTCTTTTCGAAAACATTTTAATTCTTTTATATTGAATGAATTAAGTGAAAGAACGAGATAGAGAATGAGCATTTTCACAGCTGATCCATAACATAGGTTTGTTTATATTTTTTTCGAAAATAAAATCCACACACGAACATGTTAGAGTTAAAATAATCGGAAAAGAGGTGTTTTATTATTACTTTCATGTACACGTATTTTATAGATTGTTTTGGTATAAGCTATACAGAAAACTTCAATAAATGCTAGTACTTCTTTAACAGAGCATGCCCAATTTGTGTCGACCATATTCTGCTGTATTAAACACACTACAACCTGTAAGGATTCTCATATGACTTTCATGAAAATGTAAGGAGACTTATTATATTCGTGACTTGAAATGATTCGGCAGTCGTGTTCTGGTTATTAATGAAAAATGTTGAAAGATAATCAATTCAAAAAAATATTTCAAATAAATATTTTTTACGAAAAAAAAAAAATGCTTTTTCTATAAATTGTATCATTTATATGAAATATAACAAACACATTTATTGCTCAAATTGTACAACTTTTGTAAAACATCATTTTATTAAAATGTTCTATATGATGATGTTTTGAATTGTCTATAGAAAAGGAGGTTTCAATGTTGTCTTCTTTTACCATTTCATATTGAAAGAGAAATATAATGTATTAAACAATTTTTATAGAATTGGAGAAGGATTTTAACAATTTTTCATTTTCCTAGTTGTATGCATACTTGTCCCTTATTTGTTAAAGCCAATTTTATTCTTATTCTATCCTGTTTACGTGTGTTTTTTTTTCATGTTTTATGTGCATTACTTATGTATAATATTAGAAAGAAACATGGGGCTTATTGTATACAATTTCGTAAATGGTTGTTGTTGTTTTTATTTAAGCTGTCGTTTTTTACTACTCACTAACACATTGTATTGTTCTTATTCATCATGTTTCTTGTACTCCTATTTTTCATGGTTTTTTCTGCTGTTTTAAGTACAATACGGAGACGAAAATAGAAAAATGACAATGTCGGAAAAATTTTGCGGAAAATGAAAAATAACAACAGCATAACGCTTATATTTGTATTATATAATCCTTTTAACATTTTTGTGGTATTATATTCAAGTGTTTCGTCTTTTTTTTTTGTTATTTGTTTTCTTGTACTAAGCTTTGTAAATGACATGTATTTGATGAAAAGGGTCTTATAAACATTTTTATTGATTAAATTGGGATAAATTACTTTGTAAATATGTATCAATGTGTTGAGTATTATATTGAATGGCCTGACTTATTCATTCAGCCAATTATTACAAACAGGTAAGTTTTTAACCAGCTGATGAACATAAATGTTTTTCAATTTTTCTGAATATCCTAAAATTTAATAATTTTTTAATCCAATCCATTCACAAACAAAGTAATTTAAGGATTAACAAATTCGATCTTTTACTGATATGCTGCAGACTTTTAAATCATCAGACATGAAAAATTGCATTTTAAATTTTAAATACAATATCAAGATCTTAGTTTTCACATACATATTTTTACTATAAAAAATTATTATGCATGTGATTTTAGAAAAAAAAACAATGTTATTTGTTCCAGACATTTAAAATCCAGCTTACAACTAATTTTTACCACATAAACCATGTCTGATCTTAAATATACGTACCCTTTCCGTCGCTTTTTATCAAAAATGAATTCTATAATTCGGTATGCCATTAAAATATATTATATTTTCTTTGTTTACTTATTTACCTGATATAAGCAAAGTTGCTATTTTGCAAAACAGAAGATGCAATTATAAGACATGTATATGGTAAAAGTTTTTCTTACTAAGAGACATGGGATTTATTTTTTTTAAATGTTTATGAAATGGAATACCATTTATACTATTGCCTTGTAGTAAAATTACCGATGAGTTACAATTATCGAGATAATATTTTTTTTCCTTTTTTTTATTTAATAATTATATAACATTATATGTAATTCATATAATTGATAATAATTGCACTGTATTATTTGAAAAAAGTATCAGTAAAGTATGAATAACGTAAAGAAACCGACATCAGAAAAAAATGATGAATTAGCTTGCCTTATCTAAATAAATAAATATCAAATACAGTACAAGATATCAAAAAGTAATCAAAATAATGGTTTTCGGTTTCTTTTATTTTTTTTTCAAAATTAAACAATTTATAATAATTGTCATATACGATTTTTTTATTGTGGTCAACATCTATTGAAGTTACACTATATGTTGTCAAAAATGGTAATCTAATAATTGAATGGTAACCTAATTTAATTTTGATTTGAATTTGACTCCAGTGTCTGCTTGTACTTTTTTTTATTTATTACTTTTTTCAAATATATAACATAATTTCACACTTATCATGAACATTTTTTTTCGCCTTATTCATTGAAATTATTCTTTGTTTCTGTTTGTATTTGTATTTAAATTTGTTTGTATTTTGTCGGCTTCTTTAACACTTATTTTATTTTTATTTATCAATAATTTTGTCACAAAACAAATACTAAAACATGAGACTCGAGTTAGTAAGCAACAAACGAAAAATTCGGTGGGCTCTTTTTGACATCTTTTTAATAATGTCGATATAACTTATGATTCATTTTTGTTATTAAACTGTGTCAATTTTGATTTGATAAAAATCACTTTAATAAATAAATTAAATAATGCAGATCATTTAAATAATAAAAATAATAAAACTCTCTTTATTTATGAAAAAATGTTGTTTTTATGATAAATTAATTACGAAGAATATGATTAATGACTCAAATTTAAGTTCTAAGAAACATGATTATTTTAATGATTGATATATCTCAATCTTAAAAGAGCCTAAATTATTACTATAATCTTTTATGACCTGTAACTCTGTCTTCCATGAAAATGTTGTGTATCTCTAGAATGAAGCAAAAGTTTTTGATCTAAGAATCAAAAATTACACTTCATAAGTTCATCACATCATCAGCTCACTTAAAGCATCCATCCATACCAAATTGTCACAAACAGCAATAAAATTTATTATGAACACTCAACTGTTCAAAAGATGAAGCAACAGTGTTGTTATTTTAATATAAAAAGTAATAAAAAGACATAAAAATAAAATACATTTTCATTTAATTTTTTTCTTTTCAACGTCATAATAGGATGGCATCAAAGATAAACCTAAAGTCATATATTTTCTTGCAAAAAGATGTCCAATATACTTGAATAGATCAGTGAAACGTATTGAATGTCTCCATAAACAAGTGTACTAACAAGCAATTTATAACAAAAGAGTAATAAATAAATAAATAAATTGAGAAAAAAATTCATAAAAAAAAGACGATGAAGAAGATGAAAATGACTATGCTTTTTATAAATGTAGGGAAAATTATTATGTGTCTAGTTCACACAATTTAGAATTGTATACTTCTAAGATATAGGCGAAGCATTTTTTGCGTTGTATCACTTTTATTTGTTTACTGTTTCATATCAATTTAGGATATCTTTTATCGTTCCATGTTTTCACGTTTGCATGTCAATTGTTGAATAATAAGATTAAGTAGAGTTGATTGGTGTGTATTTTTTCTGTTATTTTATTTGTCATTCTTTAAGTTGAACAATGAAGTGGCGCCAATATATGAAATTTGTTTTGTTTTAAGACTTAAAGAAGGATTAAAAGAAGTTCAATACTTTAAATTACTTGGCTCCTAATATTCCAATAGTTAGTTGATGCTTTCATTTTAAGTTATACTTTAAAAAATAAATATAATTGCTTCATGTTCTCTTCCCGTTTTCCGTATTTAAGCTTTTCAAAATATTTTCTTAAAATAAATAATGGACGGTGTTCAATTATATCTAATTATTTTTAGCAAAACACGTACAATATACAAAAATTTACATGCATGTAATAAACTAACAATTATTGCACGCACTTTTGAATGCTAATTGCTTGATTCATTATTGAAAATATATATTCTACATGAGTATGAAAATAATCAATATAAAAATAATACGGAAAACTAAAAGGCGAAATGTAGAAAAAAATATATATCATTTAAATAATAAAAATGAAGAAATGAAGCAGAATATTCAGTTGATGCCATGTTTTTGTGTTTTTTTTAAATATAAAAAAATGAAGTCGTGCAAAATTATACAATCATGTGTATTTGTCTAAAACACTTCTTGTCTGCCAATCATAACTGCAAAAACATATTTTCAGTTAGAGTCTATAATGAAAATTTGGTCAATATATACAAAAGGAGAGGTGATTATAAGAGGTCCATAATGATTTCGTGTGTCTTTTTTTTGTCTTATTGAAATATGACCACTTTAGTTAAAAATAAAAATTAGAACTCCTAACTACTGGGCGGTTTAGAAAAGTGCATTTCGATGGAATTCGATTCATTGAATAAAATTGAGTTTTAAATAAAATAAACGTATATATTTTAATCGGAAAAATTTTGAGAAAAACTGTTTCGATTTTTTTTTGGAAGACTCGGCCATTTTGGGAATTTTTGGGATTTTGACAGATTTCAGGTTCTGAAGCCCAATTTAAAAAACTAATGAGTTATAAATGATCCTCATGAGCTCCTCTAACCTACAGAAAAAAAACCCGACCTCGCTGCGATTGACCGTTTCTGAATAATGGAGCTAAATGTGGGTCGGAGTGACGGCTGACAAACCGTTTGTAATAGTGCATTTTTTCTTACGAATTGCATTAATAAAAATGAGTCAATTCAAAAAAATAAGTTAGAACTTTGATCAAAGGGTAGTTGGAAATTGTGGGTAGTTGTATAATCTATATTTCAAATTTCATGAAAAATATCTTTAAATAATAAATATAATTGAATATATTTTTTTTAAATGTTATTTAACAATGTAGCATAATTTTCACACATTAAAATATAAATTAACATATAATTGACACGTTTTTATTCACATAAATTTATTTTAGTGTTTTTTTTTATTATTGAATAAATATAATTTGCATAGCTGAGTCTACAAAAAATCGTTTAAAATTTATAATAAGAGAATAAAAAACATAAAAATTATCAATTTTAATATTTGAAAATCTCATTTCAGCCAATGAAAACATTAAATTTTAATTTTCTCGATATGTACCAAATTTAACGCGTCATTTAGAAATAAATTTTTAAAATGTATGTGTATGTGATATAAAATTAAAAGCCACATGTAAAGGATAACATAAATGCACAATCACATATACATAAAAAATATCCGATAAATAAACTACAACAAAAAACTGAAAAACCACTTAAATTTACCACAATAAAACCCATATGTGCGTCCGTTATGTGTTCGGCCTGGATGTTGAACAGAGAAATAATTACACGATTTGGTTTTATTATGGATTAATTTTTTTTTTTATTTTTTATTTACTATCACATTTTTTTTAGTTACAACCAACCTTTTATGAGAAATTAAAGTAAGCCAAAATTATATGTCAAACCTAATATTTTTTGTTCAACTACAATTTACAGTTTATAAATTTATGAATGAAATCTGAATTAACATTTCCTGTATTTTTTTATTATTCAGTTCATTTCACATTTCTTCTTTTTTTCAAAAATTAAGTTACGTATTAAAGATTAAAGTTTTCATTCATAAAAATGAAACAAAAACAGTACAAACATTAATCAGACTTGAAAAGTCTGTGTATCATTTTTATGCAAATAAAATAAATTTGTGAGCATCATCAATGATTTATTAGACATAAAACTGCTATCAAATAAAATCACATTACAAAGACTATTCTGATGGTCAAGATATTTTTAATCAGAAGAAAAATGAAGTTTTATTGATAATCATTGTATTAACATAAAAGATAGATTTAAATTTATATTTATACAAATATTTTTAAGTTTCTGTAGCAAATTCAGTTCCAACTTAACCCTCTCTTTCCCAGAAATAGATCCAGCTGGGATTTTTGATTAAATTTTTTATTTTCTAGTAGATTTTGACCCCAACCTGAATGACCAATCAAAACAATTTAGTTGTTAGAGAAAAAATGTTCAGGAATATCTACCAAAAATACGTACAGAAATTTCACTATAAAAATTGCTATAAAAAAAATAGTTTTTCTGACATTATTTTCATAATATCTTCGACCGAAGGGGTTAAGAAGTATTGAGCCTCATTATATAAAATTAAACAAAAATATAGTTGAGTCAGATATTTGTTTGACGAATATATTATATCATTTGTCATCAGGTGAGAAAATCAACAATTTTTCAAATCAAGTATTTTATTTAATAAATGATGATGATCACTATGAAACATTTTTGTTTTATTTAACCGAAATTGCCCTCTTCATATTATAAATAAAAGAAATATAAATTAAACTTTTCATAGTAAGTTTACCAGTTTTGTTGTTATATAACTTTTTATTGCTTTATTGTATGATCATTTAATTTTGTTTTTTTATGACCTGTCATCAAAAATAAGGAAAAGAAAATAGCTTAAAAAAATACAATAATATAGACCAAAACTAAAACTGAATGTGTCTAATGACAAAATATTCAATTATATGAGCGGCAGATGTTGACTTAATGACTTTTATTTATCGGCAATTGCAGAATATAATGTGTAAAAGTTGATCATAAATAAACCAATCAAGACACATTTTGGGATGATTTGCAATAATTTAAAGGTTATTTTTTTATTAATGTGTGTTTTGTGGTTCTTTTTTTACAAAATAAATAAATTTAGTTAAATAGATCCTACTATAGGATTCCTATATTATTTTACTTAAGAGATGAGGGTCGCATCCAATGATTACGATAATCACCTTTAATAATAAATTTATCATAAAATATTAAAGTTATAAAATAAACTGGACAATAACATCTAACTAACTTATGCTTGCGATTTTTTATGATTTTCGTATACAAGTTTATTACAGCATTGCTAAAATAATTTCAAAAAAAAACTGACAGCGTAATTCAAATATATCAATAAATTGAAGTAATAATTGCACACTGGAACTAGCAAAATTTTTGCAGCCAGATCTTTAATTTTAAGTTAAGATATTCAAAATGAAATAAGATTGATGTATTTGTGGCTCGATGTGACGTGTGATTTTATTTAACAAAATCGTGATAAAAACAAGACATATTGCATGATAGAAAAACACATTATAATGTCACCTTATATTGACAGGAGTTCACAAGAGTGATAAAATACTAATGATGATGGCACTGATGTGAAGCAAACATAAGCCATTTATAGCAAGAAGCATTTGAAAACAGCCATTGCCGATAAATTTTATTTACAAAATTAGTGACGGGTTTGATTGAAATCTCGTGTAAAACATAACACTTTTCATTCTCTTGTTCTTTTTTATCTATGCAGATAGATTTTGTTTATTTTATAATGTAACTTGTTGATTTTTATTAAAAACGAGTTGGAAATTTTTTGTAAACAATAATAAAATAATGAAAATCTTTACTTACTTCATTAGGATTAAAACCATATTCATCATGTTGATGGTGGTGTTGCTGTTGATGAACCCCAATATTTGTTATTGTATTTGAAGTGCTTGTATTTCCTTCACAGTTGGATATATTTTGCAATAATGGTGTCACTTGGTGTTCCCAATCGTCATTTACACCAGGAATATCCATATTATACTATTGGTAAGCAATAGCTTCAAAGTTTAAAATTATCTTCCTATTTTTATTATTAGCGTAATCTTACTTTTATGAGTTCATTTATTGAAATATACATTAAAAGTGAACTTTTCAACTTGTAATTAATATTTAATTTAATATGCATTAAAATATTGCGTGTTTTACTAATTAATAACACGGATCATAAAGAAAAATTTTATCGATTAATTACCAACGGTTTTTTTATTGTTCTTTTTGCTTTTCATACTTCAATAATAATATTTTCCTTAGTAAAAAAAATATAAATTAAATTTTTTATTTAATGAATAATTAATTAATTAATTCAAGAAATTAAAAGTTTGTATTCAAAAGTAAGTTAACGAACATGACAACAGTTGAATTGTTATTATTATGATAATGTTACAACTAATTAAGAAAACATGAAGTGTATGCAAGAAGATTATGATGATAAAGTTAGCTGAGAAGCTGATGAAGACCTCGGCGTAAATTTATTAGAAGTGTGATATCATGAAAAATAGATCTTTTTAGAACTATTAAATATTAGAAGAATCATAGTTTACCGTTTTACAATTTAAAACTAGTATATAAAAATGGCAAAAGTTCACTTTTTTATTTTCTGAAAGCTAGACAAACATATCATTTATAATTTATAAATTTAATTAGTATGTAATTCTTAATTAACTATAAAATTGTTTAACACGTTAAAATTGATTATTTTTTCCTTTCAAGTGATTTATTTTTATTTTGTTAAAAGTTAATTGTTATTTAAATCATTTCACTATTTAATTTTGTTTTTTATTATTTCTCAAATATTCGTACAATAACAACTATTGTTGATATTTGCTTGGCGAAAGTACGTTCTGTACTGCAACGTTGTTGAATCAAATTCTTGTTGAATGAATATTTTTGTTTTAATATTACATGTATGATATTGTGTGATTGTTATATTATGCCTTCCAAATATACGCGAGATTCACAAAAATTTTGTTACACACGATAACAATATACAAATACATATTATATTGTACGAATATGTGCTATATGGACTTTTGAATGCGCAGAGTATTCGATGATGCGTTGTTTTGTAGTAAACTAGCAAAAGCAAGCAATCTGCTTTTGTTGCTTTTGAAGCCTTACCTTGCGTATACGAACTCTTTATAACTTGTATGTAATCGTGTTTTATTCAAATATAAAAACTGACTGAAAAGAAGATATCTGTATAATTGGTTTAGTTCTGCGTACGCAGAAAAATATAAAAAAAATCTTTCGTATGATAGTCAAAATGATAAAGAAGGCATTGAAATGAGTGGCATATCACTCATTTTTTGGTAGCTTCATAACTGCTTCAAATGGTTGATTTAATTACTTGAAATATTTTAAAATATTCTGCAAAACTAATGAAAAAGAAGATGAATCAATGTCAGCAAAAGACTTTCCCTATTGATTATTGAAATCTTACATTATGATAGATTGCAATTGAAACTAGAAAAAGCTTCTAATATTTATTGAATGTATTTGACTTTCCATTCTTATATAGAACTATATAATTTAGATAAGTGGATACACTTTTATAACATATATCATCGTAAGGTGCAGATAAAAGGTGTGGCTTCAAATTACACAATAAAACAAAATTATTAACTATGCCTTTATATCACTGTATGTAAAAACTACAAAATAAGAGATATTACAAATGTTTCACACCACATATCTTGTAAATTGTTTTTGATTCTAAATTGCTTAAAATAAAATAATATTAATTGTAAATGGTTTTGTTATTAGATACGCTGAACAACATTACAGCTTAAGTGTATGGTTTTTTAATTTTATCATATTTTGTAAAACGGCATCTTATATGAGAATATTTTATTCATATTTTATATATTTTTTATATAAACTATATGATTTAGTTTTATTATCCGATAATAATAAAGCTTGTAAACATATAAAGCAAATAACATTGAAGAAAAAATAAACACAAAATGAATAAATAAAAAAAAAATTACTAATGCTATTGGTCATATCAAAATTAAAAATGCATGTTTGCATTGATTTATTGATGTTTGATAATAAAATGATGGAAACATTTTATATAAAAAAGTTTTTAACATCTGACTGTCAAAACCTGAACAATCTCAAATAATTCTATTACTTTCACTTCGGAATCAAAATAGAATTAAATTTAAAAGAAAATCCCACGCTTATTATGTTAAATTTCATATATTAATCACAATTGCTAATCAATATCATCAAAATTCCGAATGAAACAACACAATAATAATAAATGCAAACGAAAAATATAATTAAATTAGTACATGAAAATACAGAAGCATTTGGAAAATTTATTGCTCCCAATTGAAAATTCATAACAAACAACACAGATAATAATTGCAGCAAAATGACTATTCACTTCATGCCAAATTCAATTTAATTTTCTGTTCTTACAGTACTAGTGTATATATCATTATAGGTATTTCGATATATGTTGAGCATAATAATAATAGACGGTTGGTTGGTCAATATTTTTATACACACACGAAATATGCTTCTCAATAAATATTTAAATGAAAAATAATTCAATTTTTTGGCTGAGTAATTTATTGGCTAATTGCACATATAAAAGTGGTATGGTGTTTGGTTTTTATTTACACTTTTGCCGCATGTTTTATCAGCATCTATTTATGTATTTAAATTTTATGGACTTTCGCTCATATACAGTTGAATCTGCTTTCGTTATTATTATCAATTGAAAATATTTAGAGCACTTAGTTTGTGTTAAATGACATCATATCATCAACATGTATTTTGAATGAATAATGAAAACTTTGTACTTTAATTTTATTCATACTTAAAAAAAAAATATAGTGGTCAAAGTATTCATTATTGAATTATGTTCATAAAAATTTACATTCTATTTAATTATTACAATAAAAGCAAAAGTTTGTTTTAGTTTATAATTATAGAAAAGATCAAGGAAATGTCTTTTGAAAAATAAGTAATTATGTTTTAAAAGTAAATTTAATACCAGCATTTGACAAAGGAAACACCTTCAAGTTATTTAATGCAAGTGCTAAACAGGTGATTTTATCATTACTATTGTTGAACCCTCATACTTTTTAAATTTTGAAGACAAACACATTAAGAAAAATAAGAAAAAAAAGGCATAAATAAAATATTAAAAAAAACAAGTTCCTGCGAATTCTCTAAAATTTTTCCTAACATTACAAATAATCTGTCAATCAATTATTGCTTCATTGAATAAGCATCTATCTTAATTTTAATAACTTTAATTTATAAGTTCACATTTAGGATTTGAAAAAACAAAAAAAAACGGTTGTATTGATTAAAATTTTTAATATTAATCAACAACTTGGTTACTTGTATAACATTAATCTATGATGTTTGTGAATGAAACCTAAGATTGAAAACAAAATAGGAATAACATAATAAATGTAATAAAAAAATTGATTAAATTTAATGAACAAAAAATTTTGAACACGATGTTTTACATGTAAAAATTCAAAAATGCTTACATCAATGTGACTTCAATGAGAATTTCATTCATAGATTTTTTTTCATTGATTTTAATGAATGAAATTTATAAAAAGGTCGCTTGATTTATCAATGAGTCAAAAAACATAGCGGGAGCTACAAAAATTGTGTTTGATTTATTATTTTATAATTTCGTATTATAAAAAAATTTAACATATTCAGTTCAAGTTCTTGGTCTTATGAAAACAGAAAAAATTTTATGACAATCAAAATTCAAAATTTTTAAAGAATTTTAGAACAATACTTGTTTTTGTAGTAAACCTCCATATAAAAAAATAAAAAGAAAAGAAACATTAACATTTTTGACATGTCACAAAAATTTGTTTTATTTTTATTTAGCAAAGAAAGGAAACAACTGCTTGTTGTTTATTTGTATGTTTTTGTTTCGTTTTTATTCAAATTAAATACAGTATTATAAAAAGAAAAGAATGGAAAAAGAGACACGATCTGTGTAAAATAGAAACACGTTAAATCCTGTATTAAAATATTTAAAAGAATCACAATGTATTGGTTTTGTGTATTGAACGTGCCTCAAATAAAAATAAAAACTAACTTTAAATCAAGATGAAACATAAAATCAAATATCATAAACTTATTAAACTAGTGACTTGATCTTCCTCCAATTTCACTAAAACACAAAATAAGCAAAGTCCATGCCGAAATTTGCTATGAATACAATACACGTTTAAAGAACTTATTTAAATTGATACCAATAAACCATAAAAGTTTACACGTGAAATTTCAACTAAATTAATATGTATGTATTTTAAAAAAGCACACAGGTTTCTCATCCATTGCACATTCCATCTAAGGTACATCTGAAATTTAACAAGGAACAGATATAATAATATAAATATGTATTATTATCTAACGTATGAAGTTCACTATTTTGTTTTCAGATATATTAAGTTTTAAATTTTCAAAAGAAGAGTTTGTATGTGCAAGAGAACCTAATTTTAATAGGTTGAATGTTTTTGTTTGTTTGCATATTTATTTTAATAGACATTCAACAATATAAAGTATATCTAAATGGGATGTACTTTGCAATGTTATTTTGTTTATCTCGTTTATATACAGAAAATAAGTAGTACATAATACATACAAAAATATTTTGAACATGGTTTTCATTAGTCCCTGCGGTGATATTTAGAAACAAGTAACAATACAATAAAGGTACTCCTGTCTTTTAAAACTTTACCTTTTTCAGTTTTATATTGGTTGAACTAAGCACAGCCAAATACCTGACAGACTGGGTACAATAAATTAATATATCACTTTTTATCTCTGTAAAAATATACGTACGCTGTTTTGGGGAAAAAATAACAAAGGTGCTTTTAACCCACTTTGTTCTAACCGCATGAGTATTTGTATTAAACTATGATAGAATTTTGCAAATCCACATTTTATCCGGTACATGACTCCTGTTTATGCTTCTGCTGTATACATATATTTATTGAAATAATATACAAAAATGTGATATGTGATGAGGAATTTTTAATTTATTTATCATGTTAATTTTTATTTTTTAATAATAAAAAAAAAAAGAATTTAATTCATGTCTTATTTTGATCCAACATAAAATTCTTTGCAGTCAATTTATTTTTTGGCAATACCGAATTTTTTCTTCATATAGTAGATCAATAACGTTACATACTCATCTAAACAATAATTATTATGGAAGAGATCGAATAATTTCGTTAAAATCTTGGTTGGTTTTCCGTTGGTTCAAAATAGTAACATTTCATTTGCTTTGGCTTTTTCGGTTTTTTTTGGTTTTAGCTTTGCTTTGGCTGTAGCAAAAGCCAAAATAGCTAAAAGTCAAATGCCAAGTTCTGCTTTATTCCACAATATCAAAATAATTCTGACAGTAAACTTATAAAAATTTTATTTAACAATAAAACTATGATTTTATTTGATTGATTCAATATACTCTTAACGGCAATACATAAATGTTATTACTATCACAAACAGATACATTAACCATAATAATTTTATTACCTTAAAAATAAAATAATAATAATAATTCCATTACAGCAGCTTGTCAACATTTATTTTTATTGTTATTTGATTTTTTTTTCTCTTTTCTTTATTTTTTGTCCTCCGAATGAATTTTATGTGAGGTCCATTTTATTATGCAAAGAGAATATGTCAATATGTGAAAAAATATGATATTTTATTAAATTTTGTTTTACTTTTTTCTCTGATTTTATTTATAAAATTGATGAAAACGTGTTTGAAATTTGTGTAAAGTATTCAATAAAACAACAAGAATGTAGATGTAAAAAAATATTTTGACACGAGAACGTGATGATATTGATTTATATAAAATAAAACTAAATCTGATATGATGGATAAATGACGTTCTTCATAATTTTGAAATACTTTACGACTGTTTACGTTTGTTATCTCACCCCATCATTTAAAATGCATCATTGAGTAATTATATTACTCACGAAATTTCTATAACAATTTCATATCTTTAATATCTAAGAGTTTTTGAAGTAACCTCTCTAGAGTACTTGAGTCGACTTTCATTGATAATTTTATATTATAATAAAAAAAGGTAAAAACAGCATATTTACCCTTATAATTATAAACTTAAAAGATGTTGAAATTTTGCATCATTTCATATAACATTGTTATTATTTAAATTATATAGTCTCAGAGAGAAAAACGTTTTGTCAGAAGCGAATCCATAAAATGACGATAACTATTATCATTATTCTTTTATACATTTTTGTTTTTAATTATGCATATATTCCTTTCATTTATCTATGAAACGGAACATTCTAATCAAGGTTTATTATGAATGAATTCTTAAATATTTTCCTTATTAATATTATAACTATAATTATAATTATTTAAAAGACTTGTGCCTGTTAGACAAAATTAGCATTTATCCTTCTAAATTTCAGACAACATGCAAAATCTAATGGATCATCTGATCAGACTTAAGTGTAAGTTAAGAGACTCTTCCCGGTTGTTCAAACTTAAAAAAATACGTGTCTATGCTAAAAGATAACGCCTTAGGTATCAAATTAATGAGGAATAATATCCACTTATGAATATGGATAAAGTGTAGTAAACGGAAAATAATTGGTTTTTATATCATAATTAGTACAACAACAGAAAAATACATTGGACATTATTATTTTTTTGATGTTGTTGTTAAAAACACTAATTATGAAGTATCTTTATCTTGCTTATGCATACTAGGAAAGTAAAACAATAATGAACTTAAATATAATCTTTCAAGCGAATAAGATAATCATGCTGATTTTCTAAGCAACTGTGCATGCAATTTTAAATCTAAATAAAAATGAGTTGACGTAGTTTAAGTGGGACAGCCAAATTCAGTTCACTATTATTGAAATACAAAGTTTTTATTTAAATATTAATATACTCGATCATAGATATTGTTTTTTCTTGATTTATTAATAAAAAAAAATGTAAATCTTTGTTTGTAATGCTTTTAATATTTTTTTTTTATTTATGTTAAAGGGGCGACGCCCGTGGTCTATTTTAATACAAATGTAAATTAAAAATTTTGATAGTTTAATTATTTTTTTCTTTCATACACTCTCATTCTTATGAAGTGAATTTCAATTTATAATCAGATGATGATGATGATTGTAAAATATTTAAAATACAATTATTATTTTGTATAATACATTTAAATTCACAAAAACTTAAATAAAAAAATACATAGTTGATGTATGTTTAACAATATCAATCTGTATAGTGAAGACAGCAAGACACCATGACTAAATACATTTTTTTTATAATTTTGATGAGTTTTTTTTCTATTAATCATTTTTATTACTTTTAATTTTGAAATGGATAAGTATGCGCCTAATTTGATATACCTTTATTTAAAAGACTATTTTTGTTGTTTAAATATAAACATTGTATTAAAGAAACATTTTCTATCTTTTATTTTTTTTTTTGAATTTTCGTCAACTGAGTAGAAATCGATTTGGCGAAATAATTTTAATGATAATTTTGTTTCTTAGTGACATAGTAAAAGCAATTGCAAATTCATCAGTTCATTTAACAAACATTGATGCAGTCCAATGTACAAAAATATCACGTATTTACTCTTTATCTCATGGCAGACTGACCATTAACTTAACTACATCTACAAAATTTGATTTCTGTTTTGTGATGCAATTTTCTGCTTGAACATCATATATAGAAAACATACATACACGACACCAACGCAAAACCAAAATAAAGAATAAACTAAGGGACATTTATTTATGTTACATTCGTAAGAAAATGAGAAATTTTTAAAAGATAATCTTATTTTATTTCTTCTGCTTTTTAAATGAAGTATAGAAATATTATTAGGCGCCATAAAGACATGTGTGCAATAATTGTCCTTTTCCACATAAACATGTATCGTTCTTCTCAAATTAACATTTATTGTCGTTCATATAACCCATACTCAGTTCTGCATATTTTATTACTCGTATTTTATTTTTATCTACTTTTTTTGGTTTTCTGATGTTCACTGTGCATTGGATTAATAAAAATTATAAAGTAGCAACGACAATGTTTGAATTCTTTAATATATTTTTTCATGTACTTATTCGATGTCATTTTTACAATTGGTTGTTATCATGTGCGAAAACTTGCAATGACCTGTATTTTATAAATGTTAATTTTTTTCAGTTGGTTTCTTTATTTATGTTACTGTTCCATAGCTATCTTGCAATTCTTAATATTTTTGTTTCAGTAATTTAAAACTTGTAAGTGGTTTGGCTGTTTGAAAAAAAAAACACCAAAATTTCCTTAACAGTAATTCCAACATGTAATTTGATAACAAACATTTGTTAAATTTTTTTAACGTATTTTTCTAGTATTGGTTTCAATTTCACATCAATATATTAAAGTAAAAAAGGGACATTTGATAAATTGTTTGTATATGTAGAGTGTTTAACATTTGTTTATTTTTCGTTATACAATTATTTTTTATGGATATATTTAATTTATGTAACCAATTTAGGAATCAAATTTAATGTGAGGAACAAAAACATCTTGTTTCTAATTATCGTGAATCCATTATACATCAGTCTATATCAAAAAAGATTCCTTCCTAGAAAAAATAATGTTCAAAGTATCATTATATTGAAGTATAGCAATTATATTTAAATGTGTAAAATAATTTTATTTAAAAAAAAAGTGTTTCAGTATTATTAAAATATTTAAAGAAGAAATTTTTAATAGATATTTTTATGCTAAAATACAATTTATGCTATATTCATATGTGTAAATGTTATGAATATTAAGCAAAATCTATTTTGAATGTGTGATAATGTACTTATAAGCACTTACACATGCTGAGAATGAATATGTAGAAAGAAACACATTGTTGACAAAACAGGAACAAGAGTGTCATGTTAATATGTTTCCATTTTTATTATTAAATTTTTATAATATTTTATGATTACATATATAATAACTTCTATCAGTGTGTAGATTGTGCGAAAATCAGGGTTAACACAGTGTGAAAAATTTCAAATAAATGTAGATAGAATACATCTTTTAAAACACATATCACATTTTAAATGAATTAATATATATAAAACATATGTATCTAATTTTCTTTTATATTACCACGTTTTAAACATAATAAATAATGTTTATTACGCCTAAAAATGTGTTTATGTATTAAACACAAAAGTAAGTTGTTATTGTTAATGATTATCATATTCATATGCGTAAAATTTTACGATTATATCCCTTTTTTAAGAAAACGCCCTCCTATGTTAAAAAAATTTTTTTTCTTATTTTCTATACATCAAAACTATGAGAGAAGCGAAGGGATTTAACAAACAAAAAATTAAATTTAATTGAAGAAAAAATGAGCTAATTACAAAATTTTTAATAATGTGTTGATTGACGTCTTGATCTCAAACTGTACAAACTTTGTTTCATACAAGAAAATAAATAAAAAAATGACATTTTTATGACTCTAAAGGCGCCCTCGAATCTTCGGAAGTAGAAATATAAAAGAAATTTTATTTTTTGTAAACCTAAACGTTTTTTAGATGGTTTTTTTTTGCAATTTTCATAATTTTTTCCATTAAATACAATTTCAAAGTATTTTCCAAATTGATACTATTTTTAATGAACTCAGTTTCATCGAAATTATTTTTACTTGTGTATTGAATATGATGAACGTTTGTTGACGCTTGAAAATACTTCATGTCAACGTATTATATATTGGTTGGAATGGAATGTATTACTATCGCTGCATGATATCAATGTCTAGTGTTTAAATGAAATGCATCTTTCTTTACCACAATTGATTCTCCAAGGGATTCTCCAAAAAATTATAATTCTAAGAAAATGTTTTTATAACGCCCTCTGAAACGCCTTGGCGCCTAAGACTTATAAATAGGACTTTCGAAAATTATTAAAGTATATCTGTGTCAATTGATAGTGGAATAATATTTAATTAATTTTTGTCCACTTACAATAATGGAGGTACTTGAGTTTTTTTTTCATATAGAAAAGTTAACATATTCTTTTAATTAAAAATGAGGTAAAAATAGAATAATAGCTGAAAGCTATGAAATAGTCTTTAATAAGCATTTGATTCATTCAAAAAAGTTTCTCCTAACCATGAATATTGTACACGTTGATTACGCACTTATTCGTCATTGTTGTTGGGAAGTCATGAATAATAACAATAATAATAATAACAGAACAGAAAACATGGCCCTTGTTAATTTCATAAACTTTTGCCGTTGTGCTTCTATTTTGAAGTTAATTTTTTGTTCGTTATTCCTCATATACATGCTTTTTCTATTTAACGAAATATAAACATGTTTTGAAAGAGTCAAAATTTCAAACAATATAGCCCTAGGCCGTACATGGACCTTATTGCTTGTTGTTTATGCTGTTGTAAAATTATATTGTTTCTTTTAGTCAAATGACGATGATGAACTAACTTGTGTAAGTAAAAAGTCACGCTATAAACAAGGACAACGGTGACTAAAGAAGTATTATAATTATTGAATTATTAAAATATTATAAAACTGTTTAGCAAAATTCTTCCTTAAAAATTGATGGAATACATAATATTTTATCGCTGTAATATTTAAGTTTGACAATTAAGTTCACTGAATATGAAATGTAAGTCTTTTTCATCAAGTGGGTACTGGTTAAAATATATAAAACTTAAAAATAAGACATATTCATATACCTTTCAATACATGTTCAAGTGTGAAATAAAAAAAAAAACATTGTGTTTTTTTCATTTAGAAACAGACAAATCGTCAACAACTGTAATGTATATGAAATTACTGACAAAAAACACTTACTGACACAAACTAATTAGTATGAAATTTCAATATTTCATTAAACTATTATTGAAGGAAAAATTTCTCACATAAATTTCTAAAAAAATCTTTTTAAATTTATCATTTCATTTCAAACACATCTCTTAATTTATATTTTAAGGATTATTGTTATGTCGTGTGGCAAACATTTATACAAGCTGCCCTTTTTATTAATATGTCACGATATTGAAACAGAAGAAACTCAAATAATAAGATAAATGTCATTGGTAAAATTAATAAATTTAAATGTCTCATGTCACAAGACGATGAAGATTAAAATCCACCGTTTATTTATTTAAAACAAAAAAAAACACACGCGTTGAAAAATTTCATTAATGTCTAACGAATCACCTCAATACACACGAATTCAATGAAAAATTTTAACAAAATTCAGGGAAACATTAAATAAAAATTTACATTTTTTTTGGTTTTTCCTCAATAATAAATTAAATGATTCCATTTGAACTAGAAAAATTGTTTTGATTTACTTGACAGTGACGCACTTACATAAGAATTCAGAAAAAAGATTTACAGTCTTTTTCCCTTTTTTTTTATTAGTTAAAATACTTTAAAAGTAAATAAAATGATTTCATCATCTGATACTGAAACATCAATTAATGTCATAATGAGATGGTGATGACATGAAATCACATCTGTATAGGATTTTCAGTCAAAATAAACGACTATTATACTTTACTTTACTTTTTAAACAAAATATATTAAATTTAGATATTTTTAACATTAATTGTTAAATTTTTTATGCCTGAAGCATTATCATCACAATGCATAATAATAAAAAAATTAAGAAATAAAATGAAATCAGAAATAAAATAATAAATATTTCGGATTGTCAGAATATTCGTCATATATTATGTTTTCAATTAGAAGTGCCTCAAGCGTAAGTCATGCAATTACATTAAATTTTTATTTATAATATGCTCAGCTATTTAACAGTGAATGAAAATCCTTAGTTTTTTTATTGATTTTCAGTATAATTTTATACACAGGAGCAAATTTAGTTGATTTAAGTGAATATTAAAAATAAAATTAGCTATTGATATTATCTTCAATTTATTTTTTCTTTTTGTGTCTTGTATTTAAAAGTTATATAAATCAATGTGTATTTCAATTTAATTTTTTTTTACTATATACGCTTTATAAAACAAACTGCAAATTAAACACAACCACTGCTACATGTTGAATTTGATAAACGATGTTATTCCTGCCTGATTCAACAAAAAATAAATCTAAAAGAACTATTTAAATCATATAAACATATGTGCTCATACTAAGGAAGAAAAATATCCATTTATTTTGTAGAAGTTTAGCTCTGTGGTAAATGAGCATCAACATATAAAATATTTGTTGAAACAATCAATCGCAGTATCCTCCCTTTTCAATTCAATTTCAATTTCAGCAGTTAAGTTCTGCTTGGCTTTGCAAGTGCTTTGCGATTTATAAAAAAATGGGAAATTCTAACTACTAGGCGGTTTAGAAAAGTGCGTTTCGATGGGACTCGTTTCATTGAATATAATTAAGTGTTAATTTTAATAATTCTAAATCAATAAATGGCTGAATATTTAGTAAAGGCTTAGGAAGCTCTGGAGCCCAATTTCAAAACTAATAAGTTATAAATAATCCTAATGAGCTCTCTATCCTACTGAAAAACCCCGACCTCGCTTCGATGGATCGTTCTGGAGTTATAGAACTAAATGTGTGTCAGAAGGACAGCGGACAAACCGTCTGTAATAGTGCATTTTTTCTTACGAAATGCACTTAAAAAAGAAGAAGGAGAGTTTGTGATCCACACTCTTTTGTTATTTAATTTTAATTTATATTTTATAACTCAGCACTTATATTTATATATAAGAGTTCTTTTATCAGTGCTCTCGTATACGATTTTTTTTATTCAAACTGAATTGAAAACACACATAACATAAATCATCTAGTCCTTTTTATATTACAAACATATTTAACATATACGGTTTAATGTATAATACAATTAAACATATATGTGTAATTGCACATTAGCTCATCTTGAACCACAATCAGAGAATTAAAAATGTATTTTTTATTGTTTATCTTGATTTTATTGTTCAAATTCTCTTTGTCATGATCTTCAAACTATTGGGACATTAAAAAGTAAATAGGTCAAACTAAAAAATAAGTTGACATTTAAAAATCTAACTGAAAGTGTTATTTTTATGCATTACGCTACTTTGTAGCACATCAAAATGACTTGTAAATGTTAAAACAAAAAGGAAAAATTAAAATGTGCCACATTTTTAAGTGATGACATTTAACAATGACAATGTCCGACAGCTTTAATTTAACTTGTTGTTAAATGTCTTTTAATTTTTATGTACACACAAAGATCCAGTTTCAAACAAACATATTACGATATATATTTTCTAAGACAAGTAGCTGTTTTTTTTTGCGAAGATCATTATTTTGTTTTAAATATTTTGCTACCGAACATTTGTCACTTCACTACTGAAATGTATCATATACATATGTACTGGTGTTTATAATTGACAATCAAAATTAATTAGTTTTTAATTCTTGATTAATTAAATGTTAATGTCATTGCATTAATTTTTATATGTGTGTGAATCAGATGACGATAAACCAGAGTCAAAAAAGCAAAACAAAAATTAAATACATTTTTCGAACTAAATGTTTGTTTTTATTTATTTAAAAATAATTTTTTGCCATACTTTATGATTTCTCTTCTTTCATTTAGGAAGTAATTTGATTTTGGTATACATTTAAATTAAAACAAAACATAAATTATGTTTTATCGAGTGGCATGCATCTTTTTTCCTCTTGTTGTGTAATATCCTTCATTTGGTCTCTTTGTGACACATGAACATAACTCACTTTAATAGTTTCTAGAATATAAGGACATGTTATGTTTGTTTCATCGATCATTTGGTTAAATATTATAATATACACGTACATTAAATAATAATATGGATAGACAACAAACATGCAGATGTAGTTGAATTCTTATTGCCATTCGCTTGTTAGTTATGCAAAACTTGTTCATTTATTGCACTTCATGATATCTATTTTGATTTTTTCTGCTTTCAAACACAATAAAAATACAAAAACTATTTTTGACCTCTTGCTGTATGTCCAACGAACGCGAGGCTTCAATAATTAAATGTTAATTTTTTGCATTCAAG
Organism: Culicoides sonorensis; assembly: GCA_900002565.1. Taxonomy (NCBI): domain Eukaryota; kingdom Metazoa; phylum Arthropoda; class Insecta; order Diptera; family Ceratopogonidae; genus Culicoides; species Culicoides sonorensis. The sequence goes on along the minus strand of LN483467.1, from coordinate 533,780 downwards.
AATAAATTTGTACTGAAAAGTCTGAATGGTATAGATATTATAGTGTAAAGCTTATGTAATCGAAAATCAAACAAGATTCTAATATAGGAGGTATCGGAATGATGAGATGAAGAAATAAAATTAAAAATCTTAATAAAAGTAAGATATGTATCAAGTAAAATTAATTATTCAGTTAAAAATCCCTACAGTTTCAGTAATAAAGCAATAATGTATCTCTTGATTTTCTTCAAAGTGATTTCATTTCTATTCATTTTACTATGTTAATGAAATAAATTTAGTAAGTTCTATTATTTTCCTATCAACCAAAATATGCACATCTCTGTATTAAGCAAATGGTTACGTATATTCTAAATGATATGTCATGTCATTTGGTCTTTTCATCTATTATCTATGCCTTAAACGATAATTTATAAGAAACAACGACTATAAGAGTATCAAACACTTTACATTGGATTTGTTTTCGAAAAGATTCAGTACCTATTCTAATATTTGACTTTTGTTGCAGATATAAATTTTATTATTATATTAATTATTTGTATATGCAAAATCACACAATGTGAAGAAACAGCAGAATAAGAAATTGAAACTGTTTACAGACGCATAATAAATATACATGAAACAAGAGAATATGTAAATATATTATAAGAAATGTAATTGATGGGAAACATGCATCAGGAAGGGATTAATCAGATTTGAGAGAAATGTCTTTTATGTGTTTGTTATTTGGTATTATTTGTGGGTATCATTGTAATTGCATGTGAAGTGTAAATTTGTAATAAAATTAATTTTATGTAAAATTGATTTAACTTGACATTTAAAGAACATAATTTTCGTAATATTCCCTTTTTTGAAGTGGGATTTCAGACAATTAATAAAAAATTCAAAGTAAAAAAAAAATAAAATAGATTTGTACATGTACATTTAATATGATTTTTAGAAAAATAGCGAATTCAAAATTTGGAAAAGGCCATTATAATTTCAGCTTAGTATTTGCTGAGTTCAGAATATTAATTTTCCTTCGCCTCCCAAAGCTTTATTTTTATACATCAAACAGGAAATTCAACTTGTCATGTCTGATTCAACAATATTTCGCACCAATAAATTTATTTTTTACTTGACATTGACTCAACTTTTTGACATTTATTCTAGGCTATAACTTTTGGTTTATTTTATAAAAATGTAAACTCAATTGAGAATCTTTCAATAAAAGTTAATCGAACAAAAAACTAACCACTTTTTACTGTTATTAATTTAAAAAAAAAAAATCATTTCTCAATCATAAATTATTCTTTTTATTCTTTCAAAGTTTCTGTTTGTACTTTCGTAATATTTATGTTGTTTAATTATGAATTTATTTATAAATACAAGTGAAAAAAAATAAGAACAACAGAAGAATCTATCATTTGACTTTCGTATTGTAAAACATTCTATGCTGTTATTGTTTGCACTTATTTTTCGATCATTCATCATGGTAATAATTCTGTTTAATTTTTTTATTTTTATGAAAACAAAAAAAAATGATAAAAATGATGTGACGACTACAAGAACGATGCAAATGTTTTTCTACTGACATGAATTTATTATATTTTTTTGTACCATTCACTTTTTTATAATATTTTATTTCACTCGTTTTCCTCGAATAAATAGTAGACTCTTGAAATTTATGCAAAATTTATTATATGATATTATTTAATAAATAAAGAAGAAAATATTATTATAAAAAAACTGTAAAACATTCGTCAGTAATAAATACAACAACACTTTTATGACTGACACTCCGTTGAATTGTTGTTTGTTTGTTCTTTTATTATTATTTTCTTTTATGAATGAAATTGATGTAGTTTTATTTTTTTCTCTTCATACTAATTTATATGAGTTGTGTAATTATTTACAACAATGAAGAATGCGAAATGCAACAAGTTCCAGAAAATCTATGTCAAAAATGTTTATGAATGAATTGTTCAGTGAAATTTTTTCTTGTAACAACAAAAAAAAAACAATTATAATAATATCAAACTTTTTAAATCGTTGTCATAATTTGGTAAACATTTCCGGTACGAATTAAGTAAACATTTGGTTTTTGTTCACGCAAAAATAAAAAGAAACTAAGTTTTTGTCAAAAATTAAATTAAAAACCGAACTATTCTAAAATGAATAAAATTGATGAAAAATAAAACAAAAATAATAATGACAAATCATATACGGTAATAGCCTTTTTATTTTAATTAAAATAACAAGACTCTTTTGGCTAATTTAAATGAACATACTAAAACATGTCATTTATTAGCAGAAATGTTTTAAAGCAATTTCACTTATGTTTCAAACATTATTTCTTGTTAAAGTTGTGTTGTGTTAAACATTTTAAAAATTTCACTGTTTTTCGCATTATTTTAAATTTCATGTTGTAAAATTTATATATTCTTCTTTTAGAAAAGAAAAACGGAAAATATCTACATGTCTGATTTTTCAAATTTCTTCTCTGTTTTTTCTCATTTTCATATTTTTTTTTTGAACAGTGTGTGGCACAATATTCTTGACAATAAGAAATGCAAATAAATAAATAAATGTACAATAAAACATATTTCTGTTGGTCCGCCTTCTATGTTAATTTTTTTCTTGAAGAACCAGATATTTAATGTTATGTAAAACATATTTTAATTGTGAAAAATGTTTATTATGAAAAGTACTATAAGAAAATGTATTCCGTTAAAAAAATGTGTAATAATAAAAAAAAATAATGTAAAAGTGTTTCAACGTCAAAGATAATGATAAACACAATTCTCACTTGTGAAACATTGAAGCCGACAGTTTAAAGCACGCCCCATAGTACAAACAAATCAGAATATGACAAACTTATATTTGAAACGAAGTTCTTTAGTATTTGTTCAAAACTGCATAAAAAATTTTCGTCACAAAAAATTTTAAGATAATTTATGGTATTTATTTTATGTGTGACTTATTTCCATAATAATACAGATATAATCTCATTAAGGTATAGTTTTTTCAAGGGAATAAATAAATTAGGAGACAATCTTGTGGGTAATTAATTTAATTTATTATTCTACTTGTCAACTTGATCAACCTCAAAAACATGAGTTTTTTATAAGTTCATTTTAAATATGTAGAAATCTAACATCATCTGTTCATAATAAAAAAAAAATATCTCTTGAGATCTTAGTAAACAAGATGTTTTTTTAGCAATTATGGGATAATTATTAAGTTTATCATTCAAAATTCAATTCAACATTTGTAATTCAAAATAAAACCACTAAATAAAACTTTCAATATCAAAAAATGTCTCCATTTCAAGAATATTGAAAGATATTTACAGTGCATATTTTACCCTAGAATTCATTAATCAAATTGTGTGACACAAATTTATGCTATTTTAATTGTCAAATAAAAAAAAACTAGAGAAATATCTATGAAAAAAAAATTATACATTACATAAAGAGTTCAGTCACAAATGGTCCTGAACCACCGGCTTATGGCACCTACGTAAGATTTAATCCTGTTATATCATTTTACACTAATGTTGATAATTTTCCACATTAATCAAATATACAAAACTTTTTTTTTTTTTGAATGATTAAAGTATTTTTGTATTTGCGTGCAGTCCACATTATTCAACAAAAATTTATTCAAAATTTAAAATATTTTCTACTTGTTTGTTTTTGTTCAAACATTAAAATATATTCTGATTTTCTATTATATTTGACAAAAACTTTTTTTTTTGGGAAATTAACTTCCGTTTTTTGTCAAAAGTGTTTAGAATATATTAAAAGCAATTTTTTATAAAAGAGACATAAACGACATTTTTATTTTCATTTAATTGATAACTTTAACTCGTTATCTTTTTGGTTATCTTATAAAAGGACTAAATTTACAAGTTCCGAATTAAAATCAGTATACAAAGCGGAAGAAATTATGTAAAATGTTTATTTTATTTATTATTTTACCTTGATAATCCTTTTGTTGCATACTAATTTACAGGTTTATTTAAAGACTTATTACAGTAGATGTACTGAAGACTGATATAAATGTAAATGAAGATATCCTTTAAATTTATAAATAAAAAAAATTAAAAATAAGAAGAGAACAAAATACTCAGCAAAAATAATATAAGAACTCAGAATGTTATCAATTTAACTATTCCAGTTTCTTATGATATATTATTTTTGATCTTTCCAAAGACCAAATTTTCCGTACTACTATTTTAACTACTATTAATGAACATGTCTTCAAAATTCTTGATTTCAAAAAAAATACTTAAGTACGATATTCAAGTTTTTCAGTGTTAACTTTGAATAATGGCAGAAAAAAATATCACCAAGATTATCTACATGAAAATTCATATTACTTGTTTGATGTTGTATAAGTGGATCAAATAAAAACTAATTTTAATAGTTACTAGAAAAAAGTAAAAACAAAAAACTTACATTTTGAATGAATGTTATTTTAAATATACTTTTGTTTGATCTTTCAATAATATTTTTATTATTTTGTGAACATCTTAAGATATTAGAACATTAAGACAAGTTTAACAAATAATTAAATAATAATTCTTATTAATAATCAAAGAACAATGTTTTATATTATAAAATAAAAAGATTAAGATGAATGCAAATAAAACAGATATATTTATGACTATTATTTACAGTTTGACAACAAATTAATTGTAAGAAAGCGAGATGAATTTGCATGTATCTTGTAATATCTTGTAATTGAGAATAAAGTATTGGAATAGAAAGAAAGCTAAAATTATTTTTAATTCGATTTTTGATCCCAAACTTTTAATCTTCAAAAAAGTGTCTTATTTTTTTGAATGAAAATGAATCAATGAAACCAAAATAATGGTGGAAAAATGTTCATTCATAAAGAATAAATTAAAACTTTTGTTAAAAGATTTTTGAATATGTACAGGATATATCCTGAAATCAATCATCATTAATGTCTTTTATGTCAACAGATTCTTTTAAACTACAAAAATATTAGTCCTTGTAAACTAATTTTTAGATTTTTAATTTAAATTCAGAAGCTTAAACCGAGATGATATCCGTCAATTAGGCGCCAACATTTATCACCTCTTAATTAGGACAAAATAGTATACCCATTTTCAAAATATTTGAGAATGTATTTTTTTTCATTTTAACCTTCACCTTTTTAGACCCTTGTCTCATGTAAATAGTTTTAAATTTCCTTTATTTCAAATTTATGGTTTAAAAAATATGGGTTCTTTCACATTTAATAACTTTTTCGCATGATGCTCTGAATCTTTTTTAAATATTTCCTGTTACACTTTTAGAAATTATTCCTGAAAAATTTCATGTACAAAAATATGTAGAGGATATGAAAAATTTTGCAGTTCATTAACATATTATTGATAATTTTAAAAAATATTTTTTTTTTACATATATTTTTTTGCTTCAAAACAATTGATCTGCAAAATAAAAATATAAATAAACAAAATTTGCACAATAAATGTAATGCCAAGCCTTAAAATACAAGGAGCACTTTGTCCATATCAACTTAGTATCCATTCAATATGTGTGGTCGTTTGAATTTTTTTCCTTCTTTCTTCTAAAGTTTATCTGTTTAATTATTTTATGAGTTTCTATTGTATTTTACTGACAATAACAATCTGGAGACATGAATATGATCGTGATTTGAATTAAATGAGATCTGTTAAAAATAAAATATATTTTAATAATTTTTTTTTCAAATTATGCATTATATAAAATGTTAACATCGCTTTTATTGTTATTAGAACTATTTTAGGTTTTCTATCTTATTGTCACTTAGAGTGTTTCTTTCTAATTTAGCGTTTACTTTGATAACTCTGCATTATAAGATCTTTAGCTTTGTAAGATATTATTTATTAATGATTCAAGATTGCGTTTAATTCAAATAAAAATTTTATTTATCGTTAAAAATTAGAAGACCAATAATACATTATATTTTATACAACCTTATCTTCATTGTGGAATCTAAATTCCTTCTTAAAAGCGTTAATATAGTTTTTCTGCTTAGATGCAGGACAAAGAGAATTTTTTTTTACAAAAAAAAAGTAGTAGCCAAAAGTATTATGTTTTCTCATAAAATAAAAAAATTATAAAATAAAGAGAAATCACAAAAAAAAACTTTTATTATCCGAACTAACCATTTTTCTGGCCATTCTGATATAAATGACCAGATAAAGCAAGACATAAAATGGTAAAGAATAAAAATTTGTAAATGATCACAAAATTAGATAAAATTAAGTTTTTTTTGTCAACATTTAACTTCTGAACAGTATTTCCTTAAAATTATAATATTGTTTATTTTATTTTATTTTATTTATGAATTTCACTTAAAAACAAAATATTTTGATTTTCAGTAATTGATTGATGAATTAAAACAAATGTCAATATGAGTCATATTAAATACATATTAACATTATCAATATACCATTTGAATGTCGTCTTTAATCATTCAAGAAAAAAAAACATTTTTACACAAGAACACTGAATGACGCAAAAATATGTCATCAATGCGATTTTTATTGCCTCTCTTACTGTATTCTCCTTTTCGTTTATGCAATCAAAAATGTCAGGTTCTTCAAAATGCATTGTATAATAAATGGTGCGTAAAGAAGTTTCAAACAAAAAACGACAAGCACAACATCAATCAGTCAATTTACCTTATAAAGTTGAAAAATGTTTCATATTATTAAGTCACAGAAGTTGAATGAGTGAATATGCAGTTATGGATGTGGCGCCTAAATAGTCGCCTTTCAAAGACACTTTTTACTTATTATGCTCTTTTTATTATTCCTTCACATGAATTGTTGTAAGAAACAATTTACAAAACGATTATCTCAAAATACTACGCATTTTTGATGTTTTGTTTGAATGACATTTTGCTTAACTTGATTTCCATCCCATTAATATTATTGTTTGAAAAACTGAATATATTTGGTATGAAAAGAGGCTCCTTATATGGTAAATTTGTTTTTACGCATTATTGAATTTATGTTATTTTTTAGATATTAGAAATTTTCAATAATTATCTTAATACATAGTGAAATTAATGAAAAATAAAATAATTTTTAAAACATTTTACGTCGATTCAGAAAAAATTAAGTATTTAAGATACTCGTGTTATCTGACATTCTTTTTATTTGACTCATTTACACAGCTTAGAACTAAATAAATATTAGTTTTCTTTTAAAAATATATAAACTTCAATAAAAGATTAAATATTCTCCAATAAAATATGTTTTTCCTAAATGTAATGTGTTTTTAGAATCTTCAAAAATTTTATTTATGTCCACGTTTATTTTTACTCATATAACATGTTATTCGAAGTGAAAAACTACATGCAAATGCAATTTTAAATTTATCTTTTGTTAAATCACAAAACGATAAAATAGAAAACAACACTATACAATATAAAAAAGACAGGATTTTTCTTATATCTGATTTTGGTTATTTACTAACTTTTTTCCTCTCGTTTTTGAACTATTGAATTTACAGATGTTTAAAGGTGTTCTTTTTCTCATAACTTACAACAAATTTATATTAATATATTGTTCGAAGTTGCTTAAATATACAACAAAAAAGACATATCGTAAAGAAAACGTACTTATACAAAAAAAAATTAAACACCTGTAACTTCATTCAAAACCTTATTTAGAATTATCGTTATGAGAATGGACTGCAAATTTCGGTAATTAAAAATTATAAATATGTTTTTATTTCATTGTAAATTCAAACATTAATTTAATCATGTATTATTCAAAAACTAAGTACCAGAAAAAGAACTACATCGTTTTACGAAAAAGTTCTGTATTTATCGAGCTACACTCAAAATTTTGTCTTCTTATATTGCCAATCAAACTTTTGAGTGTTTTGTCAAGCGAAGCTTTTAAACACGACATGTGTAAAATATTTTGACTTACATGATTTTTTTAGCTGGTCTAAATAAGACTTTATTAAACATCTTTTATTTATCACACATATTTTGACACCAACAACAATTATCGGTCATATCATTTATTTACTATTTTTTTTTTTAAATTGAGGTTTTAAATTTGAAATATTTGACAATTGTTTTCTAAATATCTTTGATGAATAATTAGGTAAATTAAAAAATTTGTTCGAAACATTTATGTATGCTGTATTTTTTCCATTTTTCATTAGTTGAAAATAAATAGTAACGTCAACTTCCTAAAATTTTCAAATTAAAATATTTTAAAAGTGTGTTTATGTTGACAAAAAAATATTGGGAAATACATTTAATCGTTGGTGGTCCAAGATAATATGTAAAGCATAAACATTATTTTTATTTAATTATAAAATAATGTTATAGACCCACACACAACGGATTTGACATAAAAACCAAAAACTTTTAAATTGTTTTCAAGACAAAAATTTCAAATTTAAATGATGAATTAAAGCCTCAGTTTTATTGATTATTCAAAAATCAAATAGACCGTGACATTAGAAAGAATTAAAAATTTAAAATGAATTTTATATGAAATCCATTCAACAACGGTATAATCATAAGGCAATTATTAATTATTTTGCTTGTATTTTTTTAACAGCTTCTTGTAGCTTCTTTTTCAGTAGAAAACATAATTTCTTATATTTTAAATCTAAAGACCGTGAAACAAATATCTTTTTCCACAAAGAAAAGGTAAAACAACAAACATGCAAACATTTTTTTCTCATATTTTAAATTTAAAAACAAATTCGATATTTCAAGTAGTAATTTATGTCGATTACAAATTAATTTATTGTTTATTATTATTGCACTACCTTATCAGTTTTACTTTTATATATTTTTACGTTTTTTTTTTGCAAATATTGTTTTACGTTTATATGAACATTTACTGAATATATAAAGTGGGTGTTGTCAAATAAATAAACATTTATAAGCATTTATTTAAAAAAGAGTGGTAAAATTAAACAATATCTTCAAATGTAATCAAATATTTACCATTCTTATTTAAATGGTTAATTTTTTCAATCAAACTTTTAAGCATTTCATCGCATGTTTTTTTTGTATTAAAACAATTAAACTAATGACAATTTCTAATATGAAGTATATCAGTGTGTTCAATGCCCTATTTGATTTAAATGGCTCCCAATAACTTATTTACCACACTTACGCTTTAAAAATCAAACTAACTTTAAAAAAAGCTCTTGAACAAACCGATGAATGAAACAATCATTAAACTAACAATATTAGTCTTTTTGTGATTAGCTTCATTATATGAATTACAATAATCCCAATCGCATGTGTTACAAGTAGCTGAATAGCCACTTGCATATGGAAACAGTGACCTGAATCGTTGTATTGCTGATAGAGTACTACAACCACCACGAGTTCCAATATTATTGTTGTTATAAGAATCCCATCCAGAATTGTATTCTCGATTATTAGGATTATGTGGATTGAAAACCACTGGTGGTATTTGTCCTTGAGGATATTGAGATGAATGTATATAAGTTGGATTGTTATTATTATTATTGGTTCCAGAAAATGGGAACGTCATTTCAAAACAATCTTGTTCTATCACAACTTCTTCAGAACCTAATTTAGTAATTCAAATGATATTACCCGATTTTTGAAAACATTATATTCAAAACAACAATGATATACTTACTAAGTACTTGCGTAATTTTACATCCATAACGACACTCAACATTCTTTCCACAGTTTCTAACATCTCGAATCGAACCACCTTCAGTACATTTATAACATCGCGTAGCATTCGTCATTGATCCCAAAAACAACAATACTGTCATTATAATCAAGAGGCTAAATTTCGGGTTTAACTTTAACATTTTGTTTTAGTTTTATTTGTAATTTTTTAAATCTTATCAAAACTTATCAAAAATACTTCCACTTAAAGAGACTTCTTAGTACAAAATGAAAATATTTTTTAACTTTTCTGTTGTGATGATTCTATTGTTTTTTTTTATAATGATTTACGTTGTACTAAATATGAATTATTTATGTGAATGAATCACATACAAAATAAATACAAAAATTCATATATTTATTGAATATGTAAAAGGTGCGCTATGACAGACTAGCTGGCTATTTACCTTATCAATATACTGATAAAACCTATATGTGATGACAAAAAAAAACAAACGAAATAAAGGGTCATTCAACTTGTTAATGTTTTTTTTATTTGAAGTAACCAAAAGGTGAAAAAAATGTATAATATCAGTAATTACTTTTAATAATTAATGTTGTCCAAGAAAGTGATTGATTTATAGGAAGTGTATCGAAATAAAAAAGGAAATTGACACTTATTCAAATGTTAACCTTTGAACTTCTTTTTGTATTGATTAATTTATCATTTACTGCTTTGTTAACATTTCAGATTGAATATCTCTGATAAGGTTCACACAATAAGACAATAAAAATACTGTTTCTGCAAAAAATTACATCACCTTCCTCTAAGTATACCTTGAATAGTATTTGTCATACATGAGTAAAAAATGAAATAATTATTAATTGTTTACATAACAATCTACATAAACATATAAAATTCATTACCAAATATTTTGTAACTTTTCTAAGAACTGTGAGTTGAATCAGTAAGTTGTGAAAATAGGTTGATTGAAAATAATGATTAGATGAGAAAATTAAGGAATCATTAATTATATTTTCAAAACATAAAATTATTTTAAATAAGTAATTGATTTGATTTTTTAATAGTTTACATAATTAACTTTGAATAAAGGGAAGTTTTAAAAACTATTAAAAATGCCACAGATCATCTTGCATATTCTTTTTAGTGCATTTCGTAAGAAAAAATGCACTATTACAGACGATTTGTTCGCCGTCATTCTAACACTCTGACACTGATAGCTATTCATATGGAATGGTCCATCCGAGCGAGGTCGGTGTTTTTTTTTATAAGACAGAAAAACTCATAAGGATTATTTATATTTATATTATATTTATTTTGAAAATAGTATTTTTATTGAAGTTGCACACATTAACCTGAATACATTTTTTGACTTTTTTTTTAAATATTCTAAATTAATTGTTTTAAAACTCAAAATAAATAAATTTTAAAATTTATTCAAATCAGACAAAAGTGGATAAGATGTAAATATTTTTCGTTGTTATCTTAATTGAAGTTTTGACTGAACACATGTTTCCATGTGATTATCGTACAGTTCTATCTGAATCCATTCTGTTATGATAGTGTTATATAAAACTGAATTTTTTCAATGTATTTTTGTTTTTACTACATTTGAATCATAGTGATAACAACTTTTGACTTTTAGATGAATGAGATTTCTTGTGTCTCAGAAGTGTTGAAGTTGATTAATTGTCTTTCAACGTTGTTTGTCGACAAAATAAAATAAATTTAATGATTTAAAAAAAAAATAGAATAATTAAATTATTTTGTATTGACAAAATGTGGATTTAAATGGATGATATTTAAAGATGTTTCACTATATTTGATATATTTTTTTAGGTCTTTGTGTTTAAAATTAAATGTAAATTAATGAGGTACTGAAAAGGGGTGACACATTTCAACGAAATTTTCATAATTAATGATTGAAGAGCTAGAAAATAGTTGGGAGAGGTTTTTTTTCTGTTACAATTTTACATTTATTAATGATGCTTTAATTTTTGTTCGTTTAACTAAAACATTATTTGTATTTAAGTTTTAAAAATGCAGTTTGTAATTGACGTGAGTGTTATACTATTTATTCATTCATTAAAATTCACACTGAACAAGAATAATCAAGCTACTGATTATGAGAATTATTTTTCTTCACCATCACAACAAATTGTATCGAAAAAGCGGTATCAAACATAATTACAAAGCATCAACATGCAATTCATTAAAATTTTCAACAATCAAGATCTTAATTTGTTTATTCAGAAACGTCATTTCAACACTTTGATTTCCGTTTACGTTTTGTGATTTAAATTCACCAAAATATTTATTGATAACATAATAACAAAAACATCTTTGTATCTGCGAATAATGATTGATTGATGTTCATTTTACAAAATTGAATCACTTACAACAACAAAAAAAAACAGAAAACCACAACGCATATTGAAACATCAATAACAAAAGGATTATTAAATGCATCATTAAACAAAATTGTGTTTGTATTAATTTATTAAGTTCATGTTTTTTTAATGGATATTCTTTTTTTTTCTTATAAGTGTTTTCAGTATTTTTTATAAAAAAATTATTAAAGTCAATTATTTTTTTTTTATTTTTTACGTAAAAGCCGGAATTTAATTTCATGAAAAATTACTACTTTACATGTGTAAATTCTTCAGTTTAAATTCATATATAAAAACTATGTTACTATTTTTCTTATCAAATAAAATATCATTTTAAATTTAATGTCTATTATTTCACCATTAAAATATTGTTAAAAGTACTCAACAAGCTTGTTCCATGTCTGTCTATTTTGACTTAATTAAATGAATATATCTCAATATGATCAAAACCATTGTTGTGCTAATTTTCAAATGATTGTTCACCTTTTCATTAACCACTTAAATGTAAATTAGAGTTTTGTTTCATCTAGCTTTTTTCATATACCGAATGTTTGTTTAATTAATGTAATAGAAAAGTGATTAACGAGGTGTATCATTTTGATTCATAAAAAAAATATTTTATATGTTGAATTTACTTCCATAAAATATCAAATGGTTATTCTATAATTCTCAAAATAATCTAACTATATTGTACACTTCCTGTGCCTCCATTAAAAAATTGAGCACAATACAAAATATTTACTCAGTTATGATTTTCTTCTATCATAACAAAACTAAAATATTAATTATCAAAATAAAAGAATAAAAAAAATCTTTAAACTCAATTATAATTATAAATGGAAGTAAATGATGACAGTTGTAATTATAGAGAAAGGCATGTATCTATTAGCACACGTTTGTTTGACAGATTACAGTGCTGGAACTACTATTTTCTGTCAAAAAGAACATGCGTTTCCTTTAACTCGGCGCGTAAATGTCCTTGTTATATTTCAATATAATATGTATGTTTATTTTCACCTATTAAACTATATTTACTTTGATCCTCAAAAACTGATAAAAGTCACAATTAAACCTAAAATATTATACAGATATATCCAATTCACGATCAGTTAAATATAATAATTGTATCCAATTATGATTTTTGATATGAAATGTTGTGATATCCGTTGTCTACATTAGTGACGACTACATAGGATATGTAATTATAATATTTTTTTTTTCTTTTTTACATGGCATATTTTATCATGAGATTGAAAAAACCTATAATTATAATTATTGTTATTATGCTTTTCAAATATATTCACCACTTGTTAAACTAAAATACCTTTATTAAAAGTTTTTGATGACAAATTTACCTGTATTGTTAAACATACATAAAAATAATATCGATGACATCCCTTGAATTACTACGCGTTAACTATGAAAATAAAAAGGATATAATTTTGAATTTTTTTTTATGACAATTTTCTTAATATTTTCGATTAACATATTTTTTTCATGACTATACCACATATTAACAGACGTTTTATTAAATTTGAAATGAAAAATAATCATAGTTAAAAAAAAATTATTTTTAGGATTCAAATTTTCCGTTCATAAATAAAATTAATTTCAAAATATAACAAACATTATTTTGATTACTGCAAAAATAATTTGTGGACTTTATCTGGAGGGGTCAAAACGCCCACTGTCTTTAATTTAGTTAGTTTTATTGTGTTTTTTTTTCACCCGGTGTTATTTGATAAAGAAGAATGTTATTTTGTCCAAAAATACCGATTAAATGCAGTGAAAATATATTTGAACATAAATGAAATAAAAGAAAACGTACATGACGATATTTTTGCAAAATTTACATAAGTGTTATTTAACTTTTATCCTGTAAAGTGCATTACTTCCAATTAAAGAATTTTTTTAAACTTTAAAAAATTAAAAATCTTTAATACAGTCAAAAATATCTAAACGTTTTATTACTATTATTAAAATTATTTTTGAAATATTAAAAAGTAGTTTTCATTAATGTTCTTTTTATGTTTTGATTTTTAATTTTTTATTTCCTACAACAATCTTAAATCTTATGAACATCCTGCGTGGGTGTTGATATTAAATTTTTGCCCAATTTATGTTTTGTTTCTTTCGTATATTCGTATTTAGATGCATGTTAAACATCAAAAAGAATGAATGGAAATTAAATTATTACTATTATTTAATAAATGTTATGCTTAAATTTATTTTTTCCTTTATCTGATGTTAGTTTTAAAAAAAAACTATAAATATTATTATTTTATTTTATTATGAATGAATGAGTTTATTCATCGTAGTATTTCGAGTTATCTTCAATCAGAACGTTTGAAACTTATTTGTTTCCAATTTAGATAAAGGGAGAACGATGCGTTCGTGCAAAATGAAATGTCCACCGTCTAGCCAGTAAAGAAGAATAAATGTAATCAATATTATTTGATCTTATTCGTTCTATAGTGGTTTTGCTTAATTTGTATAATAATGCTGTACCCAATATATATTAATAAGGTTATTAAGAAGCATTTTGTCCACTTTAAAGAGTACAAAAAAAATTTAACTTTATGAAATAAAGATGTTTTTTTTGTTTAATTTTGATGAAAATTGAATAAAAAGATATTGGAAGAAAATCGTGCAACGAGCAATTCGATAGGTACTTTTGCTTTTTCAAAGAACAATCTTTTAATTAAAAGCATCATCCGATAAAAAAAGAGTTTGCACATTAAAATCAGAACAATTAAAATTGTGTGCGTTTTTTTTCTTAAAACCGATCTGATTGTTTAGGGTAAGATGACAATGATCACTATCAATAATAATAACGATATGCACATATTTAATGGAACATATAACACGAATATTATTATTAACGGGCCACCATTGAAGAGTCAATTTTTTAACATTGTTGTTTAAAAAGAGCAATGGAAATAAAAATAATCTTGATTTTATGTTAATTTAATTTAAATAATAATGTGAAAATCGTTACTCAGTAATTAATAGCAAAACGATCAAGATTTTTACCTTTTGAATAAAGAAAAAAGAGTTTTGTGGTTTTGTTAAAGTCAAAAGATGATTAAAACAAACCCAAATTTCAAGAGTGTTTAGTTTTAAAGTAAAGTCAATAAATTTTTAACAAATATGATTAAAACAAGTTTTAATTTCTTATCATAGATCGCTAAATATTTATATATGTTTGATTTAGTTATTTTTACCACATATTTTATTGCAAAGCGTTGCGGTGAGGACTTAACACGAATAACACACACAAACACACAAACTAGAATGTCAAAAAGTTAAAATGTGTGTTTAAATGTCTTTTTGTAGCTTCTGCGAGACAATTTTGATGCTTATCTTCTGTCTTGATCAAGATACTTGCTTCTCTTTTTTTTTGTGATCTTAAAAACAGCAACTTTTTATTTTTTTTATTATATCATCAAGAAAAAACGTTAAGACAGAACGGACACAGACGAATGTAAACTTTTAATAAAATATCTTTTTTAAATTATTTAAAATATCTCTAAATTTTTAATTTGATTTTTAAAATAGTTTACTGTATCAACTGAACGGCAACTTCAGATAAGCGGTGATGGTTTTGACGGTCTAATTAAAGACTTTATAATTACAGACTTATAGAAAATATTGTTTGCAATTGTTTTCAAAGCAAAATTAGGGTAATAGTTAAAATCAATATGAATAAAAAGACAAAGTTTTTTAACGAGGAGGCTTATAAATATTTATAAGGTTCAAAGCTTAGTTAGTTTTGAAAATACGACAAATGCATACTTAAAAAGTTAAAAATCATCCAACGAACATTCGTCTTCATCGAGTGTGAAATAAAATAAAGAAGACGACACCTGTCCATGTATTTGATGGTTTTGAACTTAAATATTTATGTAAAAACACTAATTTATTCTCAATATTTTTATGATAATAATAATACAAGTCCAGCTGAAAAAACATGCAACAAAATAGTCATTTTGTCTGTATTTAACAGACTTGATTAATTTTAAAAAGTTTATACTTTTAATTTCAATAATTAATAGTTGAGTGTGCAAAGTCGATGATAATAATCGGGTTCTGTTAATTCTCATTAACAATTTAAATTTCTTTTTAATACAAATACTTTGTCCTTACTAAACGATGTGATAAATTGTAATAAATTTATTTGTTCAACTCGAAATAAAACTCCTGAAAGATGATACAAAACGAGAGCATACTTTGACAGATATCGCAATGATTATGGTAAACACATCATTTTTCACAACAACAAAAAAAAACATAAATATTTTTAAATTTAACTAGGAAATATTCAACCTAAGCTTAACATATAAGTTATGTTTGTTAATTAAAAAATATACAATTATAATAAACTGATATATTTCAATTTGGAATGAAATGAGCGCTTTCAATTATAGCAGCAAAATAAAACTACAATTTTTTATTGCTCTTTATATGAATTTTTTTTAATGATATACTTGAAAGTACGGGAGTTACACATATAAAATTATGTTAGTCTGCATGATTATTTACTTTGTTAACACATCATCAACATAAAAACATGCAATTTATTGTATTATTTTTCTTTTTGCATAAATTTAAATTATATTTTCTTCATCAAAATTTTATACAGAAAAAAACCTTGTTATGTCTTAGGGTGAACCACATTTTTTTGTTAATAATTGAAATTAAAGTTTATCAAGCTATTTTTATTTTTTTGATATGAGAAACACCGTCAAAAAAGCCATGAATTACTAATATAATAAGAAAATTTCACGAATTCACCATTATAAATTACTCAAAATTAACTGAAAATTCATAAATGTTCTCATAATCATAAATTTTAATATAAACAAATGTTTTCATTCTGTAGAACGACATACAGATATTAGAAATCAATCTCTTCCTTGTTAACAACATAAGCAAAGTATTGACACCTGTTTAAATCTCACGATACTTATCTAGTTCTCATCTAATTACAAAATATATAATAATTATAGCCCTAAAATCCAATCATACTTAAATTTATCACAAAAATACATCTAACAAATTTACTACAAATTTTATCAACTTCAGAAATATGCAGAACATAATTTTTTTTGAACCTAAGTATTACCTAATAATATTAGTAATAATTTTGTAGTGTTCTAAGAATCATAAAAAAAGTGATAAAGAAGAACATTATTTCAAACTTTAATAAATTAATTAGTGAATTATACTTTTATTAACCGAATTTTAATATTTTTTGAGAGAACAACAATATCAAAATGTTCGAATATAACGAAAAAAAAAACAAAATTTTTAAAGAAAAAATTATTCAATTCCGACAAAAACAATTAAACATGCGGCACGAGTTTTGTGTTTTATTTGATTCAATTGTTCAGAATTTAAAATTCAAAAGGTATTACAAATATCTTATTAGTCCTCTGAATCATTGTTTATAAATTAAATGTATTAAACTTAAGACAATAATAATTATCATACTATGAAATAAGAATACATAAATACTCTGAGAACTTTTATTTTAATAGAAAAATGGTAAAAAGTGTCAAAGTAAATGAACTAAAAAAAAGAAAAAAAATAAGTATCTTATCTAATTGTTCATGTAGACGCGTTTTTCTTTTTACTAATTTAATTGAATAAACTCAAGAGAATTAAAAGAATCGAGAATATTTATGTTGAACAAAAAAAAAACATGAGGATTTTATACTATAAATGAATATAAAAAGTTATCTTATACACTATAAAACTTTTTAAGGTCGCAGTTTGGTGTCGTATAGTGACTCCTCTTATTCTTGTTAGGTAAAATTACATATAAATAATGTTGTTTGTACTCATACTGTCAAAATATGTCTTAAATTTAAGAAATTGTAAAAAAAAATTATGATTTATTTTATAAAATTTGGTGCCACAAAGAGGCGTCGCTATACGACACCATACTGCGACACTAAAAAGTTTTATAGTGTAGTGATCCAAAAAAAATCAAAATTAAGAAGAAAAAATTTAAAAACTGATGGATCACAATAAATTCAAATGAACCTATAATCAGTTTCATAAAATACATTTGTAACGTTATATCATTAAAAGACATATTCAAAAGAGCAATTCAATATCTAAATTATGTTCGAAAACAAAGAATTCAACAGCTGTTTTAAGATATTAAAAATAAAGATAGTTTACTTATTGTTATACCTTTTAAGATTAACTTAAACAATCAATTTGTTTGCAAAACTTTCCGATTAACTTGTCAAAAAATTAGCATTGTTTGCATTATCTGCTTTGACATATTTTTGAGATCGATGTTTTCTTTAAAATGTTGCATCTAAATAAATATTCATTCTCTGACCGATATATGAAGAAAAAATCTTACAAAGCCCCTTAAAAATAGAATTAATTTCATCGTCCAATATTTAGATGACCGATTTTTTATATGTTTTTTCTTAAAGATTTGTTAATCCAATGCAAAAACTGAGGTATCCTAACCAGTAAAGAAAAATTGAAGAAACAAGAATTGGTTATTGTGAAAATCAATTAAATTGTTTACATAAAAGAAACGAATATGTATTTTTGATATTTTTTAAAAATAAAGGAGAATTTAAAGTATTAGTAAAATAAAGGAATCAGAATCAGGAATTCATATTTATACAATTATGCAGTGAACACATAAACATATAAAAAAAATGTTCAAGCGTTTAATGATTCAGAATACAATGATTAATAATTTCTCAATGACTTGACGAAATATTCATGTAGTGTCAATATTCATTCTTGTAATAAAACAACAAAATATTTTAAGTTTTAACATTTCAATCAAATACAATGTTTTAAAAAAAATCTCAACGATTCACACAATTGTTAATGTATTATTAGAAACCAATCATTGCTTATCAATTATTCAAATGTCATATTGTTTCAGGGACACACGTAGATTTTCACTGAATGGAAAGTTGACCCTTATCATTTTTATGTTGTAATACCTTTGGTCAGTGATGAATTGATACAAAACTTCAACAAAAATTATACGTTAGAAAAAAACTAACCACACTTTGATGCCCAAAAGCAACATAATAATAATAGTCCATATTCAAATAACCTAATAAAATACAGATCATGATAAAGACGAGTGTATTAAGAAATATGATTATTACTCTAATAATAATATTAAGTCTATAGCCAACATAAGAATTATGTTTAAAACAAAAAAAAGGA
The DNA here is from genome assembly GCA_900002565.1 of Culicoides sonorensis. Taxonomy (NCBI): domain Eukaryota; kingdom Metazoa; phylum Arthropoda; class Insecta; order Diptera; family Ceratopogonidae; genus Culicoides; species Culicoides sonorensis. The sequence continues at coordinate 514,523 of LN483467.1, read as the reverse complement.
ACTTGAAATTTTTTATTCTTCAACAAGATAAAAAATAACTGTAAGGCAGGTGATTTATGACCCGTCTGAACTGTTTTTTGATAAACCATATAAAGCTAAATTCGATGTAAGATTGAAAAGTACCTTGACCTTCATTCACAAAACCAATTTTTTTTCGCCTTGCAGCACGGAAATAATTATGTTATTTTATTAATTACTAACATTTACAAAGCAGATGCAAAAACTATCGTCTAAAAATCATTTTTATACATTTTTCACTTATTAAAAAAAGGTTTACATGACAAAAATACCGCTGTTTAAAATATTTGTTCTCATATGAAAAGATGCTACTGTAATAGACAATATTTTTAATTATAGATAAACGGTAGTATTAGAAGCTGTTTAAATTTTTTTTTACTAATTAGACACCTTTTTCGTTTGTTAGATTCTTTGGCCAAGTGACCACCAACTGTGATTAAATAACTCTTTGAATAAAGCGGTTGCTAATTAATTTTATTTTCTTTTCAACCCATATTGATTTTAATAAATCTATGATTAAAACAAAAAAAAAATCTGAATTTAATCTATGAGCTCATCTAGATTTTTTAAATTGAGAAATTCATAACAATAAACATTTTCTAATTAAACAGCCTTCCTTTAATATCTAAATGATTAAATTTTGAGACAGAAAAAAGAATTATCACATCAGTATTTTATTCTTTGGTTATCTGTTTCTTATCTTATTAATAAGTCACTGTCATGGCCAAAGCACATTTTATTACCTTTAGTTTTTTTTATATTTATTTTAAACGACTGTTTGAAAAAACTAATGAAGAACACCATACTATATACGTTAAATTGAAAAAAAATAAAAAGAATATTTACATAAAATTTCAATAAAACATAAAATTGGTCGGAATATCAAACAAAAAAAAATCCGAAGGATCTTAAACAATTGATTCTCAAACAAAAATCAAAATTAATAGTTTATGAAACAGTAGCTAAGTTTAAAATTTTATTTAAGTTCAATCTCTTGAGTTTAAATTTCTATTGTCACACCTCTCTTGCATTGGAAAACCATAACGAATCAAATTAAATCCTTTTTATTTATTATGTCAAATGTAATAATTTGTCGCTATTTATTGCCAACCATTTGAACCCTTTTAAAAAGTTTCTCTCACACACATTATAGAAATATATCCAATTAAAAATGTGTTTTCTACTGACAATATAACTTTAAAGTGTTTGTACCTTTAAAAAATTTTCTGAATTTTTAAATCATTGTTACTTGTCATAAACGTGACACATATTTGATTGACATTTTGCATGAGTTTACTCCTCAATATTTAGATTTAAAGTGTATTAAACTTTATTAAAAATCTAAGCTCAAAATATCTGAATCATAGCATATCTGAAAGAGAAATATACCTAATAAAAATATAGATTCAAATGTTATATGTTATTGTTAAAACATGATGACGCAAGGGGACTTACTAGTTTTCCTTTATATCACAGTATCTATTTTACTGCTTTTTTCGTTTTTGTGAAGCAGTGTGAATTGTTCAATTTTAAAATTTCAATTTTTAGTTTTGTTATTGTTTTTTTTTGTTCTGAAGAGAAATATTATGAACACATTCGTAGAAAAATGTTTTGTCAAAAATTGACATGGCGTGACTTTATTTTTCTATATTTTATTTTTTTTTAAAAAAAAAAAAAGTAACATCATCACAACATACATTCATTTTGTTTTATATAATTGTGATGTTGTCTCACATGAAATTCATATGTATATTTGTTATCTTCATATAAAAAATAAACATTTTTAAAAGGTTTGCATATTTGTATTGTTTTATTCTTGTATATTGATAGAGCAATCCTGACTTGTTATATTTAACTGACAAACTGTTCAATTAAATAAATAACAGAAAAAAAAGAAAATCAATTTTCTGTTTCAAAATGATAAATGAAAGAAATGTTTCATTTGGTGTCTAATAAATTTAATAAAAGTGGAAAGTAAAAATGCGATATAAAAATTATTTTTATTATTAGGTCAATTTGTCTAATTATATCAGTACGCATAATTGTAATGAAACACAAATTATGTTTAATTAAAAACAAAAACTCTATTTTTGATTTTTTTTTTAGTATAAATTTTGAATATATTAGAATTAGATTTCAGAAACTGATATGAAAGTCGGTGATCGTTTGAATATCAAGTAAAATATAAATAACAGTTAAAATCAAGTTTAACTCATTTTCTACGAACGTTTTATTTATGGAACTCGAAAATAAAAATATTTCAAAACTTGGGTTTAAAAGCGTAGAAAACCCTTTTATTCGATTTTAAAAATTAGAATGGATAGAAATTAGAATGGGTAGAAATTAGAATGGGTTCATATAAAAAAATACGATGAATCAAAGTGTCTGAACTAAACTAAATTTTCAATAATTAGAATTTAAAAAAATATGTAACCGATTTCTTCATGTGCTATATTTGAATACTTGTACTTCGTTCCTCTGCCGTTATACAAAAAAATATTTTCCTTCGAATAGAGTTTTATTATCATAAAAGCATGCAACGTAGTAATATTTACTTTTTATTTTTTATAATTTTATAGTCAAATTTTTCGATTTATTTACTTGTTATTGTTTTTAAAAGTTAAACAAAACAAGCTTATTGCATTCCAAAATGTTGTGTTTGTTGTCATTAAGAAATACAATTAATATAATTAAATCTAAAAATCAAGAAATTATACGAAGAAATATTTATGGGGCCTCTGTTGTTGCTACGCAAATTGATAAGAACTCAGCTGAGTATAAAGTAAGTAAGGTTATTTTATAAAAAAAAATATATAATAAATATAACTTTTATGCTTTAAATTTTTTTTAAATGAAAATAGGAAAATTTTGATCAGATGTGTGAACTTGTGTCACAATTAAAAGATGTTACAAAAAATGTTATGCAAGGTGGTGGTCCTGAGGCAATCAAAAGACATACGTCCAAAGGAAAATTATTGGTTAGAGATCGCATAAGTAAATTGTTAGACAATGGTTCACCGTTTTTAGAGCTCAGTCCTTTAGCTGGTTATGAAATGTATGGTAAAGAAGTAGTCAACTCAGGTGGACTGGTGACAGGTGTTGGAAGAGTTTATGGTACAGAATGTGTTATTATTGCAAATGATGCCACTGTGAAAGGTGGTACATACTATCCAATTACTGTTAAAAAGCATTTAAGAGCACAAGAAATTGCTCGAGAAAATCGTCTTCCGTGTATTTATCTTGTTGACTCTGGTGGTGCAAATTTACCAAGACAAGCTGAAGTATTTCCTGACAAAGAGGTATTTAAAATAACTATATTTGGTTAAAACAATTAATTAATATTTTATATGATTTAAGCACTTTGGCCGAATTTTTTATAATCAAGCCAATATGTCATCTGAAGGAATTACACAAATAGCCGTTGTTATGGGAAGCTGTACTGCTGGTGGTGCTTATGTTCCAGCAATGGCGGATGAAAGTGTGATTGTAAGACGTCAAGGTACTATATTTTTAGCAGGTCCGCCTTTAGTCAAAGCAGCAACTGGAGAAGAAGTTTCTGCCGAAGATTTAGGAGGTGCAGATTTACATTGTAAAACATCTGGTGTAACAGATTATTGTGCCTCAGATGATGAACATGCTTTATACTTGGCCCGACAAATCGTTAGTAATTTGAATAACCAAAAAACCAATGCTTTTAATGAGGATTCTAACTTGAATAGCAAAACAGCTGTTGGTTATTATGGTCAGAACTCATTTCAACAAGTTGAATCACCATTATACGACCCAAAAGAAATTTATGGAATTGTTGGCTCAAACTTGACACGTCCATATGATGTTAGAGAAATTATAGCTCGCGTGGTCGATGGAAGTAAATTTACCGAGTTCAAAAAAATGTACGGAGATACTCTTGTGTGTGGATATGCCAAGTAAGAAAAATTAACTAACTGACACTTAAAATTTATCAAAGCTTTATACATCTAGGCTATATGGCAATTTAGTAGGAATAATTGGAAACAATGGAGTTCTTTTTTCTGAAAGTGCATTAAAAGGTGCTCATTTTATTCAACTATGTGCTCAAAAGAATATTCCACTTATATTCTTGCAAAATATTACTGGATTTATGGTTGGTAGAGATGCTGAAGCAGGAGGAATTGCTAAAAATGGCGCAAAAATGGTAACTGCTGTTGCAACAGCCAATGTGCCAAAGTTAACACTCATAATAGGTGGTAGTTATGGTGCAGGAAATTATGGAATGTGTGGAAGAGCTTATTCACCAAGATTTTTATTTATGTGGCCAAATGCAAGAATAAGTGTCATGGGAGGAACACAAGCAGCAAATGTACTTGCACAGGTGACTGAAGATCAATATAAAAGATCAGGCAAAGAGTTTACAGAAGAGTTAAGAAATAAAATTAGGCAACCTATTGTCGAGAGATTTGAACAAGAAGCATCACCTTACTATAGCTCTGCTCGATTGTGGGATGATGGTATAATTGACCCTGTAGATACTCGTAAGATTCTTGGTCTAAGCTTACAAGCTTCTTTGAATTATTTGGGAAAAGATACAAAGTTTGGTGTTTTTAGAATGTAGTTATAAAACATTTTTACAATATTGAGATGCATTTACACTTAGATCTAAAATACTTCTGTGCCGAAAATATCGTTAAATATATTTTTACTTTTTTAAAATTGAAGCCATTCATTCATTTTTGACGTTATTCATAAGAAAAACTTTCCCTTACTTTTATATTTTATTTTTAATAAATTTTAACACATTTAATTTCTCATTAAAATTATTTAGACTTTTGAAACACAAGATTAAATAAACAATGATTTGTAATTCATTGCTTCTTTTATACTAGAACAAATAGCATCAGAATATATAACTAACTCATTATTCTTCATTTTGATTGGTAAACGTCCTTGAGCGTTTATTTATAGACAAAAAATATGTACTTAAAAATAATGATGAATATTGATCATTTTTCAAAGATCTTCAAATCAAGAGTATTTTGAATTCAAATTTTAATACAAAACTTGCTTACCATATCATTTAAATAACTGTTGTTTAAATGTACATACTTTCGGCCATTGTACTCATCTTTTTCGGAATATAAAGCAGTTCGAAGTAACTGGCTATTTCATTTATGGTAACATCACATTGCATTCGGGCTTGTTGTGAGCAGGATGAAGAAGAACTGCAACTAGCTGAGTTTGTTGGTACTTCAATATTGGTAGGTGGTGTTTTAGATCGATGGCGATTTTTGCTTGTTAACAATTCATCATCTCGAAGAATTTTAAATGATTTTTGAGAATAATCAAGAGATGATGATGAAATTGATATGTTTGCACATAGCTCTAATAATGACTTAAAATCCGATAATGACTCTTTTTGACCAAATATATGTTCTTTCGATTCTTTTCCTATTTTCAAATTAGATTTAAGCTCAAGTGACAGTTGTGTTTCACTATCATTTGCAACATCTTGACTATTTTTGTTATTAGCTCCGATCAGTGTGAGTGCGCAATTATTCAAACATTTACCTACATCCTTTAAAATTGGTTCTTTTATCAAATTTTTTTTTTTATGATTTTTTTTATGTTTAGATTTAAATTTAATATTATGAACCAAGGGAACCAAATCACATTTTGCAGTATCTTCTTTGTTTCTCTGGATCGTTTTATTGTTTTTCTTATTAGAACAAGTGCATTTACTACTATTTTCAATAACGCCAAATATTGTTTCTATATCACTTTCTTTACTACTGCATTCTCGATAGTAAAAGGGGTTTAATCTAATTGGTAAATGTTCATCCAACAATTTGACAGTTGGAATTGTGGCACTAATCTCTAAATTATCTAGTTTTTTTTGGACTGAAGCAGTTTCTTCCGTGTTTTCCATTATATTTAATTTTACGTCGTATATTTCATACACACAAAAGAGGGCATCAGTTATTTATCTTTAAAATCCAAAAGTTATAGTGAATATTTCTAAAAACAAAGTGTTAAAATTTTCTCAATTGATTTTGTTGGAATAATTAAAACTCTTACTCTTCAAAATTGACGAAAATTTGATGAATTTAGTTTAAAATAAGCAGAATGACAAAGTGCTATTTTGTTTAGCAAGAAATATTTATTCCCAATGATGTTAAGTTTTCAGTATTTTAACATGTACAATTATTCATATCATTAATTTGAACAAGCAAGTTACTAATTGTTGATTTGTAACATTTATGAAGCTTGTTAACTGACAACTCCTTAATAATTATATATTATATAGTTGATAGCAATAAAATAATTTAATTTATTGATGCATTATAATAAATATTCTTATATAAAAAATTCTTTGTTTCAAACATGTATCGAAGTGATGATCAAAACGACTATTGGGTAATATTTATATTGACATCATATTGACGTTTAAAAAAAAGACAAATGTTCAGCTGAAAATTAAAAAAATATACGATTCCAGCAAAAAGGACAAAAAATCAAAGACTAAAATATAAAAAAAGAAAACAATTTAAGGGAATTATAAAAGGATATTCACAATATAGTTTTATTACATAAAGTAAAACTTCTACTAGGTAAAATAAGTATATCATATGTTTGTTGCTTATTTTTATTACAATAATAGATAACTAATAAATAATAATTGATTTTAATCATCACGATACGTTTAATAATTGATCTTCAATGAAAATTTATTTGAATTTTCTTTGTTTTGCTTAAATAGAAAAAGAGTTTTGTAAGTGTTGGAGACTTTCATTTAAACTAATTAGCTCTTATCTTTTGTTTAGATAAGTAAACTCGTTACTTATTAAATATTTTATTTGTGATTATGACTTTTGTATAGTCGTTTGCTTGGTGTTCATTTTAATTCCAATTAATTTTGTTCTTATCTCAAGATAACTTTACATGTACGATACACATTTTTTAGTTTTTAACTGATTTATTATATTTTTTTTGCAGTTTCATACGGTTACTCTAAAAGAAAAATTAAGAATGATACCTCTTAAAAGGATGGCACCAGAAAATGAGTTTGGTCAAATTTCAGAACGGTTTTTGTAACAAAATAATCATTGTTCACGTCAGGTTATGGGAACTAGTGTGGCTGTAATTAATAATGTAATGCATGTCAGTAAAATGTTAAATAATAAAACACAAAGGCTTATTCTTGGCATTATTTTGCTACTGCTAGTTGATGTTATTTGGGTCTCATCGAGTGAACTTACAAAATTTTTATATGAAAATGAGCAATACAATAAACCATTTTTCTGTACATACTTTAAAACTTCAATGTTTACCTTATATTTGGTCGGATTAGGTGTGATTGCTCCTTGGAAAACTTCTTGTATGAAAAGTGGCTCATATACTGTAAGTTAATTTTTTGTCATTAATAATTTCTTCTAATTCAATACTATAAAACAATAGTTAGTTGAACAAAATGACGATGATGAACCTGCAGGAATGGTTCATAGTCCATCCAGCTTAAGTGATGCTACATTTGTTCCAATAAAAACTCCTGAGCCCGTAAGTGGTACTGAAAGTGATGACTCAAGTGTAAGAAGTGTAAGATTTAATAAACTAGCTGAAGTTCGAGAGATGTCTCCACATGAAGCAAGTGATGCTCTTATGTCCAGACTATCATATTCAGCTAGTATTAGATTTCGTCGGCAAAAAACTCATCACAAAACAGCAAGAACAGCACTTATGTTCTGTATTTTGGTATGATTTATTTAAGACTGTTATTTATTTAAAAAATCAAACTTATTTTATCATTTAATTCAAGTGGTTTATCGCCAACTACATGTTTCAATTAGCTCTGGAGCCAGCAGATGCTTCATTGATCACACTTTTGAGTACAACATCAAGTTTTTTCACGATTATTTTAGCTTCAATCTTTCCATCTTTATCAGGAGACAAATTCACATTATCAAAGTTTGTTGCTGTAATGATGAGCTGTGGTGGGGCAGTAAGAACGTTTTTTAAAAAAAAAAAAAATTAAAAGTAATGAAATTTTAAATTACAGACAATGGTGACCTTATCTGAAATAAATGATCCTAAAATGTCTAAAGGGATTATATTGGCTGTGTTAAGCGCATTTTTTTACTCAGCCTACTTGGTACTTGTGAAACATAAAAATGATACTGAAGAAAAAATTGATTTGCCGTTATTTTTTGGCTTTGTTGGAATTTGTAATGTATTTTTAATGTGGCCTCTATTCTTCGTACTTAACTTTTCTCGTATTGAAGTTTTTGAATGGCCAAATCAAAAACAATTTGCTGTATTATTTTTAAATGGCTTGGTTGGTACAGTTTTTTCTGAAGCACTTTGGCTTTGGGGGTGTCTCCTTACTTCATCATTAGTTGGTACTTTAGCTGTTTCTTTACAAATTCCACTTGCCATGCTCTTCGACTTGATCTTGCATAATAAACAATACCCACCATTATTTTATATTGGTTCGATTCCAATGTTTTTAGCTCTAATTTTTGTAGCATTTTTAGTTAAATATGACGACAGTGATCCTTTGTTAAGATTCTTTAAAATAATTTACAGAAAATTATGGATTTGTAGAAAATCTCATGTCATCAGAATTTCAGAAATGGATGCCGAACAAAATGAATCATTGATCAATGATGATGATGATGATAATCATGAAAGTTAAAATTAATTGAACATTAGAACAATGAAAAATGCAGAATAACAAAGTATTATCAATATTATCTTCATCTTTTTGTGATAACAAAATAAAAATACTTTTAACTATATTCAAAGAAAATAGGTTAATGACTATTTTAGTTTCAACACATTGTATTATAATTAAACATCCTTCTATTATCTAATAAAATGAGAATAAATTCAATTGCACAAAAGTAATTGTTTTAAAAATTTAACCAAAATTTAAATGTATGAGCAAGTTAAAACTAGTTTAATAAAATAAAATTATTAAGAACCAAAGTTTTTAATTATTACAACATCCGATTACCAATCGTTGCATTCTATTAATTGTCAACTGCATAGATTGCATTAGTGAGTCATTTGATTCATTAACATTAATTATCTGGAAACAGCATCTCCTTGTCATGTTAAATTTTTTATGGATATTTTGTTGAATTTGTATGAGCACGATGACATTAAATCATAATAAATATTTTATTTTTATTTGAAACTTTGAGATGTGATTCTTAAATATCAGGTTTGTGCAAAAGCAACAATATTAATCTAGTTTCTATGACTAACTCTTGTGTATATTATTCAATTAAAAATCAATGTCTTCATAAACTTTGTTAAATAATTAGACCTGAATTTTTATTTGATCTATCAAATTACTACAACTAAGTATCTTACTGAGACATAATTGAAGATTCTCAATGCATATAAAAGCAAATATCATTTTTACAAAATTTAGTATTAAGTTTTAAACTCTTCTGAAGTAAAGTGTTAAAAGTTTCAAAATATTTTAAAACAACACAACTATGGTAATTTTTTTTGCCTTCAATTTTGTAAATTTTAAATGATTATAAAAATTTTCATTGGTAGAAACTTCTTATACTGTTGGTTTGCTTTTTGGGCATATCATATGCTTTTCCAAGTTCTCCAAAACAAGATGATGGAGTCGAAACAAAGATTGAACTGCAAGAACCTTCTGAGTCTGGATATTATGGGTGAGAAAATTCAACATTTGCGAGTTCTGTTAAAAAAACTAAATAATTTTACTTTTAGCTGGCTTAACAATGGCTGGAATAATGGCTGGACAAACGGTTGGAACAGGTACTACAGTCATAGTTATCCAGTTTATCGGTATTACTCTTCTCCCAGACTCTATCGCTCATATTATGGATGGAATAATGGTTGGTGGTAATATTTTAAAATCTGCTGATCTGCCTCTATCATCATTGCACTATTGACATTTATTTTTCTCCTTCTTATGTTCATGGCTTGCTTGATAAAATTAAAGTAAGAGTAAATCATTGTATATTACTTATGAAGCATTTGAAAATAAAAATGCAAATTTGATACATTTTAAATGTTTATTTTTTTTCTTATGATAAACAGTCGAAAGTTTAATGTTACATAATAAATTTTCTAGTTCATTGTATTTGATTCAGTTGCGTTTTTATTAAATTTACATAAAAGCGGAATAACGTATTAGTTTACACGTACTTTGGAACTATAAAACAGTTTCAAGTTTGTTTTAATATCTTATTAATAACTAAGAAGTCCTTATTCTAAAAACATGACAAATGAATATGATAGTATGATATTGAAAGTCAGTTATCAAAATAGCAAATAAACTTAAATTACGACTGATTTAAACTTAATTTGTAAGAAAGTTTTAGTAATTTTTAAATTTAAATAAAATATGTATTTTAGATTTAAGGGTATGGACCTCCTGGATGCTGTCCTGAACTTTGTTGACTAGTACTTTGGCTGTTTTGCTGTGATTTCACCGTGAATGATGATATTTCATGAGATTTTTGTGGCTTTGAAAACTCATAAGCATCATCAACTTGATTTTTGCTGTAGCCACCACCAAAATTACTACTTCCTTTTCCATGTTGTTGTTGTTGATTTTGTTGTCCAACTACAGATAAAACTAAGGGTATTACATTATTATTACTTTGCGATACAGTTTGACTATGGCTTTGGGAACTGCTTCCACCTTGTGTTTGAGATACTAAAGCTGGTAATATTGCTTGAGTATATGAGTTACTTTGACTGAATGAACTTCCTTTATTGAAGCTGTTTCCTTGATTACTACTACTTACTGGTCGAGCAGCTTGCGTTGCAGAAACCAATAATGGAACAAAATTATTATTATTTTGTGATGTTTGACTACCACTATTTTGACCATTAAATTTATGTTGGTGTTGTTGTAATGTTGCAGAAATAACTAAAGGAATTAAATTATTGTCGTTATTAGAAGCTGAACCACCACTGTAACCTTGACTAGTACTTGATGAAACAGGGTGTAGTTGGGTTGATTGTGGTCGTGATTGTCCTTGGTTACCTTGAGTAGCAGATAAAACTAATGGAATAATCGTATTTTGTGATAATCCCCCTTGAGAGCTACCAGAATTAAATGGTACAACTAATGGGCGTGATTGTTGTTGTCCTAAAATATAAAGATAAAAATATTTATGAAATTAAAATAAACATAGTGATTTAAGCAAAAAAAAACATGTATGTGCGTGGTCGTTCAGACAAAAAAGTTTGGCGGACGGTACGGTTTTTGAAAGAGTGCAAACAAATAGAATAAAATGTCTTAAATTTTAACGTTATATTTTGAAAAAAAAACATTCTAAAAACGTAAGTCATATTCCTTGATTCATAAACAAACTTTTGGTCGAAGTAAGTGTAAAATTATTTGTTGGTCATAGTCTTCTGTCTTTTTAGAAAATAAATAATTCATTTATGTGAAGTTTTTTGAATAAAAATTTTATCTAGGAAAAGACTTACGTATATGAAGAATGGTGAGAATGTTATTTAAAAAAAGAAATTAAAAACCACCTTTCGATTTTGAACTGATTGGAATCACAAGATTTTGGTCTTTACCAGAAGATTGACTTGATTTAATTGGTACTACCAATGGACTGGATTGTTGTGATTGTCCTAAAAATTAATTAATATTGACTTTTTAAAAGGTGATTACAGTAGAAATTGCAAAAAGCTGCAAGCACTGTTAGAATAAAAAAAGACTTTGACTTAATGTGATTTTGTTTCTTATTTCCACAAGGAAATGAAATAATGAGATTGTCCTATTGTAAAATTTAAAAAAATTTCGTTTTTTACGACCATAATAATTTTGCAAACGATTTAGAATCAAAAATCACAATGAAAAAATAACAACTCAAATAAAAAAACAAAAATGTAAAACCTTGATTTATCGACACCGGATAAATTTGTTGATTTTTCTGTTGAATCGTATCTACTACCCTGTCGGAAGAAAACTCCTTAATTTCAGGAGCTAAACTCCTAACGTTAATGTGTAGGTGTTAACTCCTAATATTCAGGAGTTAACTTCTAAAAATCAGGAGTTTAGCTTCTGAAATTCAGTAGTTTACTTCCGATAGGATAGGCTAGCAAGCTTAAGCAGAAATAAAAAATAGATAACTAAAAACCTTGATTTAACGAGATTGGATAAACTTGTTGAGCTTGTTGTTGATTCTCATTTGGTATTGGTACAATTAATGGAGATTTATTTTGACTTTGTCCTTGATTCAATGAGACTGGATAAACTTGTTGGGTTTGTTGTTTATTATTAGAAGGTAGTGGTACAATAAGTGGAGATTTATTTTGACTTTGTCCTTGATTCAATGAGACTGGATATACTTTGTGGTTTTGATGCCTATTGCCAGATGGCAATGGAACAATCAATGGAGATTGATTTTGAGATTGACCTACAGTAGAAGATCATACAAGTTATTTTCTATGAAAAACTAAGTATGCAAAGCCAATTTTAAGTTTATAATCTCAAAATACTTTATAAATGACAAAAATTTGTCTTTCCAAGTTTGTACTTGGCTTGCAAGCTTAAGCAACATTGAAAATAAACAAAACTAAAAACCTTGTTTTAATGGCACTGGATAAACTTGCGGAGCTTGTTGCTGATGTCCACTAGATATTGGTACAACTAATGGAGATTTATTTTGACTTTGTTCTTGATTTAATGAGATAGGATATATTTGTTGGCTTTGTTGCCTATTGCCAGATGGCAATGGGACGATCAATGGAGACTCGTTATCAGACTGACCTACAGTAGAAGATCAAACTGGTTATTTTCAATAAAAGAAAAAAAGGTAGCTAAAATTATTAGCATCTAAAATTATGCAGTAACTAATAATTTGAAATTCATAGCAATTCAATTTGTTTATTTTTGAGGATGGGTATAACCCTAAGCTTAAGCAGAGGTTTGAAAAAAAAGAACCTGAATTTAATGAAACAGGATAAACTTGTGGAGCTTTCTGTTGATTTCCACTTGGTATTGGAACAATAAAGGGACTTTGTTCTTTGTTTTGTTCCTGATTTAACGATACAGGATACACTTGTTGACTTAGTTGTTTATTTCCAGTAGGCAATGGGACAATTAATGGAGATTGTTTTTGAGATTGACCTACAGCAGAAGATTAAACTAGTTATTCTCTTTGAAATGTAGAATATGCAAAGCAATAATTTTTATGATCCAAAATTTTAAATGGAATTATAATTTGAAGATTTTGAAAATCGCAACATATTTTATTTAAAGCAGAAGAAATTAAAATAAAAACCTTGACTTAATGAGACTGGATAAACTTGAGGAGATTGTTGCCGATTTCCACTAGAAATTGGTACAATAAGTGGAGATTGATTTTGGTTTTGTCCTTGATTTAATGATACCGGATATACTTGTTGGTTTTGTTGTTTATTATTAGAAGATAGTGGCACAATAAGTGGAGATTGGTTTTGTGATTGACCTATTCGATAAACCAAATTATCAAGAATTGATTTGAAAAACATAATTTTTAACAAGCAAGGCAGAAAAACGAATTAAAATATGATTTATAAATTTGAAAAAATCTGTTGCAAGAAAAGTGATAATATCATACTAAAGAAGATTAAAAACCTTGATTTAATGAGACTGGATAAACTTGCGAAGTTTGTTGCTGATTTCCACTAGGTAGTGGCACAATAAGTGGAGATTGATTTTGGTTTTGTCCTTGATTTAATGATACAGGATATACTTGTTGGGTTTGTTGTTTATTATTAGAAGGCAGAGGCACAATAAGTGGAGATTGATTTTGTGATTGACCTATTGAATAAACCAGATAATAAGCATTGTTTTGAAAAACATAATATTTGACAAGCAAGGCAGAAAAACGAATCAAAATATGATTTATAAATTTGTTGCAAGAAAAGCGATAATATAATACTAAAGAAGATTAAAAACCTTGGCTTAATGAGACTGGATAAACTTGTGAAGTTTGTTGCTGATTTCCACTAGAAATTGGTACAATGAGTGGAGATTGATTTTGGTTTTGTCCTTGATTTAATGATACTGGGTATACTTGTTGGGTTTGTTGTTTATTATTAGAAGGCAGAGGCACAATAAGTGGAGATTGATTTTGTGATTGACCTATTGGATAAACCAGATAATAAGCATTGATTTGAAAAACATAATATTTAACAAGCAAAGCAGAAAAACGAATTAAAATATGATTTATAAATTTGAAAAATTTGTAGCAAGAAAAGCGATAATATAATACTAAAGAAGATTAAAAACCTTGGCTTAATGAGACTGGATAAACTTGTGAAGTTTGTTGCTGATTTCCACTAGGTAGTGGCACAATAAGTGGAGATTGATTTTGGTTTTGTCCTTGATTTAATGATACAGGATATACTTGTTGGGTTTGTTGTTTATTATTAGAAGGTAGTGGCACAATAAGTGGAGATTGGTTTTGTGATTGACCTATTGGATAAACCAGATAATAAGCATTGATTTGAAAAACATAATATTTAACAAGCAAGGCAGAAAAACGAATTAAAATATGATTTATAAATTTGAAAAATTTGTAGCAAGAAAAGCGATAATATCATACTAAAGAAGATTAAAAACCTTGGCTTAACGACACTGGATAAACTTGCGAAGTTTGTTGCTGATTTCCACTAGGTAGTGGCACAATAAGTGGAGATTGATTTTGGTTTTGTCCTTGATTTAATGATACAGGATATACTTGTTGGGTTTGTTGTTTATTATTAGAAGGCAGAGGCACAATAAGTGGAGATTGATTTTGTGATTGACCTATTGGATAAACCAGATAATAAGCATTGATTTGAAAAACATAATATTTGACAAGCAAGGCAGAAAAACGAATCAAAATATGATTTATAATTTTGTTGCAAGAAAAGCGATATCATAATACTAAAGAAGATTAAAAACCTTGGCTTAACGACACTGGATAAACTTGCGAAGTTTGTTGCTGATTTCCACTAGGTAGTGGCACAATAAGTGGAGATTGATTTTGGTTTTGTCCTTGATTTAATGATACAGGATATACTTGTTGGGTTTGTTGTTTATTATTAGAAGGCAGAGGCACAATAAGTGGAGATTGATTTTGTGATTGACCTATTGGATAAACCAGATAATAAGCATTGATTTGAAAAACATAATATTTAACAAGCAAAGCAGAAAAACGAATTAAAATATGATTTATAAATTTGAAAAATTTGTAGCAAGAAAAGCGATAATATAATACTAAAGAAGATTAAAAACCTTGGCTTAATGAGACTGGATAAACTTGCGAAGTTTGTTGCTGATTTCGACTAGGTAGTGGCACAATAAGTGGAGATTGATTTTGGTTTTGTCCTTGATTTAATGATACCGGATATACTTGTTGGTTTTGTTGTTTATTATTAGAAGGTAGTGGCACAATAAGTGGAGATTGATTTTGTGATTGACCTATTGGATAAACCAGATAATTAAGCATTGATTTGAAAAACATAATATTTGACAAGCAAGGCAGAAAAACGAATCAAAATAAGATTTATAAATTTGTTGCAAGAAAAGCGATAATATAATACTAAAGAAGATTAAAAACCTTGGCTTAATGAGACTGGATAAACTTGTGAAGTTTGTTGCTGATTTCCACTAGGTAGTGGCACAATAAGTGGAGATTGATTTTGGTTTTGTCCTTGATTTAATGATACAGGATATACTTGTTGGGTTTGTTGTTTATTATTAGAAGGCAGAGGCACAATAAGTGGAGATTGATTTTGTGATTGACCTATTGGATAAACCAGATAATAAGCATTGATTTGAAAAACATAATATTTAACAAGCAAAGCAGAAAAACGAATTAAAATATGATTTATAAATTTGAAAAATTTGTAGCAAGAAAAGCGATAATATAATACTAAAGAAGATTAAAAACCTTGGCTTAACGACACTGGATAAACTTGCGGAGCTTGTTGCTGATTTCCACTAGGTAATGGTACAATAAGAGGAGATTGATTTTGGTTTTGTCCTTGATTTAATGATACCGGATAAACTTGTTGGGTTTGTTGTTTATTATTAGAAGGTAGTGGCACAATAAGTGGAGATTGGTTTTGTGATTGACCTATTAGATAAACCAGATAATAAGCATTGATTTGAAAAACATAATTTTTAACAAGCAAAGCAGAAAAACGAATTAAAATATGATTTATAAATTTGAAAAATTTGTAGCAAGAAAAGCGATAATATAATACTAAAGAAGATTAAAAACCTTGATTTAATGAGACTGGATAAACTTGCGGAGCTTGTTGCTGATTTCCACTAGGTAATGGTACAATAAGAGGAGATTGATTTTGGTTTTGTCCTTGATTTAATGATACCGGATATACTTGTTGGGTTTGTTGTTTATTATTAGAAGGTAGTGGCACAATAAGTGGAGATTGGTTTTGTGATTGACCTATTGGATAAACCAGATAATAAGCATTGATTTGAAAAACATAATTTTTAACAAGCAAAGCAGAAAAACGAATTAAAATATGATTTATAAATTGAAAAAATATGTTGCAAGAAAAGCGATAATATAATACTAAAGAAGATTAAAAACCTTGATTTAATGAGACTGGATAAACTTGCGGAGCTTGATGCTGATTTCCACTAGGTAATGGTACAATAAGTGGAGATTGATTTTGGTTTTGTCCTTGATTTAATGATACAGGGTATACTTGTTGGGTTTGTTGTTTATTGTTAGAAGGCAGAGGCACAATAAGTGGAGATTGGTTTTGTGATTGACCTAATGGATAAACCAAAATATTAAGAATTAATTTAAAAACATAGTATTTACTAGCAAGGCATTAAAAGCGTATGCATGATTTAACAGTTAATAATTTAAGATCATGATTTTATGTTAACAGCAGAAGCAGCAAATACAAAAAATTTAAAGCATAATAGATAACATTTGCGGTGAAAATTATGATGATGAAAAATGTCATATATTTTGACACTACGCACTCAAAATAAAAGCGAAAGCAATTGTACAAAAGAAATTTATAAAAACCTTGATTAAGTGACACTGGATAAACTTGTGGAGCCTGTTGTTGATTTCCACTAGGAATAGGTACAATTAAAGGAGATTTATTTTGATTTTGTCCTTGATTCAAAGAGACAGGGTAAACTTGAGCAGATTGCTGTTGATTATTAGCAGGCAATGGAACAATAAGAGGAGTTTGTGGTTGTTTTTGGCCTATAATTAGAAACGAATTTAGTCATAGCTTGTACGGAGATATGATTTTGAAGCGATCAAAGCAAAATATAATGTTGCAAAGCAAAATACAAAACAAAATAATGATTGAAAAAATAAAAAGCTTTAATGTACCTTGATTTAATGAAACTGGATATACTTGTGCTGGTTGTTGTTGATTATTTGCAGGTAATGGAACTACCAGGGGAGTTTGTTGTTGTTGTCCTTGCTGACCAACAGTTACTGGATAAACTGATGGGCCACCTATAAATTCAAATAGATTACCGCAATTAATTTTTTATTTTGAATGTTAGCAGTATCTTATGAAAACTTATGATAAAGTGAATAAAAAATGTGTGTTTGGGGATTATGAATTTAAGTTAGAACTGTTTTTGTTGCGTAATTTTTTACTAACTTGTTTTGGGTGGTGGTAATGGAACCACTAAAGGAGTTTTATCTTGATTTTGTCCTGTTGAAAGTTTAAAATATGGATAAAGCTATTATTTGCCTGAAAAATACTTAACGAAATGCGTAAGATCAGAAAAATCACTTATAGAAATAGTGATTTAAATGATTTGTTAGTAAAAGCAGCAAATAGGCGCAAGTTTAGAAAGTCAAATATTAATCTTTCTTTTATAAAAAGAAACTAAGCATACTAAGCAAAGCATATATTTCAAAATTTGAATAGGTTCACCTTGGTTCAAAGAAACAGGGTAAATTGGTGGTGGTTGTGGTTTACTCTCTGATGGTGGAATAGGAACAATTAATGGAGGTTCGGGTTTTTGTTGTGGTGCTAAATTTACTGGAATAACTTGTGGTGGTTCAGCTATATTATATGGAAAATAATTGAAAAATATACTTTCACATCTTCGATTCTAGGTTGTGATTTTATATAATTTGAAAAAAAAATGTTCTTACGTTTTACAGATGGTGCAGGCAAAGGTACAACAATCGGTGATTCATCTCCTTTTGGTCCTTGATATGGCACATAAATTGGTTGGTATGATGGTTGTTGCTTGCCAGCTGAGAAAGGAATTGGAATAACGATTGGGGTTTGTGGACCATCATCCTGTTTTTGTGGAATTGGAATTATTAAAGGTTGTCGTTGAGCTCCTGAACCAGAACTTGCTCCAGCTCCTAAACAAAAAATAAAAACTATTAGTCACTTTATATCTTAATTTTTCTCTTCAATGTTATCCTCTTAATATGTAAAAGATTTAATTTTTCTGTATTAAGAAAATATAATTGACGACTTTTAGCAAATACCTGCTCCTGCAAATTGAAGCATCATTTGACCATATCCTAAAATAACGATTTTATTGTAAAATGTATTTATACTTGAAGAAACGGCATTTAAATAAGCCCAATAATTAACTTATTCATAATATTAAAGTTATTAATTTTTTATTTTTACCTGATCCTGCTGGTAAAGGTATAACAATGGGTTGCCCAGATCCACCAGCTCCTCCTTGGCCCATTCCAGCTGGTAATTGAATAACAAGTGGTTGTCCTCCGGTTCCTCCACTAGCGGAAGCTCCAGCACTAGCAGCAGAAAATGATTGACCTCCGACAGCTCCTCCTTGAGGTGGAACTTGAACTACAACAGGTTGTTGCCCGCCTACTGAACTAGCACCTGCGCCTGCTTGCGCATATTGAGCTTCGATGACGTTTGGTTTTGTAACAGGACCTTTCACATAAGTTACATAATCCTTAACCATTGTGCGTGGCTCATTAACAGTCACAACTTTTCTCTTTTAAATAAACATAAAAATAAAATTTATTTTCAAATATCTTTTTTCTTTCTATTTGATTTTGACACTCACAACCATGATTGTTTTTTGAACTGGCACATCTTGTGTGATTGTGACTTTACGAACCATTGGACGCATTTCTTGAATTTGTACTACACGTATTGGTTTTTGTGGAATTGGTTCGCCTACAGATACTTTTGCTGGAACTAGTTTTTGAGCAAGATAAACGGTTTTTGAATCATCACCGCCCTTCTTTTTTCCTAATAATTTTTCTAATATTGGTGAACCATTTATCACTGTTATACACAACAGTGTAATTGTTAATGACTGTAATAAATACATAATTTTTTTTTAATATATTTAGTATTAACTCAATATGAAATTTAATAGAGTCCTTTTTTAATTATTTGTTTATCTATTTGCTTAACTTTGTTTATTTGTCATCACTTATATAAAATAAAATATCACTTACACAAATTAAATATTTCATTTTGATTCAATTTGTTCAAAAATCTATTAATTATTTATTTTTATTTCACTCTTCTAATTAAAAATATTTAACGCAACAAAATAAAAACCTCGAATGACTTGTTATCAATTGATGCTTTCGCTTTTATAGTATTTCTCCAAAATATTCAAATTAATAACAATAAAATCATCAAATTTAATTTTTACAAAAATATAATAGAAAGAAAGGAGAGAAAAAATATTTTCGGTTGTTATGACTTTCTGAAAAAAAAAATGGCTTAGAAAAAAATTCATGAATTTTAATTTATTGCCATCTGCATATCTGTGTGTACTGTTAATCAAATCATGACATTCAAAATGAAAGCGACAAATCGGAATTCCTTTATAACAATAAAAGACATGTATTAATAATCTGAATGATAACCGACCTCTAATTTCAAACTAATTATTCTAATAGATTTTCCTTTTTTTATAATAAGAGTTTCAATGGAAAAAAAAGAAACATGAAATTTCTCATTAATGCTAAAACAATTTATCAAAGATGCATTTCTTGTGGATATTGAAAGATGTTACACAACATATTATCTAATAGTAATAAAATGAAAGTATCCATAACATTTAACTAAAATGGGTGAAATATAAAGATGATGAAATATGAGGTAAGAATAATAAAAGAAAAAAAAATGAAAAACAGGGAATTTATTTAAATGATACAATTATTTTTTTATAAGAAAAATTTCCTTTTATTCGTTCATAAATGTTTATTTAATGTCT
Source organism: Culicoides sonorensis (assembly GCA_900002565.1). Taxonomy (NCBI): domain Eukaryota; kingdom Metazoa; phylum Arthropoda; class Insecta; order Diptera; family Ceratopogonidae; genus Culicoides; species Culicoides sonorensis. The sequence goes on along the minus strand of LN483467.1, from coordinate 494,305 downwards.
TGCATTTACTTTTCCTCGACAATAGGAAATATATTTTTCATAGAGAATATTCAATATTATTTCATATTAAATAAAAATTAGTTTTCATAAAAAAAAAAACAGATAGTGAAATCCTTCGATACTGGACCTAACTAATTATCTATTCATATCAGAACTTTGAAATTGAATCGAAAACGTTGAGGTCACATGAAAAAATATAATTGGCATCTTTTAATTTATTGCTAAGTGCTACTTTGTTCACCCTTTTGATAGCATGTTTCTGTCATTTGAGTCATAATCGGGTAATTAACAGTTTTCTTTAACTTTGAATAATATATTCCATTATCTAACTAATAGTTTATTGAATTTTAATTTGTGGACTTTCATTATTTTCTTAGACAGTGTTGACTAGACAATATAAAAACACGTGGACTTACTTGATGCATCTAATTAAATTTTATCGTTTTACTCATATCATACACATTTCGTTTTTTCCACCATGTCTTATGTTAACAAACAAGTGCTTTCTCATAGTATTACTATAGCTTCGTAGGTCATGGTCGAACTTTTTCTCGTATCTTTTTTATCTTTTCTTTACATGCAACTTATTTATAATAATAAAATATCATTTAGTTTCATAAAATTTGAATAATTTGTATATTTGCATAAATATTTTCCTTAATGTAATCAAATGTGACGAAAAGTTATGTAAAAGTATCAACAAAAAATGTCTGTTTTGTGTATTTGAAATATTATTCAATTTATTAATTTAATTTTTATATTTGGTTTTTTATTACATTAACAATTTCTATTTCAGCTTTATTATATTTATCAATATGAATATATAAACAACTATGAAAACTATTTTATTAATAATAATCGTTATTATTTAATACTGAAATTGTTTTTAATTTATAGAATTGCAAATTGAATTTACGTTCGTTTACGTAATAAAAAAAATGTGCTAGGATAAGGGTTAAATATTACCTAGTTAAGTTTATTCCAGAAAACATTGATCAAAAGATTTATTTTATAATAATCGGTAGAGCGAACGACTGAATGTCTGATAATACAATTTATTCACCTGTAAACCAAAAAGAGGCAAATTCTGATGGATATTGTATTGGTCAATAAATTATTGGAAGTCGAATATTGAAAAAGCAATAAAAAAAAAGGAATTCTTACGACTGGGTGGTTTAGAAAAGTGTATTCCGTTGGAACTCGTTTCAAACAAAACAAATAACCATTTTTTAAGGGTTTTTCAGGCTTAGAAGGCTCTAGAGTTATGGAGCTAAATGTGTGTCAGAGTGACGGTGGACAAACCGTCTGTAATAGTGAATTTTTTCTTACGAAATGCACTAAACAGCATAGTTATGAACTTAGTTCAAGTTTATTATTTGAAAGCTTGAACTAAATTTAGTTAGTTTATACTGGACAAAAGTGCTTACATTATTTAAATCCTAACTGCTTATGAAATAAATGTTTTGCATTAGTATATTTAAGATTTGTAACAAAATCCGTTGATAATTTTTTACTTTAATTAGAAATACTCAAGTACAAAAGGAGAAATTTTTTTAAAAGGAAAACAAATAATAAAATTTCAATAAATTGAATTTATTCATTTCATTTAAAAATTCAAATTTTTAACTTTCTAACTACGAAGAGTTCAGTGTTCGATGTTGCGTGTTGAGAAATTGTCTATTTTTCTTGAACTAAGAATTAGAAGAACTGTAAACTATAAAGATTATTTTTACATTTAGGCAAATTAGTAGTATATTTAAAAAAAGACCGAATTTTTTTTTAATCGTAATACTTTTAAAAAAAATGTAGAGCTTTAAAATGAAATTAAATACAATAAACGTATCAAAGTATACTTTGACATTAGCTCTTGGAGCTATTTGTGTAGTAGGAGATAAAATTGTAGCAGTTAATAATGATAGATTGATTCTCAAGGCAGTTAGTGATAATATCACTCATGGATTTATTAGTTCAATATCTTTTCTAATAGTCCTTATACAAAACCGAATACATGTTTCCACAATAGAACAGTATTTCCTAGTTGCAATGAGTTTTATAATATCCTGTCTCATCGACGTGGACCATTTTGTAATGGCAAAATCATGGAGATTAGCAGTAAGAAATATTAAATACTAAAAAAAATATTGAGTTTTTAATGAATTCAATTTTTACAGAATGCAATAAAACTAACTTCAAGGCCTTTTTTGCACTGTTCGACCATTCCTTGTGTAATACTAGTTAGTGCATTTACTTTAACTAAACTCGGAGTAAATAATTTTCGTTCATTTTTATGGTCATTGATGATATTTAATGCTTTTTCAAGTCATCACATTCGTGATTCCACTAGGAGAGGATTATGGTTTTTAGGATATGGGCATACTCGTCCATTACCAAATTTGGCTTATGTTTTTGGAACTATGACGATACCCTGGATATTATCCAGGTTGATGGAATATATGGCTGTGACCTTGCATCTACCAAAATATAATCGAATCGTTGATGTATAAGTACTAAATGAATTAAAATAAAATAATTATATTAAATTAAAATTCAACATGATTTAATTCTGATCTCAATAGAAGATGTATTTATCGTTTACAAACATAATTTTTATTACGCTTTTGTTATTTGAAATATATGTAAAAAAATTAAATAAGTAATTAATTTATTCAACAACATGTTCCAAAAATAAATAATATATGATAAATGAATTTGAAAGAAAGGTGGCACAGTTATACATTTCATTAACTGGTCATTCTTACAAAAAAACTTTGTACTAAAAGTTGCTGAGTAAATACTCTCTTATACCTCTTAGTTTTATCCACTACTATTATTTTTTTCTATTTTCAGTTTAATTTAATAGAAAAGAACCTACATTGTTAACTCCTTTAATTTTTTCCTCTACCTATTTGATTTGTCAGAATCAGACCAATTTACCAGTTTTATATCAACTAGCAAGAATCAAGTAAAGCATTATTAACATAAATATTACTTATTTTTTTCATATATTTTCTTACCGTTTATGTTTGTTTAAAAAAACTATCTATATAAAAACTGTCTATATATTACTTCTTATGATGTACGCTTACAAAATATATTTGTAAAATTAAGACGAAGCAAAAATGACATTTACGAAACACATACTTTGTCATCTAGATTAATCACATCCTATATTGAGAGTATTTATTATGAACAAATCTGGTTATGATATACAATTTATTTTTATATTAAAATGAAAACTATAACTTGTTAGAATGCAAAAAAACACTACTTACTGATCTAAAATATTGCTCTTGAAAGTGATTAAACAGATAAAAATACAACCTCTGCTTTTTTTATATGATATTTGAGCACCCACCTAAATTGAAATTACTTTATACAATTCATTGAATCGGGATTTTTAAAATTTTGCATCAGAACAGAACGACTTATAATGACGACTTATTTTTGTAAGGAGTACAAACGTTATAGAAGAAACAGGGTTCATATTATAATAGATTTCTTTTATGCGACAATATTAATGTAAAAGTGTAACGAATTATTCTTCTCAAGTAAAAAATCAAAATTTTTTTTGATAACATGCTTTATTTGCTAAATCTTTTTTTATTTATTGTTAAAGACGTTATAGCTAAGATCCTTGATTATTTTGACATAGTTCTCTTAATTCATATTTTAAATATTAAAACACAATATATCTATAAATTTAATTTTATTTACTATATTATCTCTTCTCAATTTTATCATTTAAGCTTCAAACAATAAGAGTAAAACATTTCTTAGTCAAAATAAAAAACAAAAAAAAACATATATTTGAAGGACAATTGAATTTTAGAACTTCGTAATACTGACTTGAAACGTTTCTATTAAAAAAAGAAGTTAAAATCAAAAGTTTTTTTTTGCTAACATTCAAACGAGAAAATATTAAATTTCAGAAATATGAAGATAAAATTTTTTTAAAGTATTTTTCAGGACGGGATGGTTACAGGACAAAAGAGTGTGTGATCAATGTTAAAATTACAAGTTACATATGTTTTCTATGTTGTAAATGCAGAATATTTTTTTAATATAATTTAAAATGATTTTAAAGAGTAACAGTAAGTTTTAATTATTTATGCTTAATTTAATAACAACGTTCGTAAAATTATAAATGTTATTTAATTTGAATCGAAACTCGAAAATGTTTTTTTATAAATATTTTCTTATAAAATAATGCTATTTAATTGTTATTTTATACGTAAGAATTTTAAACTTTTTTTACAATTTATTACATTATTAGTATTTATTGCTTAATCACAGATATATTTTCAAAAATCTTTTTCCTCAAAACGTCAATAGAAATTAAAATTGTTTTATGTTATCAAACAAAATGAAATATTAATAGAATAGTACGGATAGCATCTAGCAAAAATATTTCATAAAATCATTAAAAGGCTGTTAAATTTAGAACAATTGAATTATTCTAGCATACATAAATAAAATAACTTAAAAATAATATTAGTTGACTTTGTAAAAATAACTTTAACGGTTCATGTCTATGCTATTAAAACTCAATTGAGTATCAATTGAATTATCATCTGTAGCTTTTAATTATATTGTTTTCTCATTCGTTTTAAATAGGGTTTATCACTTTTAATTGTTATTTTGTTAGTTCTTGATTTAGAGTTTTATTTCCATTAGTTATCTTTATTTTGATTGCAAAAAAAAAACAATATATGATTATTTGTTCAGGCGTTTTATGAAAACTACATCCAAATACTAAATTCTTAAGAAATTAACAATTTTATTATTAACGATTAGATTTTTCATGCTAAATTAAAGTTGTGAATGTACAATTTTTAATGATCATTAAAACCATTCATGGCAATTTTTTCATTGATTTTATTTAAAATATTCAAATATTTTTTTTTCGGCGGAGTTTAAAAATTTGACACAATTAATGACTCTTTTACTTAAAACTTATAGAACTTTAAATAATTACAGTACTTTGTTATATAAAAGAATTACTGTTGTGTAACTATCATGCCAACAAATAAAATTGATAAATATGACACAATTGATAATTGACAAACAACATTAGAACCACTTCCAGTTTCGGCAGTATTATTATCACTTGGAATACCTAAAATTGGTGTTCTAGCATCAATACCTAATATTTCAACATTTACAACAACAATGAATGATAAATATTAAAATACAAAAAAATTATTATTTAATCATTGAGATAAAAAAATAAGCTTATGATTCTTACCACCATCGCCAGATGCAGCAAATCCCGATCCCTCTCCATAATCTTCATCATCATTATTTGTTTCTTCTGAATATCCACCTGATCCATCTTCTACTGCCATATCAGAAAACATCTTGTCATTATCGTGTTTGGTGAGAAAGTTAGTATGTAACTATGTGTAAATTTAAAGTTAAACAATATTGGATTCAAACAAACAAATCATTTTTATACTCACGGGTTTCAATACAATATTCCTTAAATTAATTAACTTATCGTTTAATATATGTAGTTGACTATTTCCATTTGTATCAAATTCGTGTGTTTGTGGAATTATCACTGCTGGATTATATTTCTGTTGATCAAATCCAATTATTTCATGATCATAATCGCCAAGATGAGTTCCTTCCCAGCATTTTTGATAATTATTTGGACTAGTTTGATAATCTTCGCATAAACTTTAAACGTTTGATTTTATTTTTATAATCTCTCTAAACAATTTATAACAATTTATCACTCACCTATCTGATATGCGCATAAAAAAGTCTTTTGATCGATCAACGCTAGACATAAAATCTACTAATACAGTATGAATTGGAGAAGGCCAATTACTATTTTGATTATTAACAGTTTGTCGTATGTTTTGTAAATTATGTGAATGTCCTTCTATCACTTTCTCCAACAGATTGGGATTGCCACATGCATGCTTAACCTAAAAGTATATGAAAAATGTGAAGCATTAAATAAAAAATAAGATAATTCAATCACATTTCGATAAAATTGTTTTTTTACTACTAGATGATGAACATTTTATAATATTAACATTCACATTCTTTACACATTTTCATTTAAGTTTAATTTTCATTGTTAGATTCTTGACCACACTGACAAATATTGTATATACCTTAAACTTAAACTTAATCTTAAACTTAAATTTAAATATTTTAAATTTGAATAAAAGCACAAAAAAGCACTTTTGATAAAGGCATGTTTCTTACAAACACTTTTTTTCACTTCACTTTCGATATTCTTCTTTCTCTGCTCTTTCATAGCGTCAGTATAAAAAAACTTATATTCATCGAAAACCCTAAAATACATTTCAAAAAAAAGTGTATTGTTACATATATTTTCACTAGACATTCCATTTGCGCCATTTTAAGTGGGACAATCCCGATTTGTAAAGTCAAACCCAATTCATACTTCACTTGGCTTGTTTTTTATATGCAGTTACCAAATGCAGAATTAACTTAATGTAAATTTGAGAGTTTTATTTTACAAACCCGATTTTTCGGTCAGCGATACATCATTTTTCTTATTATTCTTTGGTATGCCTTATTTAAACTTACACTCGTGTAAATGGTTTTTAACGTGCTATTTAAAATTAATAGGAATATTAAATTGTTTTCATATGGTTAAATTCATATGTCTGGCTCTAATGAGTACATCACACAGCATCAATTAACCATATAAAGAATGTTAACACTTCAGTATAGCTCCATTCATTCAAATATACGTCTATAAACTAAATAATATTGTACATTGTACTCATTTTGTACTCAAAAGTTGCATGTTTATTTTATTGTTTACTTTGTTTTTCTTTATATTTTTTAAAGTAAAATATTTGTAAATGAAACATCATTTTGATGAGAAATTTAATAAAAGTGATGATCATTTTATATGTGAGTTGTACAAAAAAAAATGGTTCAAATAGAACTTTTTGATTTGTTCACTTTTACATCTTATCAGTAAGTTAACTCACAAAAAATATATGATAAAAAATTTGATAATGAAATTTGTTTGTAAAGATAAAAATAAAAAAAAAATATTTCCATGGAAGTCTAAATTAACTGTGAATATTAAATATGATGAACTTTGAATTATTATCAAAGTTAAAGCAATTATCACTGTGGTATTTGTTCTAACCTTTTTTTTTTAAAGTGTCCAATATTTTTTTAAATTGACATTTTATGCAAGCTATTTGAATAAAGTATAATGTAACATTAAAAAGTTCAAGCTTAAAAAATACACTAAAGTGCAATCACACATTTACTACAATACAGATTGCATTGTGTTTATATGGCGTCAAATTGTCTGCATTCTTTCAATACAAGTTTATATTAAACAATGGCCTGAACTACTTGCATCCTCTAGAAAATAAATTAAAAAGAAAAAGAAGAATTATTGAATAAAATTTAATAGTGTTAGCAAAATCTTTTATATATAATATATATAAAAGTTGTGTATGAATTTTTGCAAACATTATAAATATTTCGTCGTTTTCTTTTTTTTATATAGTTTAATTTTTTACTCAATACTCAAAATGATATTACATTTCGAGTGTAGACAACATCACTGTTAACATATTTAATATTGAAAGTATAAAAAGTACCTATTGAAATTTGATTTAAGTGAATTATATTTTATATTTAAACGAACGTTTTTATACAACGCTTTGCAACTCTAAATATCTAATGTCATACATAACACAATGAACTCAAAAAAGATAGATTAAACTAAAATTAATATGCAAATCTCTTTTTTCCATTCTACTTTAAATCAATTCATAAGCCGTGAATATAAATGCAACACCAGAAGTCAATTTAAAATTCAAATACAAAACTTAACGACATGTCTATACATATTTAAATTACATTAAACAAATTAAAAAAGCTGAAAAAAAAAATAAATCTTCATTTTATAATATAAATTCATTGTTTATAAACACTTCATGAGATTTGCATCATATATCATGATGATGTGGACGCATAATTTGTATCTAAAAATTATATATTATTTTTTTGTAATTAACATTACTTAAACATACAAATATTTATATTGATATTCTTATATTAATTTTATGTAGGATATATTTTATTTTAGACAAAAAACATACTTATTACAAATATGCTAGTTTAAATATAATAAGATCTTATATCTTTTCAAAACTCAAACAAACGTAAAAAAAACCAAGAATTAATATAAAACAATCTTAATAAGACTCTTTTTTTAAATACGAACATCCCTCTCACTTCACATCTAAAAAGTTATAAAATATATGACTCAATATGTTGACAGTTTTTATCCCAGGGGGTAGTCAGGTCGCGCCAAATTGACCCTATAAATGCCAAATTCGCCAAACACCATATTTGCCAAATACCAAATTCGCCATATGCCAAATTCGCCAGATGACGAATGTGTCAAGTGAAAAATGATTTTTTTTTCTTGACAAGCGACCTGACTACCCCCTGATTAATCCACAAATATAAATTACTGTTACGCTATTCTTTGGATACATATGAATATTGAATCTAAAATTTAAAAAGTAGCCGCCTTAAAGGTGACGATTTATTTTGTTATTTTATAATTAGTCAATTTTCAAAAAAAAACTAAAATGTTCTTTTTTTTTTGTTAACACCAAGTTATCATTATGTAATTAAAACGTGAATCAGCAAAAACACTCATTTGAAATGGCTCATATTTAAAATTGCAAAGTTGTTTTGATTGTTAATAAATGTGAGAATACGGATGTGAAGTTTGCAATTCGTAACAATCTTCATTGATTTGTAAGATTCAATGAGATCCAATATAAGATTGTATCATCAATGGAAAATAGTTGATGACTCATAAAAGATTGAATCATTATAATTTTTAAAATTAGTTTGAGAAGAATAATTTTGAAGCAGCTTTTAAATCTACTATGCTATTATTTTTAAATAAAATATCAATACTAATATCACCTGAATTGAAAAAGTTTTTGTTAACAACAAAATTAACAATATTAAAGAATGAACTAATGACTCATTTTTTCCTGATACATTATCAAAAGACGAAATTGGTAAAAATAAAGATTCCAAAATTAGTAAACTATTTACTTTCTATACAATAATTGAATGTTTTAATAAATCAGTAGTTTAAACATTTTTTTTCATGTTAATTTTGATTGGAAATAACTTGGATCAGTTTGAATTGTGGTTAGTCTGAATATCCTTAATAAAATAATAAAAATATTTTAATAAATTCTGACACTCATCTTTTATCTGAGATGCTTAGACTTGTGTGTAAGAAACCACCTTGTTATAGTTATAATTTGCAAATAAAAAGCTATATTATAAAATGTATAAATAATAATAATAAAAAAAAATAAAAAACAGAGATAAAACGGATACATAAATTTTCGATTTAAGACATTTAAGCTATAGATACTCATATATAGGATATATTTACTAAAATAAAAGACACAAGAAACGCACCATGATATAGTGTCAGGTAGGTAGTATAAACGTTCTCAAACCTCTTTAACATCCAGTATATCATCATTTTCTTTCGTGCTAAACTCTAACTTAAGGAATTTATATATATTATTTTATTTTTGTTAAATATAAAAAGAAATGCAATATATTCTGTATACATGTGCATTCCAAAAGATATGCAATACCAACCAACAAGCAATGTATTGGCATACAAACACTTTGAACTGGTGGCGGCACCTCTTTATTATTAATGCTTTTTATTTTCATTCTCCTGGTTGATATAACGAGACAACTAAAATGGACTGAAGTAAATGGACGAATAACTGTGTAAAGTTACAAACACATATACACATACTCATATTTGAACAACAAGAACGGAATGCAAGCAATATAAATACGTTTTTGACTTAAAATATTTTCTTTGATTCACATGAATATATAAAATAAACTAAGAAAATGAATACATGAAAAATAAGGTTTCAAAAAGAATCAGAAGAAATGTTTTTGAAACAACAACATGCTTTCTTGTTATAACTGTTGGGGGCGCGTTATATAACCATGTCTTTTTCAAATTCCAATCCTACTGATCTCAAAAGAATGTTCCAAGGAAATGTTATTATAATCTATAGTAATCATCACATAAAATCAAGAGTGAATTTTAAATCAAACTGCCTCAAAATATCTTCATTTAACGTAAACGTTAATTTAAAAACATTAATTTTCTTTCTTGTATCAATGATATTCGAAGTATTTCCATAACATACCTTTTCATCTATTCGAGGTCCATTTTCCATAGCATACATAATAGCTTCTGATAATTTTGTATCAAGACTACGAATCACTGTTTCTATTCCGTTTTCTTGAGAAGTCACAACAGAATTTAGTTTTGGAATATCATCTGTAAAGCTGTTCCAATCTTTATTTAGTGACCCAAGATAAAGATAGAGACATCCTCTATACCATAAAATAATCAAATATAATTTATGTTTAATTGGTCTCATTCAATTTTTTTTCATTACCTCATAACATTCATGCAATATCCATAACATGGTTTGACATGACTGTAACCCTTACAACTGGAACAATATGACATTTTAACAAGAGCTTCTTTGCAATTTTTATCTAAATTTGTTGCACTTAATGATTCGACATTACTAAGAACATCAGCTCCACCCGTAAGTGCTTTTAGAAACACAGAGCCCATTTGAACACTTTGTACAATACTTTTTGATAACATTTTTGGTATACTTCCAAATGGTTGAAATTGATCATACATACGAGTTAAACAATGTTTATAATCATTATGAAAATCAAATACTTTTGTCTGCTTTATTGCTTGCTCTGAATTAATACCATGCAAGTAGGCAACTGGGAATAGTTCTATAAAAAATTTGTATACACTGTTTTCTAAATCATCATCATTATTTGATACCATCGAAAGAAAGTGACTGAAAAAAAAAACAAAGTACAAATTAAAAATAAGGATACAATTGGAAAATCTAAATATCAAATTTTAATTTTTTTAAATGAATTTATTAATGTATTACCTTCTTATACTTTTGTAAAGCTCTGCTATTGGTTGTCTAGACAATTGTGACATTCGAGAGTACACGGCTGTAAATAAACTAAGTGTCCTATTCTCTGATTGTCGTGACAATTCAAGTACATGATCTAAAATTATATAAAATGCAAATAAAATTATTATAGTTAATTGATAAAAAAATAAAATAGTTTGAAATTGAAAATCATAATGAGTTAAGTAAATACAAGATTTTTTGCTTCGATTAAAATTTAATGCCCACACTATCATAAACAGTATTTCTGTCTTTAAACACCAAAAAGAATAATATAAAAAATAAGACAATAACATATATATTCATTAAAAAAAAGCAGAGAAACTTCACAAAAGACATTCATTGTTTTCTCTTCCATCGTCATGTTCATTCTTGTTTGATCCAGATGATATTCCCACGCCTTTAATGCTTTTAATCTGCATTCCTTTTCCATTGATCAGAGTGTTTATAAAATGTGTATTTGTATGTGTTTTTGTATTTATTCATACAAAATACACAAGTAACTGAAGTAACACAAAACAATATTAAAAAACACAGGTAATAATATATTTATAAATGTCGTATATGATTCAAAGTTATTTAATTCATGCGTTTCTTCTGCTTTTTGGTTTGCTGCTCTGTTTTATGTTCATTGTAGAACAAGAAGAAACTAACAAAAATCAGATGAAGATTTATTCATTCAAAGCTCTCAAAATAGGGATAAAATTTTTAATTTAGCTAAAAAATTTAATAAAAGGTTATTTTAAAATTACTTATTCGATATTTATTTTCATTTTCTATTCAGATATTTTTTTTATCACTCATCAATTTACTTTAAAACTAATATTATGTGCCCACGTAATATTTGTTTTTAATATTTGCTGTTGTCTTTTAAAATATGGATGGGAACAATTTATCATTGTAATGCAGGTAAAATAATGTTGCTAAATGATAATTATAAATAACTTTTATTAGTTGATTCTCAAAAATTAGAAAGAAGAAATCGATTTGTTCAATGAATTACAATTAAGTTTTATGAATGTGTGGTAGAAACATAAAAATTTCAATTTAATTGGCAAACATCATATCTTCAAAGAACAATGAATGAAATTGGAGTCTTGACGATGAATATGATAATTCAAAGAAGTTGAGAAAATAAACAAGTTTTATGTAATTCAACCCTCATTTTCCTCCAGACATGCTTACTTAACAAATACAAGTGCAAAAGAAGCCTATAATTAGCCATTGGTTCACATAGTCAAAATAAAATATAAAAAAAGTGAAACACGTCAAAGTGGCAAGTTTCATTTAATACATGTTATTAATGTTATAAAAAATAAAGTGAAACAATTAAAATGAAATAAAATATTTACATACTCTTTAACACTTATTCCCCGTTTGTTTAATATAAAAGCAAATAAATTTGAAACAAGGACAAGGATAAATTTTTTGCAACATTCGGTCATTTATTGATTTATAATTATTAAAATTAAAACCTAATTATATTCAATGAAACGAGATCCATCGAAATGCACTTTTATAAACCGCCCAGTGGCTAGAGTTTCCCATTTTTTAATGTGATGGTAAGTCCGACTCGTTTTTAGTGTAAAAGCAACTTTAAATTCAGGTTTTACAAACAATTTATTAAAATGCTTAGAAATTAGAAAAGTTATAAAATTTTGTTGTTTAATGAAGTGCAACAAATATATTCAGATTTTGCAAAGCCGTGCTACCTTAACCGTGTATGAGAAGTAAAAAAAATAAATTGTTCACACAAAAAAACATTTTAAATGTATCTAAGAAATTAGTTTAGTGCTATTTGCACTTCATTCGTGGTATGTAACGTATAGAAGTATTATCATCAAAGAATGTGAAGATCAAATAAAGATTAAAAAGATGTGTATTTTATCTTTCTAACTACATTCTTGATTCATTGTGATTGTGTTTATCTCATATCAACAAAAAAATCTCTAAAATTGAGTCTATCATCAAAACTAAAAAAAAAACATTGTAACTAAGTTGATAATTTTGTAAAAGAAATATAAAAAAAAATTGTTATACATTGAAAAATTAAAAAAAATAATGTACCTTTAAATGTTTTAGTTGTTGCCTCCCATAAACTTCGATGACTTTTTGTATGGTGTTGCACTATTCTTTCAAAACTTTCAGTTGATTTTTTAATAAGTTCTTCTTCTGTTTTTATATCACAACAATTGCCATTACATATTTGACCTAAAAGCAAACAAAATAAGAAAAATCAAATTATATTTTGATTTGTACGTTACTTAGTTCTTAAGGTAAAATATTGCTCTTCTTCCTTACTCACAAACTCAAAAAATCAAGTAATTTAGATAATTAACTTTTGTCGCAGTTTTTAGATAAGATTGTAAGGTTATTAACATAGGAAAAACAAAATCATTAATGGCACTTATTTAAGCGTTATTTCAACGTTTATTATAAGTTTATCTCACTTATCATCTATAAATAAAGACAATATAAAAGTAAAAACATTGTTATCAGACAATTTAAGCTTAATTTTTTTTAACTTGACTTGTCTGATTGTTATTTTTAAACGTGTTATTTTTTTTTAGTTTTCTTAGAAAATTGAATATGTAGCATACAGCTTTTATCAGTTTTTATCAGGTTTTTTATTCTCAAAAGCTGAAGCTAAAACCAAATTAGTAAGGGGGCGCAAACAAAATTCAGCATGGTTACAAATGATTTTTATACAAAAACTTTGTAGACTTGTCTTAGAGTTGTATATTATATGTTAAGAGTGATATGAAAGAAGGCACACCTGTAGTATATTCAGTAAAATTGGAGAAAATTAATTGTTAATTTTTAAATTAATTGTCACTTGAAAAATAATTAAACAGTATTCTCTGTCTTCTTTGCAGTAAATGGGGAGGAGAAGTAGGTTTATCAGATCCTTCCAAATTTTTCACGAAGAGTGAAAAATTTTGTTCTGAAACTTGAAGATCTATTTGCGATTCAAGTATTTATTTTTTATTCTAGCATTCAATTCAATTCAAATTAATTAATTTGTAAGAGAAAATGTCAAGTCAATTTTATCTTACTTATTTATGTTTTCTTTTAACTTCTGGCAACAAAATATTTGTAGACAACTTCCGTGGTCTAAATAAAACACTTGAGCATGATGATTTTAATACATAAAGGAATGCATTGTGTTCATGTTAATTACTCTTGCAATTTCTTAATACATTTTTAAACATTTATGAGAGCGTATAGTTTTTACTGTATAAAATATTTTCGATACATCATCATTCATCTAAAAGTTACTACGGTTAAAAAAATAGTACTCTGGTAACAATTGAAAAAAAACAAATTTAGAAAAAAAATTTCCTAGCACCGGCCTTGATTTCCTATCATAAGGATTCATTAAATAAATAAAAATAAGAAAACTATCAAAAACTGCAAATTTTACTTTTATTTTACATTTTTTTAAAATTAATTTGACATCTGATTGACTTTACTAATCAGATCATCATTCGACTTGAAGAGATATTCATTTAAAAAATTATATCTCGATAAACAAAACTGTTTTAAATTAATATATGAATATAAAACATATTGTAATAACAGATACAAACTTGTATTGAATGACTTCATTTCTGCTCAAATATGAATCATATCGTTTTGAAATGAAGTATGTATATAATAAATATTTTGACTATAAATTCAAGCTTTAATCAAAAAAATGTCTATCATTTGAAAAGACAAAGGACTACCAGAAACATCATTTCTGTATTAGTATTTCATGAGTATTAATGGGAAGCATAGTAAAATGCATTTACAAATGCTCAACAGATTAAACATTATAATACACTTTTTAAGTCCTATAAAACTCATTGACGGTTGAAATATTTTATATTTCTATAAATAATAGTTTATATATTCAGTACATGGTTTAAATACTCTTTTTATATTGGCAAATACTACGTTTCTGCATTGCACATGTCTTAAAACAAGTTTTGCATGTACAATAAATGTGCATTAATACATCACCTCATTGTTTTTGAACTGGTTATCTCTAAGTGACCGGCATAATAACACGATAGTGAGTAGCTATAATTAAAATGCAAAAATCTCATATAGACTGTGATTCTAACTGATATTAAAGTATTTCTCTTGCTCTAACCTTAATTACAATGCACTTTTCATTTACAGAAAATCAGTCTCTACGACAAACAGTTATTTTCTTTAAACATGTCATAGACTTTCAATAAGTAAGTTAAAACGCCTTAGGAGTAATCCTCGTATTCTGTACCAAAATCAGCAGTAAAAGTGTGCAAAGGTCCATTAAGCGCAAGTAAAGGTCCTTGTAATAAAAATAAATATACTAGAACTGCGGGGTATTTTCAACTAACAGTGTGATTTACTCGATTAACCTATTCATATATTGTTAAACAAATATTGCTAGGCTGCGAATTTTTCTCATATAACTTATAACTTAACAAATTCTTTTGATTTTCCTAAATTATTGCTGGTTTATTAAACACATGTTCAATTTTTCGACACATATATACTTTTATTGCCAATACACATTTATGAGAAATCACGTATGATGATACATTTTGTCGTTTATTTCGACCTCACACTATTTTTAAACATTTCACTTTCAGAAAAATAATATGCAACGACCAACTAATATATTGTGATTCAATCTTAAAATTGAGTTACATTTTATGTGTTGCATTATAAATATAACAATTATATTTTACGCTTCGTCTGAATTTATAACGCGTTCATTGACTTGTTTTTAAACTTATTCATTGTTATTTTTTATATGTGTTTGTGTACTTTTGTACCAGTTTTTATTTTAATAACATGTCTTTTTGCACTATATGCATTCGCATTATATAGTGAAGGATTATTTTCTAATCTTGTGATGTTAAAAATATTAATATCTTATCTGCTTAAAAACTAAATAATTGCATTTAAATTAAATCAAACTACTTTTTAATATTTTGAAAACTAAAATTGCAAATCATAATAACCATAAAAAGATTTAAATGAAAAGTGCTTTTGACTTTTTCATACCATGGACGGCACATACTCTTTACATTGTTGGATGAAATAAAAAGGAACTGAACTCAAAACAGCTAATCTTTAAATTATGGAAATTTTATTAATTGATTTTTTTTATAATACTTTATTTTGTACAAATTTGTAACATATCTAGTCGTCACAAATCTATTAGACCGGTTTTAAGTTTTGAAGAGATTCAATTTAAAGTACATTATATTGAATATCAGATTTTTATTTCTATATTGAATTTTTATGTAAAACGAAAAATTCATACACTATTTAATGCAAAAACAAAATCGAGAAAGAAGAAATCTGTATTTGACTTACAGATAACACAATAATTATTTATTATTTACCATATTAATAAAAGACATTGAACAGAAACAGTTCTCTTTCAAAAGGCAAGACAACATTCATTAAATGAAATCATTTGTATTTATTATGTGTGGGAATAAAAACACGTACTGAAGACAAGAGGAACAAAAAAGAATATAAAACAGCTAAGAAAAAAAGATACCTTAAGTTTCAAACGAATGTCATAAAATTATTGATAAATTTACATACTTAAAGTTTAAATACAAGTCCAAATAAAAATGATTTAAAATATGTTTTTTATACATATGATATGTCTGTATGTGCATCTCAATAACTTAATTATTTGATTCAGGTCATAAAAATTATCTTAAATAAATAAATTCAAGAAAACCGTTTAAACTTTATGACAATAATGTATGATAATGGTAAACTATAAGGTCTCTTTATTATCATGCTAGATACTTTCAAACAAGATTATCAAAAATAGCTCAGTGGCTACCTCAACCCGTGTACATATTTTTTCATTTCATCACTTGACGTCTTTTTGTCTAGTTATAATTTTTTCTGTACATTCTAAATTTTAAAATATGTAATTGTCTAAATAACTTGTCTTTGTAACTATTTCAGAAATACATTCAATATTTCCCTGCCAAAAATAAACATAATTTAAATATCAAAATGATGAATATTATAATATTATCTTCATATTTTCATGATGTTGATTTTCCTAAATTTATTGTCTAGTTTTAAATAAATAATTTTTGTGAGTTAAATGATGTAATGTCGATAGTTTTTCATAATTTTAAATGAATACTTAGAAATTAATTATTCGAACCATATTGAAAATTATATCAAAAAATTGACGAAAAACTATTTAAAATAGTCCTACCCACATATATGTAACAAATCATTTAAAAGTTCAAGTTTGCAAAATTTTGGGGTAAGTCATTTGATTGATATCTTCCTCTTGCCAAAGAATGTTATTAAATATTTATTGCTCGTTTTTATATTGCTCTATATAAATTAATTATCACTTAATAGAGAGTTAATATAATTCATAATCATACACGTATCAACTGAGTGTATTTATGTTTCTTTGAAAAAGCACTTTGTAAATACGTCAGATTTGAACAAATTATATAGTTTATATTTTAAAATAGATGACTAGAAGGTCAAATAAGGTCGTTTCAATTGCAAAATTTCTTAATTCTCTTTTCATATCCTTTTTGACTTTGAACATCTCTACATAAAATTGAAACTAACAAACAAACAAGCATACAAATAGTAGTTTTTAAAATTATTGCACAATTATCTAGACAAAATCAATAAAAAGTTTTCATATTTCAGGTAAGGAAATGTAAAATCCTATGATACCTGTCTCTTGATGTTCAAAAAAGGTGCCATGAATATAAAAAGGTAGAATAAACTTTCATTCTTTTACAATTTATTTTCATTGCGACGAAACTGTTTATTTTGTTGTCATTTTATATTGTGACGAAAAACACTTCTCACAAACCATTTTTTCTTTGTAAATAAGAAAAAAAATATTTTATCTATAACAAAAAGAAAGAATCAGAAAACATTGTTTTTGTTCCATTAACGCACAAAACAACAACAATGAAAATTAATTAAAAATTGCTCTATTTTTATTAATATTAATATATTAATTATAAGTATAACACATTTAAAATGTCATAAAAAAGTACTTGACCTTATAAGCACACAACAATAGACAGAAAAATTCTAACCTGTTTAAATTACTGAACCGTTCATAAACAGTGTACATATTATGCTTTTTATTAATCAGATTTTTATCGGATGAAATAATATGTCCAAAATTTTAAACATTTTTCTTTCTTAATTTATCAAACTTGACCATGATAACAAAAGTTTAAATTCGAATAAGAAATTTAAATTAAAAGATTGTTACAAAATTCAAATTCATATTTTATTACTTTAACGTTTATTTGTTTAATTTTTTGCTTACTCTGAAAATAATTTGATTCGCTATAATTGAAAACATGTTCATTTTATTCATATAAAAGTTTTATTTTTGTTTATTAAAGTTCAGTTACATGATATAAACATAATTTAAAATGTATATTGTTGAGCAATGGTTTTAATTTAAAAAATTATTTGTTGATAAAGTGATTATTCTTGTTATCAATTGAAGTTTTAAAAAAAACAGTGCCTCTGTATCAGACAAGTCCCTATTTTTTATCTTTTTGATAAGACACAATTGTTGATATGAATATTTGTAAATTATTTTTCATATTATAACTTACCATATTGGCCATCTTGAAGACTAGATCCAGTATATTTTGTAATATTCATTGTATCTAAAATGTGTTTAATGTGACTACACGATTGATGTTGTGCACTATTTAAATTTTTACAATTACTTAAATTAACTAACAATAACACGTAGAAGACAGTAAAAAGTAACTCAAATTTCTTCATTTTGATAAAATGAGAATATTTATTGAAATTAATTTCCATTTTTCTTTTTTTTTTTGTTAATTGAATCTCGAGTACAATGTTTTAATTTTAATTTTTATTATGAAAAAAAAAATTAAACGACAGCTGTCTTTGTATTTAGGACAATCGTGCTTTAAATAAAGCTTTTGTATGTATATTTGCCGGTAAAGAGCAAAACATTCTTCATTATTGTAAGGATTTCCTTTACTTTTGCACTTGATAACAGCAATGCTCAAATAAGGATAAGTTTATCGATTTATTCTATTATTCATTTGTTTTTTATATGTACTGTGTTTCTTTAAAATTAAATTCGTTAAACATATTGTATTAAACTTTTCACTCTTTTTTCTTTATATCAGACGTATTTTTTGCTCAAAGTTCTATTATGCAAATATTGAGTTTTCAAATTTAAATGAAATTTAAAAAATAATTAATATACATGAAATTATATATTTAAGCAAAAACTAATTTATTTCATTTTTGTTTAAAACGTATTAATATAAAAATGTCTTAATCATCATTTTCTGTTCAAGTTACTTTATTCAATCACTATTTTATCAATCACATCAATTAAAATACAATTTTTAGTAGTATCCACTTTTAACAAAATTCATACAAGGTGTTATTCAAATTATAATTATTTTTATTATTATTGAAAATATCAATAAAGAAATTGTAAAGAAATATTTGTTCCAAATATTGTTTGACGACTATAAGAATACATGACGATATTTCTTAATATTATAATAAATATTTTATTCCATTTCTTGTCTGATGACTATATGTTATTCATATACGAACATCATATTCTGTTATAGTCGCTTATATTTTTGTCTGATGCATTTATATATATTTATATAATCGTTAACCATAAGTCTTTTGCTAAGTATAAAACGAACAAATAAAAAATAATGCTGATTCAGTGGTGTGGGCGATATCGTATAGTAAAATTTTCACCATTATATTTACAGATTTAAATTATTCATTAAGAAATATATTTTATGAATGATTTTTTTGTGATAATGTAAGATTTTTTACACAAACATATAAACTTTTAATAATAACACTGATTTTGTATCAAATAACAATCCTTTATAATGACAATTAACAACATTTGGTGGTATTTTATATCTTCAAAACAGCTTAAAATTATAATATTATACTTTTTATGCACTGATCAAATATGAGGTGCAAATCTTTTTCAATATTTTTAATTGTTTATACATCCGAACAAGACAAGAGCGAATTCGATACTAAAGACGAACTGAGAAAGAAAAAGTAATTTCGTACTTTAAATGATGAGTATTTTTGAGTAATTTTATGAAAAATAAAAACAGTGATTCATTTCAATTCTTTCTCAAAACCGGAATTTGTAAAGTTATTAATTTTAGATTTGATAATAAGATTTATAATAAATCATACTGTGTTGTGATATAAATGAATAATGCAAACAGTGTGAATTAATTCATTGATCATAAAATCAGACCAATTGAAAAGATCTCGGCATATTTTTTGAATGTTTGATGAAACCGATAATTTCAAATCGTAGATATAACACTGACTATCGTTACGTTTATATCAATGAATTTTATAAAGAACTACTGAGAGAAAAAAGAGAACCTTGAGATATCATATGACATTTGCACGTATACGCCTACATAAAATAAAATAAAATATGTAACGATACATTTATCTCTTCTAAAATATTTGAGAGAGAAAGTTTACATATACTAAAATAATTTAAAGAGACCAAATTCTCATTTGTTTTGTTTTTTTTATTCATTTTTTTAGATGTTATTTAAATAATAGACTTTACAATTAAACTACAATGAATCATATTTTAGTCCATTCTTTGATATCTCACGGCTTGTCTTCGGAACAAGACTGGAGTTATTGCAGTGCAGAGTAAACTGGCTCCTAACCATGGTCTATGTAATATCCAAGCAACTGAAGTAATCAGCAATGCCGTAGAAAGTGAGAAACCTAAGTTTGATGCAAATACGTTGGCTGGATTAGGAGCTAGGTGGGCAGTAAACCAATTGGAAGACACTAAAATGAAAAATTATTAATTAGACTTAATAATTCACGCAAATATTATAACATACGTATAGTTGTTAGGAGATGTGAAGTACAAGTTACTGCAAAAAATATCAAAACAAATCCAATAAAGCGAAATCCCCATGCTGTTAACTTTTGTGAACGGTGTTCCTTATCAAAAACATCATGTAAGTCGAATTCGCCTTTGTACAGAATCAAAATTTTCTTTCCTAATTTGCTTTTGAATGGCACTATTTTATTATTTTCAAGACGTCCAACCACTGTATACTGTATTTCAATTATAATGAATTATGATATGATAGAATATTATATCAACTACAAGTATACCACTTCTCCTTGTAATCCAGCAAACGAAAATTGGATCCTTATATCGCCTACCTCTGGATTGAAAACATCAACACAGTGATAATATAAGCCGGCATGAAGTTTAATTAAAGGATCTTCAGGTCTCGTATCTGATGTGACTTCTTGGAAAGTTGTAAATCTATCCTTTAGTTCGCTGCCTAATTCATATGGCCCTATGGTAACATGATCTGCTGTATATAGCCTACTTTCCATTGGAAATTTTGATGGATTTTCGTGTCCATGGCGAAGATAGAAACTTCTTGAATCAACCAAATTATCTCTAAATTCCGTTGTATAGTAATAAGTTCTATCTTCTGCTTGAACACTTGCAACACTTTCTCCGTAATTATGTTCAATAGTTTCTTCTACATATTGGAACATTTGAACGCGTCGTCTGATTTAAATTATATTAACATTATCATTTTTTTTTTTATCATTATCTTTAAAGAAAAATAACTCACTTCAATTTCACCGCTTGAACCATAATATTGTAATCCAATTCAGTTAAAGGCTCACCAGTAACTAGTGGGCCATAAATATGAACTAATTTGCTTTCAAAAGAACTATCAAATGATTGGTCATATCTCAATGATATTGCTTGATCCAACGCTTCTTGTAAGGCTAAGGTAATATGCACAGCTTGACCCTAAATTACAAAAAAAAAATCAATTAAATAGAATTTTCAAGCTACTTCTCTAACAAAGTATTACTTCGTTCCAAAACAAGATTAATGTGCCTATTATAAACAGTGCACAACCAATTAAAGATGTGAGCCAAGTTGCGCGAAACTGCTCATAGAAATTCATCTTATACACTTTTGGTTTTTCTTATCATTTATTCCGTAAATTATTTTAAGTAACATTCGGTGCTGTAATATAAACACAATATTAAAGAATTATTTACATTTGCTTGATTTAGTAGTTGTCCTTTTCATCATTAATTAATAATATTTTAATGTTGTGAAAAAAATCAACAACAAAAATTTTCTCAACTCACAACATCGAAGACAAACTCTTAGCAGTTTTGACACTTTTTGCGTGGTGGGATTTTTTGAATCATGAAAAAATCGTTGGGTTTAATCTTCATTTAAATTCCTGAATAATTTAGAAAAGGTTCGCAAAGTTTTTTAGCCCCGAGCTGAAAAATACTACAAACTCATATTTTATTATTAATTATAATATAATTTTATACCGATTGCAATCTTTTGTCTGCCTGTCAAGGTTTTCTAACGATCATTTTAAAGGAATTTAAAAAGTGCTCAAATTTAAACATAAACATTAAAGTCAAGTAAACGTCAAACGTTGACAGTTTTTTAACAAAATAATCACAACAACATTTCATTTTATTATTTACAACATATCATTTGTTTTTAATTATATTAATAATATTAATTTACAAGAAGTATTTGAAATGTAATTTAAGATTTGTAAATATCTATTGAAATAATTGTTAAATCTTGTTTCTTTCCAGAAAAAATTTAGGTGTTTCTGTGACTTTGGTTGACGCCCATCATTCAATTTTATATAAAATGAAACTAAAAAATTTGATAATACCCATAAGTGCTATTCTTTTTGCACTTATTGACCGAGGTAAATATTTTTATTTAAGAGCTTTATTCAAAACCAAAATTAACTCACAATTCCAAGTATGATTTTCATTTAAAAAAAAACAGAAAAATAGACATTCAGTTACAGTAAATTTATATAATTAGTTCTCTTAAAAATTTCAAGCCACATCGATTAGTTGTTATGTTTGTAACACAACTTCGTCTTTAAGTGCTCCATTCCAATGTTCAGAATGGTTCGATAGATATGATAATCCCGATATTCAACCGCAAGACTGTAGTAACGTCCATGGAGCTAAATATTGTATCAAACATATCGGACGTTTTGAAGGTTTGACTCCTAAAATTAAACTTAAAAAAAATAATTCTTGGTGCAAAAATAACAAATCTAACGAAAGTGGTGGTTTACTTTACTAATAATTAAAATACTAACTCATTTCATTCATTTTTTTATCGACTACCTAACTATAGCTAACACAATTCTCTGCTATCAATGTAATTCATCTTCGTCTATTGGATGTTCAGATGGAATTATTTCTCTTCCTAATCCACCAATCAAGCCAATGCCTTGTGACCATGTTATTGACGCAGCTTACTGTGTTAAGTGGATGCAATTTGGAGGTTTATATGTTTATCTTGATTCAGTGTGTTTTCATTTTATAATAATCATTTTACATGGCATTATTAAAATTCCAAATTTTGCATGCATGCACTTACTTACATCAAATAACTGCATCTTTTTTGTGTTATTATATTATAATCTTTGAATAATTTGTAACTAAATAGACATTTAAATGATAATGTTTTTCTGTAATTCTTTTCAATAGGAGGTATTGGTGCAAAACGTTATTGTTCATCACGAGATCTTGGAAACTATTGTGATTATGTGAGAAACAAAGGTGACGGAATGGAATATCGATCTTGTATTTTCACATGTGATACCGATGGATGTAATAATTCAAATAACCTTCACCCATCCTTTACCTTGGCAGTTTTGATACTTCCAATGTTGTTGACATTAATCACCGTCTAATAATCATTTAACAACAAACAAAAATGAAATGGAGTACAGTTTTGTAAATTAACTTCATTATAAATTTAAGTCTAAAATTTCTAACGCAAATGAAGCCGTCCAAAATATTTTTATAGAAGAATGAAACAATTAAAATAAAAAAAATTTAATAATTCGATTTTAAAATTTACAATTCAATTAAACTCATATTGATCAAATGTGTTATCGTAATCTTCTAATAATGACAATCGATTTAGTAAAATAATTTCTCTATACATTTTTTCATGTATATCTTTTAAATTTCTATAACATATTTTAAGAGCATTTTGAACATCCTGAACTAAACATTGGTTTGCAATCAAATTTTGCATTAAATTGATATTTTTGTTCATAGATCTTAGTATGACATCATTTTTTTCTCGAATATTTGCTAATTTTTGTGCCTTTGAATTACATTTTGACCTTAGACAGTTCAAGACATATTCTCTTTCTGCAGTTCTGTCTGATAAATCTTTTAATTCAATTTGTATCTGTTCAAAGTCAGCCATACATAAATTATCACCCAAATCATCTAGTTTATTAAGTTCTTTTTGTTTTTTTTCTGTTTTGCTTTCCTCACTTTCATACTCACATCGTTGTGCGAACAATTGATTTTGTATCTTTTTTTGTTTTGCCACTACATTTCTAACACTAAGCAAAGAAGCCCCTGCTGCTGTTATAAAATTTGCATACGAATCTAAATTTTTTTCATATTGAAATTTTTTTTCTTTTACAGTGTCCTTTAAAATTTCAATTTTACTGAACTTGTTGACAGTATTTGCTTCATCAATACACTTGAGAGCAAATTTCTCTAATGAATTTCCATAACGCTCTTCTAACTCAATTATGTTTAATGGTTGATCTACTAAAGCCCGATAAATTTTTTTTCTACGAAAGTAATTTATAATTTTTTTATGGATGAAACGATTTTGAATAAGAAATAATTGGTTTTGTAAAGTAAGTTTGTTTAGTATTGAGATTAAATTTAATCGTTCGATATTGTCCTCCTCATTAAATTGCCCTTGTTTTGATACTTTTTGGGAAATCATTTTAATACTTGTTACATTTTCAGAGATCATATCAGAATTAAGACAAAGCCTTGAGATTTCGAACTATTCAATAATTAAAAATGCATAACCTACGCAGTTAAACACATAATAAAAAAATATATTTTTAATAATTTTCTATTACCAATGCATATTTTTCTTGTTCTTATTTTTTTTTACTTTATATCAAATTTTCTCTTGAGAGACTGTAAGATGTATATAAAATTGGCAACATTTTGAATGAAAATATTTATAAAATTATTGTATAAGGCGGAAGCTCACTTGCAATATAGTACAGTTTTAAGTGATGAGTGTTTATCCAACAATTTCTAAAAGCAGATGTGAAATAATCAAACCAAATTAATTTGGAAGCATTTTATAGATATTTTTACTGTATATTTTATACGAAACAAAATTTTAAAAAATTGTTCATAATGTATCCAAGAAGGTCACGAACTTCAAATGATATTTCTGATAGTAAAGTAAGTAAAAATGTAATATAAATTACAATAAATGACTCACTCTGTATATTAACTGTTTATTTTATTTGCTTTTTCTTATACTTAAAAGCGTGTTCAATCTGTTAATAAATAAGTTAATCAAACCAAGTAATTGTTTCGTTAGGCTGGTTCAATAAGAAGTCAAAGTATGACTTTCATAAAAAGAAATATTTGAGTATAGCAAAAATCAAGCTAAGAAATGTTAATTTTTACCTTAAACATACACTTATCACAATTATACACTTTAATCGATTATAAATCAATAAAGTAAACTAAAGAAAATAAAATCGGTGCTTCTAGTTTGTAGTTTTATTTGAACGTGAATTTCGTGAAGAGGTCTCTATTTTTAATTTGCGTCTTGAAGCAACTGATAAAATGTTTAAAAATTTTGTTAGTTTTGCTCTATATGTAACATTTCTATTGCATAGTGTTGCCGAACCATTTCCAGAGGAGCCAGGTATTACAAATACAAATAATAATTCATAATTAAAATAACATTTTGACATACTATATTAGTTGGAACATGTAGCCTACAATCAGGAGAGTTATTACCTGATGAAAAGTGCTATGATAATTGTAAAGATTCCCCTGATCAGAGACATTTTTTGACATGTATTGAAATGTCATGTTATTGTCGAATAGCTAATCCAGTTAACGCAATTCAATTAAATGCTGCATCTTTCCCAGAAACGACCATGAATATGGCTAATGTTACATCAACTAGTTTTCCAGTTACAACTTTGAACCCAGTTCAAAATGATAATACTATTGGAATAGAGCAAAAAAGTAAAACTTTAGGAAGTGATGAAGAGTCAAATGTTACTAATAACCCTGGAATAGATATTAACAATTCTAATAAACAAGAAAATATTACATTAGAAAACTCTTCATCTATAATTTCTAGTGATACAAATGGAACTTATACAACACTTAAACCAAATCTTAAACAAAATAGTAAATAACTAAAATTATTACAAACATATACAAATAAAAATCATTTCAACAACAAGTATAGATAAATCGAAATTGAAATTAACTTGCTTTAGCTTTAAACTCTTTTACTATATAATGTGTTTAATCTCTTGATGTTAAATGGTCCAATCAGATCTTTTTATAAGACCTTATTAAGCTGCTATTTTTCATTAATTTAAAAAAGGAGATAATAAAAGAATAAACTGTACTTTTTTGACTTATCAAAAGTAATATTGTCAACATTAATGGTATCTGTTCAGTAGTCTTCGTCAATGATTCTATATGGTTATATAAAGGTTGAGAGATTAAAATTTTAGCATAGAACTCGACAGGATTTATTACTCCAAGAAAAATATCAACAATATTTAATCTGTAGAAGTTTGTCAGTCACTTCACAATGTTTTAAAAAAATCTAGAATTTTCCAGTTTTTCGTTCTATTACCAAGTTAAATAAATCGCTTAATATATGTCATGTTAATTATTTTTTAGTGAATTGTACATTCTGTCATAATTTTAAAACTTATATAAATTATGAAAACTGATCATTAGTGATACCAAAACCAAAATTCTTAAAAAAGTTAAATTCACACCCCATATTTTTTATCATAAATGAAAAATACTCGATCAACGAGTTGTTCAAAACCGAAAATAATACGCCTGCCAATGAATCTGTATTCGTAAATTGTATTAGACATTTAAAATTAAATTAGTTTAAAACAATTTACCACAATAAAAATATTAGTCATGTATATATACAGCTGTATACTATGGAATTTTGTCTTTTAAATATTTTGGCGAACTGCTTAATTTTTGAAAGCCGCACTAAAATATAAAAATTTAAGTTTGTATCAACAGAATAGTCGATATTACCAGTATATCAACGCTATCATATCAATACACACATCACTCAAAAGATGAACATCACATGTTCAGCAATATATTTAGAAGTTCTAAAAACAAATTTCTGTATATAGTTGGTCAATTACACCGGACTATTATCCAACAACTAAGTATTTTGTTATATAGAATATACAGCTTTCGAAAATTATGCTCAGTGACTTCAGACAAGAGCACAATTGATGTTCAAAATATTCATTAAAAGAAAACACTTTTTATAAAGTAATATAAATATTTATTTTTACAAACAAAATGCATTAAATTGGAAGAAGGAAAATTTTCTGTAGATTATTAAAACAGTGAAAAAAATAAAAAAAGACTTTAATTAAAAAATATAACACATTAAAAGAAATATTAATTAAATTAATAAAAAAGTATATAGAATATTTTTATGAATGAGTGGATTTAAACACCATTTAAAGGTAAAGTTAATTCAACAACGAGTAAAACAAAGAACGAAAAAACCTCAAAATTGACGATTTTTAAACAAATAAAAGTCAATAACAACAAAATTATTTTTTCTTTATTTAGAACTTAAATAAAAGATTCGGGTTTGTTTTAAAATTTTATTTTCAGAGAGACAATTTACTCGTAGAGACATCACTCTTTTTTTATTTACTACAACACTTCTATTTTTAATGCTGTTTACAATATAAAAATGATGTGGGGAGGCACAGTTTGCTAAATTATTTGAGCAATACTTTAAACAACAAAAATATATTAAATAAATCACGTGAATACCAAATTATAAACACTAAATATATTTTTAGCAAACGTTAATTTTATAACCTGTCTGAATTCAATCAATAAATAAAAATCTTATTTCAATTACTTAGGCAAATAAAACATAAAAAAAAATAATAATTACCAAAAAGTTTTATTTTTTAAAAATCATCTTACGTTGAATTCAATAAATAAATAAATAAATAAGTGATAAATTTAAAATGATCAAATTAAAAATAAAGATTTATTGTTGTTTACTTTTTACAAGTTCTTCTTTGTATTTTATGCACAAAAAAAGTTTCTTCCACGATTGCGGCTAAACGGTTCGAAATAGACCCATGGTATGTTCTAGGCATATTTACCCATTCAAAGCCCGGGTAACATAGGCTATAAAAAAATTAGGGTGTCCATACAAAAAAATAGGGTGACCATGGAAAAACCGATTTTCCGAAAATTTTCCAAGAAAATGGAAAATTATTTTCATGCCAAAATTTCCGCCTCATCATTCTGAGCAACTTTCCAGAAGACACCATATACCTAAAACGAACAGGAAAAAAATTTTTCTCATACAAGACATTTTTCATTCACATTCATCACAATATCACTCTTATTACAAGTTCTTCTTTGTATTTTATGCACAAAAAAAGTTTCTTCCACGATTGCGGCTAAACGGTTCGAAATAGACCCATGGTATGTTCTAGGCATATTTACCCATTCAAAGCCCGGGTAACATAGGCTATAAAAAAATTAGGGTGTCCATACAAAAAAATAGGGTGACCATGGAAAAACCGATTTTCCGAAAATTTTCCAAGAAAATGGAAAATTATTTTCATGCCAAAATTTCCGCCTCATCATTCTGAGCAACTTTCCAGAAGACACCATATACCTAAAACGAACAGGAAAAAAATTTTTCTCATACAAGACATTTTTCATTCACATTCATCACAATATCACTCTTAAAGGAATGTGCTTTATGTACAAACAACAAATTAATGCATTTAATATTTGTTACAAGATGTCTATTGTATTCAGTGTAACTTCTAAAAAGGAAGTCATTAATAAGTTAAAAATTAATAATATGCATCGAATGATTTTGAGTGTTATAAATGAAAAGTAACACTTAAAAATAAAAAATAAAAAACTCAGTCCAAAATCTAATGATATTCTATTTTCTTCTGAAGTTTACCAACTTCAAAAATTACAAGTTCTTTGAAAGTGAACTCAAAAACGAAAAACAAGTGAAAAAAATATCAAAATCTAGAACTTGTCCAATTTTTGTTCTGAATAATCTATCAAACATTGTTCTTATCAAAAATTGCACAAGTTCTAGATTTTGATATTTTTTTCACTTGTTTTTCGTTTTTGAGTTCACTTTCAAAGAACTTGTAATTTTTGAAGTTGGTAAACTTCAGAAGAAAATAGAATATTATTAGATTTTGACTTAGTTTTTTTTCAAAAGAAGTAAATTTACAAATTAATTTAATTTAGAAATGTCGCCCAAATGAAAACACGAAAATTAATTGTCTAACCCAAAAACCACCATAATATATTTTTATAGAATAAATTGAAACGTAAAGTAATTTCAGATCAAATTTTTTATTGATAATTCCCTATCGTTTCTACGGTCTGATTTAACCCTTTTGGTACTGGTGGTTACAACGTCTAACCACCTGCTAAAAGTCACGAAAACCGATATTATTTTTTCTAATAGTAAATTTGAATTCTTAAAAATAACGTAAAATAGAAAATTTGAGCATTTGAATATTTCACAGTATGAATTTTGACCTTTCCCTAAAGAATTTTCAGGAAAGTCTGACCTACTTTAATTTCACAAAAAGCCCTTTGAGCGCCCTCTGGAATGTCGAGTCGAAAAACACAGATACAAGACGCTGTAATTTTTGATTCTTTTTCGATCTGCATACTCATCAATGCCTTTTTCATTGAAAAATTTTTCAGGAAAGTTTTGTTTAGGACTTTCCTGATAATAATATTTTTCAATGTTAAAAAATCGAGACAAATCGGGACATTGATTCACAAATCGGGATTGTCCCTCCCGCAAATGGTATGTCTAATTTAATGTAACTGGAAATTCTTATTTTGATAAAATTTATTCATTTAAGCAGAGAAACTTTTATTTTTCTCATTTTTTCAAAGAACCGTACCAAAAGGGTTAAAATACTTGGCAATTTTTGTAAATGATGTCTTACAATTGTTTGTATGTTAAATAATTATTTGGCATTAATTCAGAGTATAAAAGTCTAATAATCATATTTAAATTTTATTCTATTTTAGATGTTAGGATCTGCTTTAATAGGACGCAAAAAGGTATTTGTTCTTTCATGATCAAAAAAATCTAAAGTGACTTCATTAAAGGAAAGTTTTTCAGAATTCATTAAAAAAAGGAAAACTGTTTACAGAAAGTGAATTAAAAGGTAATTTGAGTTATTTTCATAGTCAAGTTTTATGAAGTTTGTTAATTGAAATTAATAATGTTGAACCAGTTTTTCTTCTTCTTCTTCTCATTAATTTTGATTTTAATTATTTTCAAACAATTTTGTATTTTATTTCAGAATCTTTAAATATATGTATATAATTTATTTAGACATTTAAGATTAAAAAAAAATATGAAATAATAATAACCAACATGAATGAAACAAAAACAATGAAATCATTTAAAGCTAAAAAACGTGAAATTATTGTTGATGGTGAATTTTGTAAGTAAATAAATAAATGAAAGGGTGAAAACCAGAAAAGAAAATGTTAATACATGTCTCTAATACTTTGTCAATTTTTGTATTAAGATCTCTGAGATAAAGAAAATGGTTATCCTTGATAATCATTTAATATATTAACTTGTTAAACATAATTGTAAAATGATGTCGTGTTATTTACATATCATTTTATTTATAACCCTTGTCATGAGAGAAAAGAGATTTTCAAACACTAAAGTTAAGTGTTTTTTTTTTATCATTTAATAACTTATATTGTCATATTATTTGCCCGGTTGTCTTCTTATCTCAATAAAGTTTCATTTGATACGTTATCTTTTTACACCATAATTTTTACTTTTTTTTATTGTTTATGAGATTTATCCATATAATTATTTATTTTTGTGATGTGAAGCAAGTGCTATATGAAATTGAAATGAAAAAGTTATAAAACTAAACAAAAGTTAATAAAAACAAACTAATTTTTCCAAGTTTTTGCAATAAAATTAAAAAAAATAGATTTTTTTAGAAACTTCCAAAACCCACTTTATTTATTTAGTCGTTTGGATTCTCTCTCATTAAAATTCGTCATTAAGTTTTTTAAATATCAAACCGCACAGACGAAATAAAAATTGTTTTGTTAAATATAAATTGTATGCAATTAGCTAGGCACTATTTAGTTGTGATTGAGACATTAACAAGTAATCGTTTCACTCTTCTTTTAATCAAGAAAATTAAAATAAATTCCTGTCGTAATTATTTTCAAAAAAAAACGTTGAATTTCAAAAAAAAATTTAAATAAATTTCCCTACGAATACATGAGAAAAATTGAGTTACTATAAAAAACAAAAAAAAATATGTCTAGGCGCTTATCAATCGAGCAGTTAGGAGAACAAATATCAAAATTCGCATTTAGACGTCCTTCTTACTGTAAGTTAAATAACAGTTCTAACTAATAATCGTAATCCAACTAATGATAAGTGTTTATTCTTTTCCTGTCGGTGAAATCATGGTTGAACTTACGATGTACTTGATCTCATTATAATTAAAAGCATGAGTAGCTCAATAAGAAAAAAGTATTCTGATTACACAAAAACAATGTGTCATGATACATTTATTTAATGTATGATGATTTTATTTGACATTAATTCTATTTTAAAATATTACAATGTACTGAAGGTTTTATAAGAACAAGAGTTTATCAGACGTTTTTTTTGACTTTTAGATTTAAGTTAAATGTTAATGAAATTATTTTTTTATTTCTTTACATTAATACTTTGAAACACTGCCAAAATACATTTATATAAAATGGTAATATTATGTTATATTTTTTAAGCCTTTGTGAAATTTTTAGGATTTTTAGTTTGTCGTGCCAAAGCACGTGTGTGTTTTATGAAATTTTCAATTATAGGATTAAAAATCGTATTTTTTTATGTTTATTTTTAGATTTAAGGACAGCCTTCGACCTGTTAGATCGAGACCAAGATGGTCACGTGACACCAAATGAACTACAATTCATGTTACGAAACTTAGGTATCCATATTAAAGATGAACTTGTGGATGATTTGATGAAAGAAGCTAGCAAGACAGGTAAGAAATGGTTAAAACTGATTTTTTTTTTAAATTAAATTAAAATTATTTTGCAGGTACGGGATTAATAGATGAGGCAGAATTTTTGCAATGGGTAGCCAAAATTCAAGCACTCAAGGAAGAATCTAGTAATAGTAGTAGTTCTAGTGTCTCGCAACAACCCGATGATGATATAACACAAGATCTTGTAGCGGCTTTCCGGTATAATAAATATTTTAAATTTTTAAAAGTCAAACATTTAATATAAGTTACAAAATTAAAGTGTTTTTGATCGTGATAATAATGGATTCATAACACGCGATGAACTTAAAACAGCAATGGAGATGATAGGGGAAAATGTCACTGAACAGCAGTTATCTGATATGCTTGCATTAGCTGATATTGATAAAGATGGAAAAATAAATTATGAAGGTAAGTTCTGTTTAATAAAATGATTATTTTATCATAAAATCATAACTGATTTTGTTGTTTTTTTTTCAGAATTTGCAAGACTACTTTTATAGAATAAGATTTTAATCGCACATAAAGACTCATATTGAATTAAGCATTAACTGTAAAAAATCTAAAATTAATTAAAGTACTATCATGTGTTTGAATAAAATACATATGATTTAATTGAAAACAGACAAAAATATTATGAGCGAATAAAAATCTCTTGTTATGATCTGTTTCAATTCGAAAACTTATATTAATATGTAAAAATTACAATTAAATATAAATTAACTTATTTAAATAATGTGTTTTATTTCGATATCTGATTATTCATCCTTAATTTCTTTACAAGTACATTTGTTTACTTTTCTTTTAAATTGTGTCGAACAAAATATTGAAAAACAATAGTATTTGATTTGCCAAATAATGCAACATCGTTGCACAGAATTAAATATTTTTGTGAAGTAAATTTCCGTTATGCATGTTGGACAGAGTATATTTGCACAATATGGTCTATACAAGCTCTTTTATGAAAAATACGTTATCAGTCAAAAAGTATTGCATTTTAAATCATTTTCTGCCACACATTCATCCTCCTGAAAAAACACGCATATGCTTGATAATCGTCATCGGCTTTATTAAACCACATTAAAACCGAACACTTTGTTCCTTTAATTTTTAAACATGAGGCCAATAAGCTCAGTGATTTTAACCTTTGCTTCAATTTGCTATTACATCTTCGTTTTATATTATAATAATCATATTCTCTATGATAGCTGTCTTAGTAACCTCTTTAAGGTTTATATTCTGTTTATCTGATATAAGTTTTCTAAAAATTATATATGGAAAAATGAATCTATATAAAATGTTTGATACTCTTTTTTTTATATTATTTTTAATTGGAAATGTACAGGCAACGCCAGTTCATATAAGAACTGCATAGATATTTTGAATAGACTCCCAATGTTTGCGTACAGTAATGTACAACAGTAGCGTATTTTAAAATTATAGTTGATTTAGTAACTTGCTTTCATTCATTATTCAATCTTTGTTACAGCAACACTATAATATTATTAAAGAAACTAAGAAAAAAAAAATAAAATATTTTTATAAGTAAATATTTTAAGATAAAAATGTACTATCTTCTTTTCATTTCACAGTTTCAATATCCTATTTTAAATTTAATATAATAAAGCAATTAAGTTAAGAGAGTTTTGTTTCACATTGAAACTTTAAAAAGTAAAAAAATGGTGATTTTTAACAATTTAAATAAAAATAAATTAACTTTTATCACAATCTGGAGTTATTTTAATACACAATTCGCTATTAAGCCAGGTTAGTTCTCTTAATAAAAGTCATTTCAAATACATGATTTAAAAGTGATGACAAGTGTATGAAAAATATAATGGTAAAATAGTAATTCGTTATCAAAAAAAGTTTGCTCCTTATTCATCAAAATTCAATATTGAAATAAAACAGTTTTATTAGTTTGATTAAATGATAAAATCATCAGTTCTTATTTGTTGATACTATTATTACCAAATAGAATAATTTTGAAAGACAAGAACAAATGATCTATATGTTGATGAAATAATTTAATTTATGGTTTATGAACAAAATAACGCGAAAATGTTGAAACAATAATTTTGATTGTTTTATTCTATATAGTTACTCAATCGTTTTAAATTATGTTTGAAAATAAAGACAAAAAATTTTAAATAAATATTTTTGTGGATTAACAACCGATCATTTCTTTTAATAACGTTATGAGTAACGTTAAAAAAATTACAATTATGCGAACAATTAGAGCGATAAAATTCTAAACACTTCAACCAGAACTCTAAATAATTTATTCTAAGTCAGAAAACATATTTTTTTTATTTTAGCAGCACTATCATTTACATATCACGAGTTTTGAATGAGTATCAATAAAATTTAAAAAAGTGGAATCAAATATTCAACTATACAAGACGTGAAACAATGTGTATCACAAATACGAAAGATCATCAATATTGTTGACCTTTTCAATTATTTTATATTAATTTATATTAAATGTGAATTCAAACGTAAGAGACTAGTATGAGTGAGATTGTTGTAAAATATTGCAATGTCCCTAAGAAACGTAACATAATCGAAATGGAGCTATCTGTAAATCAAAATTATTATTTCAGTTCTACGAATATGTTCATTATGTATGATAATATTGACATACTATTAATCTCAAGACAACAGAAAGTGAAAATATAGAATGAGTCAACTATGTTTATAGAAATATTTTCTGAACAAGAGATTGATTGTCTTACTCTTTCCAAAAATTTTTCTGTTTATATTTACCACTTTCACTTAAATGATAATTGATGATTTTATAAATTTAAGTCAACTTAATCATATATTTTTTTCTTTAACGTAGTATCTTCCGTCCAAATATGCGATCAATTTAGAGAGAATATTCAAATGGCCAGCAGTGGAACAGAATCTAGTGTTATTGTCGATTTTAATCTAAATTATTCAAACATAGATCAACCTTTTTGTCAGAAAACGTTCATATCTGAACCACGGCATGCATTCTTCTTACGGGTTTATCGATATGATCGTCCTCAAAACCCGATGCTGAACGATATGCAAATAATTGAGTGGAGTAAAAAGCATCTTCCACGCTTAAAAAAGAAAAATGATTATACTTGTCCATTAGAAATAGTAATTTTTTTTTTCCTTGTTTTTGCATTGGAAATTTTTTGACATTAGGTTTTTCCTTAGAAAATAACGAATAATACTGTAGTTCCTACATGGAAAATAGATCCTTGTCAACTTGAATTTCAAAATTTTATGGAAATATCACGATATCATCCAGGTCAATTAACACTAACTTGGGAAAATAATGGTTTTACACCTGCTATACAAGTTTTAATAACTGTATTAGGACAGGGAGAAGTTTGTAATGAACCTGGAAACTTTGTTTGTCTTGGAATTGGGTGAGGCATGTTACCTTTAAAGTATACTTACATTTTTAATTAAATTTATTTTTAGTGAAGATCCAGTGTTGTGTATTGCTGATGAATTAATGTGTGATGGAGTTATACATTGTCCAAATGGAATAGACATGAGAAATGATGAGGACCCAGCAATGTGTTTTCAAAACAATAGGCGATCAGATATATGGCAAATTTTGTCGTTCAACGCTCTTAAACATGTATTGGGCTATAATAATGTACTTGTACAAAGCACAACTTTGAGACCTGATTCAGTCTTTCCTAGACAAAAATCGACTATAACTCGAGGTCTTGCTAAATATGGCCCTTGGGGATATTTGATGCTTGGTCTGATCATTTGCGGTTCTGCACTTGTAATGTGTTGTTTGTGGGGTAAATATGTTCATTACTGAAATTCAAAGTTGTATAAATTATTTATTTATCGTATAACCCTTCAGACTGCTGTTGTCGTCGATTTAAAACAGAATTTGATGATAGCAATGATTCCATTGAAACACTTTCTAATATCCCACCTGAAAATAGTAATGTAACAGCAACGGCTCCTCCAAATTACGAAGAATTAGAATCTCCTCCATCATATACAGTACTCTTTCCAATTACAAAGAATACTGATTCAACAGTAAATAATAATAATTCAGCTCACAATCCAAATATGATATACTCCTCTTATGAAAACAGTTCCAGTAATTAACATTTATTTAAGAAGATAATAAAACAAAACTATTTATTCCCATTTCTTTTTCTCATGCAAATTATTTTTATAATTTTAATAATAATAATAAAAAATATGTGATATTAAATAAAAATATTGACATTCCATGAGCAATTAGTGTTGTTCTAACGATGACTTTTATGTTCATATCAAATAAAAACCAATATTCTTATTAAGTTGGACAGCTGTTGTCTCACTTATATTTGTTCGTGTAAACCAAATTATAATTAAAAAAATTCTGATGGAAAACTCGTGTGGGTATTGACTATATAGCTACTTATACGTTCCAAATTTATACGATTTAAATTCGAAAAGAGAGAATTTATATTAGAAGCAAGAAAAATTATCTCTTTGCAGGAATGAGAAAGAAAACATGTAAAGGGCACAGGTGTTTGGAACCCGTAGAATATTTTTATGACAATATTGTTGCATACAATAGATTGATGAAAGTCGTTCCTCAAAAGAATGAAGCAAGTTCAATAATCAATAATTTTGATATTGAAAAATTAATTGTTATTTATTTTTGTTTTTGTCAAGCTATGTAACAGCATTTAATCTTTTTCAAAAATATTTAAGTTGAACGTCCTGATATGTTTTATTACTTCACAAATATCACTTATATTAGATGAAAAATGAAAATGTGAACACACCTGTTTTAATTTCATATTTTTCAATGACGCAAATGTTATCTTGTTAGTTAATTTTTTATTTACTCGATTGAGCATTAACAACAAACATATTGTAGCAGCAATGTGAATAAAAAAACATAAAATACTCTCTTAAACAACACTCATTTCTCTCGCATTATTTACTCAGACACACACTCTTTATGAATTTTCCACAATTTTTATATGTTCTCTTTTGCAAACAGTTTTCCCAATTCTATGGTAAATATAGTGTTAGTTTGGTTTTCTTCGCGTTACCATCAACAAAGATTTTTGTAACTAAATTATTTTTTTTTTCTTAATTTAATGTAAATTAGAAAAAAATATAAAATGTATTTTATAATCACACAACAATTGTAACGAACTAAGTAACAGAACAGAAAGGTTTTCATATAAGTGAAAAATTATTTATTTTGATAATAATAAAAAAAAGTTTTTACATTTGAAATTATCAATATATAAAAAATATATAAGGAATTTAAAGGAGTAACAAATTGAAGTGATTAAAAATTTAACAAAAGTCCTTATTTACAGTGCTACTCATATTTCTAAAGCAGAATTACTTATTAAGTTACTATTCATTAAAAAATACTTAAATCGAAGAAACCCTTAAAATATTTTTTTTGAGCGTATAAGACTCATTTTACTAAGGAAAAATGTTTTTTTTTTTGCTTATTTTCTATCTTTAACTTTTTATAATAAATGCTCAAAATTCACAAACGTGTTCTATGGTTAAATATTTTTGCTTTTGTCATGGTCACCACAACGAATGATGACTATTTCTAAATTAAAATTGGCAAAAAAAGAAAGGCGCTGAATATTATATTTCTTTTTTTTCATATAATGTGAAATAAGGTGAATAAAAATAAAATTATTAATGTTTTGTTCAACAAATCATGCACAATGTTTTTCATCTTACTATTAGAATTATTTTGTATTTATACCTTTAATTTTTTTTATTTTTATGGAACTTTTTTGATTTAACAGACAAAAATAATTTTTAAAAAGCGATAAAAACTCAACATCTTCATTTTCATGAAGCATTGTTACAATCGAAAAGCTTGACAAAAAATAAATAGTACCTTAGAAACAAATATTTAAATTGACATGTTTACAACTTTTCATTATATTTGTATAGAAGTCAAAAGATCTATAAAACATGATTTTTACTTTTTCATTCCTTTTTTTACATAGCCCTTAAAAGCAGTACACAAATTCACTTACTTCGCATCTTTAATTAATGTATACATTATCTCTCGTATTTTGAAAGTTACTTTAAATACAATGATCATACACAAACTAAACCTTATTTTTGTTAAAGCACATTGAAACAATTGTGTTGAAAAGAACAAAAACTAATATAACGAAAATGCAAAGCTCAGACAAAATATTTCGAAACAACAAGTGTAGAAAGTTCAACAAGTTGTAATGGCTTTTTTATATTCAATATATATAATATATGTACATTGTGTGTTTGGCTACTGGGCCTACAATGTCTGTCTTTGTCTGCTGGATTCATAATGTCTACAGTTTGTAGGTTCCTTACCTGGTTCACTGAGCCTATCGCCTTTCGACGCCAGTACTTTTATTTATTCTCATTAATTTTTTCATCAAAACTTTTTTTTTTACTTGAATTTATCCTTTTTTTATCTTTTCTTTTGAATTAATTTTTATTTATTTACAACATAAAATTATCATTAATTAATTTTTATACCATTGACTTTTAACACTTACGGGTTGGTTCCAACCCAAAAACAGGTTTTATTTTGACATAACTTTTTAATACGATTATCTAAAAACTTAGAATTTTAGGACTTTGTACACAAGATACTAATATTATTTTGGTTGGATCCAACCCAAGTAAAGAAAAAATATTATTTTAATGTATAAATTAAACAATATTTTTTTATTTTTCTTAACAATTTTAGCAAAAGGTGAATCTATGTTCCCCAAAAAAAGCATTTTTAAACGATTTTGCACCTTTTTAACCCTTTGAGTTCAAAATCTAAACCAAGCAAAGAAAAAAATATTTGAATGGGTATCATTATTAAGTATCCTAATTATAAGTAATTGAGACAAAAAAAAATTTTCAGCTATGTATAATTAGGCTTTTTTAGCTATGTCCCGTATATGGGACAAAAGCGCTATAAGCCAAAAAAAATTGTCCCATATATGGGACAAAAGCGCTATAAGCCAAAAAAAATTGTCCCATATATGGGACAATTTTGAATTTGTAACTTTGAGCGCTTTTGTCCCATATACGGGACAATATTTGAGGGTCTGTATCGGAGCTATGGGAAGAGTTACAACTTTTTCTTTTGTGCAGCTAATTTAGTAGTAACTAGAAGATAAAAGAACGGAAATAAAAAAAATTTTCAATTGACTTCTTTATTATTTAATTCACATTGAAAGAAGTCAACCTCCACATTTTACATTTTTTTCATTTTTTCAAACTTCAAAATTCAGGCTCGCAGTTATATCGCTCCTGAATTTTAAATCGTTTGTTGTTCCTGTAACTTACATTCCTTCTTAACTTTTTTGCATCATGAAAAAAATTTTAGGATCGATTGAAGTCCATTTTTCAAGCGATTTAAAATTGTCCCATATATGGGACAATTCGCCCAAAGGGTTAACGATTTATTTATGAATTTTTTCGGAAAACAACTTTTGCAAAAAATATTCGAGTTTTGTTTTGATTGAAGAAAACATGTAATGGGTTGGATCCAACCCAAGGGACTGCAACGTCGTTTTTTTAAGGGACCCGTGAGTGTTAAGACAGAAAATTAAAGTTTTATTTTGTTTAGTTTTTCATAATAATTAAGCATATTTTGATGATTAATAATTTTATTAAAATTTAATATTTGAAAAATCAATGGAAACTAAGAATAAAAACAACATTTTTCGAATAGATATGTTTATAAATAAATACTATTTTCGATCTAAAGAGGCAAAGTATATTCAAATGTTCACATTCATAAATGAAAAAAGAACTGAATTAAAAAAAATATACCTGAAATGTTAATAAAAAAAGTGTGAATAAATGCAAAGACAACTGAAATAGATATTAAACTACCTAATTTTGCTGATATCCCTTTTCTAAACATGTAAAAAATGTGTACCTTATTGTATTTTTGTAGACAAAATCAACTATTTAAATCAACGACGCACACACTCGATTAAATCTACACTTCCATAGAATAAAGTGATATAATCCAATCAGTTTATTGAGAAACAACTATAAATCAATAAAAAAAAATAAGCAAAAATAAGAAACAAAACAAGAAATCGAATTTAAACAAATATTTTCTATTTGCTTTTTTTTTTACAAACAACTACCAACAAAAACCTTTTTCATCACCATCATACACTCACAAATAACCTACTGTACCTATGGATGTAGTGAAAGAACATTAAATATTAATATAATAATCTATGTAATAGTCTACCTTTTTCACTAAGTCAATAACAACAGAAAAAAAAACTAAAAAGGGCATCTCTTTTATTTCGTATTTAATATACTACAATATCATACAATATATTGATTTGAACAAACTAAGGATATATCATTCATCAAAAAATATGTCTAACGAAAAATCAGTGTCATAGAAGAATCCTAATAAAACAACGATCTGAATTTAAAAAAAAAGAATAAGACTAGCAACAAAAAGAACCAAAATAACAATAATCAATTTTAACAAAAAAAAAAGTATATGAGAATGAAAATAGAAAATATAAATAGAATTCATTTTTAATAAGTCGAAGTAGTTGAAACTGAATTTATTAATCTTAAAAAATCTTTTATAAAATAAAAATGAAAAACACTAAATTTTATAAAAACATTTTTACACTTAATATTCTTTATCAAAACATTGATTGCAAGTCTGCGTTAATAACAATTCTAAGAATCATTTTTTAAAATGTAAATTTTACCAAGCAAAAATTATGAAACAAACTCTTATGAAAAATTTGAAGTAGCGCGTTTTATCAATCAAGGTGAGGTTCTCTGTAGTACATTTAATAAAAATATTTTTTTTGTAATAATAAAACTGCATTATATAAATAATTAATTTTGAAAAATTGTCCTAATTTTTTTTATTTTTAGTTTATTATCATGAAACACACTCTATAAGAAGAATAATATGTTCCGTTTAGTTAAAAAATATTTTAAGATTTATTTTTATCGAAATATATTCACATGCATTCAATAAGTGACTTCAGTACATTCCGTATTTGCATTTTTTACTTAAAATCAAATATTAGAGTTTATATACATATTCCACCTAAATTTATGTAGCTTATTAAATAATTCATTTAGTCGTTTCACGATGAATAATAATAAATATAATCGTGAACTTGATGTTTTAATATAGAACGTATGTTGAGAAAGTTATTTAGAAAAAAAAAGTATAAAAATAACATTAAAATTATATTTCCTTTGGCTTTTCGCCAAATAATATAATTTTATTAATAATGAACAAATATTGTGAGTGCGAATCACTTTATGCTTATCTCAAATAAAAAAGAGATTAATTTGAAATACTAATTTTCTTTCATTATGATTTTTTGATAAGATCCTTTGAATCATGAGCTAAAATTAAGATAACAAATTATCATAATGAAACATGTCGTTTACCATTTATGAATGAATGAATTACTTTAAAATATATAAAATATTAAATATGAGTTGTTATAGTGATTTTAATTTTTTAAATCATATTGTTGAAAATTTTTCATTACTTTATTCATAATTATTAACTTGAATTTCTTTAATTAAGTTAATTTTTTTTTACTTAAAATTTTTGAACTATGAGATAAAGTTTTGATGTAATTAAATTTGTCGAGAAATCATGTTACGAACAACACTTATCTCTAAGATAGCTCTAAACAGTAAAGTAATGCAAATATTTTTGTTGTTTTTTTTTTAATTGGAGATTTAATTTTGTCGAATGCTTCGCTTCTTTTGAACTTTTAAAATAATCAATATTTTTATACTATTTCTAGTAATATAATTAAATTAAAATTATGAGATTGGACTTGTCGTAACTTTCATCATTCCTATAAAAATTGTACTAAAATTTATACCATTATCATATCAAAACACGTCAAAGAAAAGAAAAACAGTAAAAATTTTGTGATGCGTACTTCCGAAGTTCGTTATCAAATATTTAACCCAATACTTCCGTTGAAAGAAATAGATAACATTTAAAAAAAAAAAAAACAAAGAAAAAAATATCAATAATTTTGTGTGTAGAAACTTGTATTCAGGATTTAGAAGATAGAATTTAACATAGTTTAAAAATTTTAAACGAAAGCATTTGTAGAAAAACTAATTTGAAGCATCTAATAATCACAAGTCTTTTCAAGCAGTCACTTTTAATCATTTTTTTTTGTTTTTCTTTGTTATAAAGTATTCTTGACCATTTTAATACTTTCTTTTTACTTGAATTTTTAACCTATTTTAATGATTTTTCTATTGTTTCTATTTTCGCGGTAAGCAAAAAGTGCATGCTTACCTAAATATAAAAATAATGTAATAATGCAATGTTACTCGAAATTGTATATTAAATTCATACTGAATAACGTGATACAAGAGGTATATGACAAGAACTGGTACGTGATCTGAGTGAAAATCAATATTGAAATAACACACATACAAAGACAAATAAGCTAACATGAGAACAAAATATTGAAAGTTAAAGAACATAGAAAATACGAGCAATTCTATTGTAAAATTGTTTTATGAAATGGGTTTCCATCAACTTAAATTAATGATAAAAAAAAAGTGTAATATAAAAGATTTTAATTTAAAATTACTATTTATGTAATTTTATTTAGAGTAAATACAACAAATCATATAAAAGGGAAAATAGTGAAATTGGACAAATTCTAGATAAAGTAAAAGTTTTTGAGATAATGTGATTATCGTGAATCAGTGTAAATTGGATGAGGTAACGAAAATCACTGGACTCACAGCCATGCCTTCTGTGAGCCAGGAATGTACGTAATATATCCAGCAGAAGAAATAATAAGTTTAACATACGGTGTCGCAGCAGCAGTGCAAAGACCAATTCTACAAAGACCAACTCTGGACAATCTGCGAGAACCTCTTGTCCTTGTTGGTTCCAGTTCCCTAAATCCTATTTCCATACCTTCACAGTTGCCAACAGCTAACAACCAAATTCAAAATCAGAGGAAATCTACTACAGAATCTATTGAACGATTTGTAGATTACAAGCAAAATTTAAATATTGAGACAAACGAATTAGGAAAACCATTAACACTGAATAACCTTCAAGATAATCATAGTACCCAGAACAATTTACCTACACATCCATCCCTTGGTTCAAACATAACAACAGAAAAACCTCCACAACCACCTTTAAAAGGCAAGTCACCTAAATCAAAACTTCAACTTAAGTTTGCCAAAATCGGTCGTCCACATTCCAGTCCAGATCCAATTGAATCAACTCGTATTCTTGAATACCACGACATTCATGTGTCTAATCCAACGTTCACACGCGATAATTTACGACATCGTAACTTTGACGCGTTTTTTGAATCGGGGGAACCAGTATATTCAATTGAAACAAAAGAAAAAACAACATCTTCAAATATATCACCAGTTGAAGAATTATATGAAACATCGAATCCAGTAAAACCACAAAAATCAAAAATTAATTTTTTAAAACGAAATAAACCGCCAATCATATCACCTCAACAAAAACAGATTAGCGAAATCAATCAAAATAGAAGATACAGTCGGACCAGTGATATAATATTGATCGTAGAAGAGCCACAGAAAGGTGACAGGTGCACCCTCTTGATGATTTTGATAGCTTTGGTATTGTAAAACTCCTAACAACCTTCTATCTAGTCCACAAATAATTTTAAAATGAACTAAAGGTGTGTTTTTTTTCTAACACAGTTTAACTACGTCGGTGTTTGATGTATATTAAACAAAATACTAACTACAGATCAAGTATTTTAATATTAGTCTAACATTAAATGAGAAGAACATATAAATAAAAAAAAATCTCCTTGTTTCTTTACTTCTCTAAAAAAAAGACGCAAGCATCATAATAGATGAATAATTTATATTATATGTTTGATGTATTGATTTTTCCTATACTTGTATGTAAATGAAAAAAACAGAATTCAACATTTTCTAATTTAAAAAAATGAATAACAAAAGTTAACATTGATTAATAAAATTTAAAAAAAAATAAGAGAAATTTATAATTCACTAATTATACTACCATTCATAATAATATAAAAAAAATCCGAATATTTTTAAGTTTTTTAGTAAGTTTAATAATATTAAAATCATTAATAATTGAGTGTGTTTGATGAATTTGATATTTTTTTTTAAAAGCAAGTTAAATTGACACTCTAACCATTATCGAGGAATACAATGAGCCAAATGTATTAATGATAATTTGTTCTTAAACTATATTTAGAAACAACAAAAGCTCGTCACAATAAAATATTTGGATCAAAAGCAGCAAATACTGCTGCTCTAGATCAATCTTATAAAGACATGGCCTCAGCCTCTGGGGGCGGCATTCTCAA
Organism: Culicoides sonorensis; assembly: GCA_900002565.1. Taxonomy (NCBI): domain Eukaryota; kingdom Metazoa; phylum Arthropoda; class Insecta; order Diptera; family Ceratopogonidae; genus Culicoides; species Culicoides sonorensis. The sequence continues at coordinate 449,617 of LN483467.1, read as the reverse complement.
AGATTTAGGACATCCTGGTCTTAATGATACATTAAAATCTCATAACAGTGTTACCTTCAAATTAGTTAAAACAGGTAATAGTAAAATGCAATCAGTTCATTCTTAATTGTTTTATTAATGTTTTTTCTCATATTTTAGTTTCCGATTTTACTGAAACTCTTGCGCAAATCTATGAGCAACATGCTGAAGGTAAAATTATTGAAGATTTGCTAAACTTTGAATATATTATTTTTTTATTGTTAAAGCTTTGCAATTGCTAGCCTCATCTTATCGTAAAAAAAATGGAGAATTACGAAAAGAAAGGTAAAATATAAAAAAGAGCTATAAAACCTTAAAATAAAACATGACATTTTTCTAGACCTGCATGCCAATCAAGTCTATTTTATTCATGGGAAGTTTTTCTTCAAGAAGTAGAAGCAGACTCACAAGCAAGCAGTGAAATTTCTAACACCTTATCAAGACAGGTATGAAAAATTAAAATGGAAAAACTAGTGATTGTTAACTCAAATATAATATACATTTAGGTTTCAAGACCACTTTTAGAACGATCATTTCATCGAAAAATTCAAAGCCGCAAAGTTTTTACACATCGTGAATCTTTTGACACAATAATCGCTAAGACTGAAGAAAAATTATCGAAGGTATTAGAAAATTAAAAAAAAAAAAATTCTTTAAGTTTATCATAAGATTTGACTTCTGAATGCAATTAATTTTATACATAGTGCCGGATCGATTATAAACAATCTTATTCCGTTCATCGGCAAAACCCAACTCAACATTCATTACAACAATATGTTGACGCACATAATGCATATGTTCAACAACTGCATGCGACAAATGCAATGCTTGAAGCTTATCATTGTGAAACTGTACCACAACTTTTACTGGAATTGGAACAAATTTATGACGATTTGTGTAATATTATGTCTGAAGCTGTTTTACAAGGTGCCGAAGCAATTTCAGCCAAGGTAAATTAATTGAGATTAATTTTAATATACTTCTTAATATTTGTTAATTTTACAAAAAAAAACTTCCTTTATTTGAAAGATGGGACTTATTCAAAAATTGTATAAGTAACTTGTACATTAAACTTAGACCAATAGTATCAGCATTAAAAAAACTAAATAATTTTCACATGAATTGTATTGTACTTTTATTATAATGAGTAGCACTGGACTATTTTTTTTTTTTAACTTGACTTTTGAGAGAAGTTTTAGATTCTTTCAAAATAATTGGTACTTAAATTTCTTACAACCATTATGTTTTAAAAAACTCACAATTACTTGCAATTTTAATGAGACAATAATTAGGAAAACGTGAGAATGAAAAACTTGAAATAATTTATTTTTTCTAGGCATCTGATCAAGCAAAACGATATGATAATTTAGTAGGTCATTGTAAAAACATCACCGGAATTCAAGACTTGACAAATTTTGCTCGTAGTATTCAGCTTCCCGTGAATGCTCTGCGTGTGCCAAAAAAAGCTTTTGCTCCTCCACAACCAATAGCAAATGTTGCCGGCGAAACTGATGATAGTACTGATTATGCGGTATGTTAATTTTTAATAAGTCATTATATATTTATTTTTAATAAAATTTAATTTAAGGATGGCAATGTACCTATTTTCAAAAATGAATTGGTATTAGAACGTGGTGGAGCATTAACATTGCGTCCTTCTCTTGAGCAGCTTAAACGTGAAGCAATTGAATTGGAAACACAAATCCGTCAGTTGCAGGTTAATTAATTAATATTTAATAAAGTTATTCAAAATTTATTATGATTTTCCCGTTTATTTGTTAAATTGGCTCTGTAACAGGACTCTGTAGATGTGTTGGTGCGTACACAATTGCGTGGCCTAGAAGGACAATTGTACAATAAGGCTAATGAGTTACAAGAGGATATCTCCATGAAAAAGTTTGATTTGAGAGCGAAAGAAATCCATCTTGCCGCTGTTCAAGCACAGGTCAGATATTAAATATTTTTATTTCGTCTTAAAATATATTCTTTAAGTAGTTAGTATTTTATTATACTACAGAAAAACTTTTTTTTTTGAATTTTTGATATTAGACTTGCATGATATATATATTGTACTTTAAAACAATATATTCTGATTTACTATTAACAGAATTGAAAATACTGCGTGACTTGTAATATATATTTTATTTGAACATGCAATGTATTAACATGGAATAAATAATAATGATATTAGATCAACAGAATCAACTTTTATAATATCATATAACCTTTAATTTCATACTTAAGGCTGATAAAAAATTAAGTAAAAGCATTTTTCATTTTTGATACAAAAATTTAGTTCCTAAAATTAACAATTGTATCAAAAACAATATTACAGGATAATTATTTTAAAACAATAAAATATAAACATCGCTCGAATTTGAATTTCTCATACGATTGGTATGATTTTAATACTTTAATAAATACACGTGGAGACGCTTTTCAATACAATTTTTTAATCAAATACATTTGTTACTTTTAATTTAAGTATGTGAATTATTGCGAAAAATTATCATGAATGGTTTGGTACATTTTTCTTATTGTAAAATGAAATATAAGATGGCACGTGTAATACACAGGATAAATTAGTTTTATTCAAGAGGAACAACCCGAAATTGAAACTTTGTAATGAAAAAGTTTTAGGTCATGATATTTTTATTAAAGTTCCATATGATCAAAGTAGTATGTGTGCATGGAAAATGAGTCCTATTACTGTCCAATGCGCATGGTTTAAAAACAAAAACAAAAGGCGATGAAAAAGTGGTAGCAAATTTGCGGTTTTATGTTTACACATACTAACTCTTTTTATTTTCAATTGATTATATATCAGTCCGATAAATTATTCTTAAGCTCTAAAAATTGCTTTTCGATACACGAAACAAAACACATTTAGATATATACATATGGTACTTACATAGTGGATTTTTCAATCAAAGGACTTGTTTTTCTGTTATATATTAATAAAAACGTAATTTAACACTCACATATCCCCATATCGTATCTTTTCGTATAATTAATGGAAAAATCATATGTTACAGACTCAATTCCTTTTTCAACATTCTTATAAAAGAATGTGACACTATACGGCGATTTTGCGCATGTATTAGTAAAAAAGGAATCCAACATCGAATAATGAAATGGAATTTCAAATTGTACTTAGTATCACAGTATATTTTTACCTGAAATGATAACAGTCCGCACGAATTCTTTTTCTCAAACTAAGAGTATTATAAATGTGTAATAGAAATAATTGATGTAAAACTTACATTTAAAGAATAAAGAAAAAAAAATCTTACTATTTAAATGTAAAATATGTTGTTTAGATAACGGAATAATACGGCACAAATTTACCAATAAGAAAATAAAATACCTATATAAAGTTTTTCAAGCTCAAGCAATAAAAAATAAAATAAAAAGGTATGTGTGAAAATGGTATTATGATTCACAAAAAAAAATGCTGATTTTTTGATAAAATTTTAAACAAGCAATTATAAAACAAAATATAGATTTTGCGGAAAATCAAGTTAATATCACATTTGTGATATAAAGGTAGAAAGCTATATTTAAACCATTTTATAAGCTCTTCATAAATTATTTTATATTATATGAGGTGACGATTTTTTTTCTTTTTTATCAAAGCATGCAATATGTCCTAATAAATATATTAATAGTATCTTTTCATAAACGCATAATTCTGTTGGAAAAAATGTTTTAGATGAGTGAAATGTTTTAAGATTGATTTAAATAAAATTAATACAGTGAAAAAAAAGCTTAATAATAATCAGGAACCATACTTGAAATAGTTTTAAGACAATGTCCAAACAGAATATACCACCGATTTAAGCAATTTGTGATATATTGATTCTATGGTTGAATTAAAGATATGTAGAAATTTAAAATGCAAAAGTAAAGGAGAATTATTAAATAACAATGTATAATTGGTCGATGCAGTATAATTCCATTATTGTTTGTCTCTCCATAGCTAAAAGCCAATGAATTAATTTAGAATAAAACTCCTCTATTTTTGAACACCAAATTTTTAAATGGCAAACATATTATAAAATACATTAACAACTTTAACAAAATTGTGATGTAAAAAAAAATATAGTTTGTTTTTTTATGCATATACTGGAACTGTGATAAAATACAGTATATGATTCATATATAATTATAACAATAAAATTGTTGTGCTTACATGACTTGATTTACATTTGAAATTGAAGGCGGATATTCTGATTTTTGATTCAGTTTAAAATACGTAAATATTTTTCGAATAAGGGTATTCAATGGGTTTATTAGCGTGGAGGGTTCGAAAATGTTTTGTAAGTACTTTTTTTATCTTGGGTATCAATGATCTTTTGTTATACCGCTCATTTTTTATTTATTTATAGTGCAATTTCAATCTATCTAATGCTTTTATAAGTGTCAAAAGTTCATATACGATATGTTTTCAGTGTCTATTGTATAATTTGTGGATGGTACAACCCTTTAGTTTTTTTTTCAAAGATATAAAATAAATGTTTTTCTTATTTAGCTATAAGAAAAACTGTTTAATGCATGATTGTTTTTATTCAATGATTTGTGTATCGGATATCAGTTTAAAGATTTTGAAATTGTTTATTTATTTATTTCGTTAATGTATATTCTTCTAAAGTAAAATAAAAATTAAAAGTAATTTAAAAAAATAAAAATAATTTTAAATTTTCATCTTAAAATATCATAAAATTTACAAAAATAAATTTAAGATCTTAACAAATTGGCATCATCTAAATGTTTTTATTTTAAGATCCCCAAAGAACAAATCATTATTTATAACGAAGCTCATTTATATAAAACTCAATATACAAATAAATAAAATGAAAAATTATACACCATATATTAAAATTAATAGTAAAGTAGAATATCTCTTATGTATTTTTCGTGAATTCTTTTTTTTTTGTTTTATGTAAACTTATTATAGTAAATATATACTTTACAAAGTTGTACAGAATTTAGTTTAAGTGTTTTGATATTTAGGTCGTATATATTAAATTGAGTTTTTTTCATTTGATTTTCAGCTGGTTTAACTAGTTATACAAAATTTATTAGATAAAGCACTATATGGATTTTAATTTCACTATTCAAAATCAATTTTTAAAATCCTTTAGAATATGTTTACAATTTTAAGGCTAATATTGTATATATTTTTAAAAAATTTGTAATACAATTACAAAAACATCTGAATTTTCGAAATGTTTCATAAAATGAAAGATTGAAGACTAAATGTAGGCAATGTAACAGCTGATGAAAGTCTAATATAATTTTCCGTTTGATTTTTAATTGTAGTTTACATGATTTCAATAAAAAGGATGGTATTTGATGCATGTTCATATGTTTTATAGTATATAAATAAACAAGAAAGAAAAAATTATGTATTATCTCAAATTTAAATTTTATGAATGAATCATTTTTTTGTTCTTTACAGAAAGAACTCTTTCAAAAGAAAGTTGAGCCAGGATCACCAGTCGGTTCGAGTGAACGAAAATTATCTACTTCAAGTTCTTCTTCAATGAAAACTAAGTGGATGAACGCTTTTAGAAGCCTCAAACCGGCTTCAAGTTCTTCTGCAACAGCAGAAAAGTAAGTAGTGATTTTGACTTAGAATACTTATAAAATTATTCATGACAAATAAAGGCACTAATGGTCACATTTATACAATTGGGGTGATTTTAAAATATACCAAATAATGATAAGAATATTCTCAAAATGCACATCACTAATACGATTTAATACTTTAGAAGCAATCAAATGTATTTCGCTGTATCAACTGTGTTATCAATGAGGTAAAACCAAAAATTGTGTAAATAAGTTATATGTGTCTTAAACTTGATGTGATTTATCTTTATTGTTCATATTTATCTTTAATTTAGGCTCTAGTCGTATATATACTTTAATAAATTTTTAACTCATGTAATTTCTTAATTATCAATATGAAAAAAAAAACAAATTAATAGCAGTAAAATTAAGACACTTATTTATTCAGAAATAAGTAAATAATTTGAGTCAGTAGTTAATGTAAAAAATATTTTTTTTATTTAAGCCTTTGATTTTGATTTACTCTTTAAATGTTTTTAAATGTAAGCATAAAAAATTATGATATTTTCCTCTTCTAGTTTGAATGGTTGTAAACAACCGTGAATGTATAGTCATAATTTTTACAAAATCATAATAATTAACAACATGTATATTCCAAAGACTTTAAGAATTGTACAAAAGTGTTGATTTAAAGAAAGTGAAATACCTCGAAAAAATAGTAATATATAAAATTACAAACTATCGTCATATTATGGTTGCATTAATTATGATCGTATTATCCTTATTTTTTAAGTCCAAATTGTTGGAAATCACATTTTTGTTTTTTTTTGTTTGAATATGCTACTATTTTACATCCTTACAAACGACTTACCGTAGAATTTTGAATTTTATTTTCAGTATCAAATTCTGTATTTGTGTGTTCTCCTCTGTTTAGAATATCTATGTAATTATGATTTTTAAACTGTACAATCACAGTTTATTCACTTTATTAATTGAATATTTATAGCATATAATTAAAGAATTTAATTTAAGTGATATAAATTGAATGATACTATTATATTTATAATACATAAAGTATCATAAAACTAAATTGATGGATATTATGTTGCTATAAAATTATATAAATTTAGGAAAAATGGAACGGCCACTGGAAATTCACAAATGTCACGAATGGGCGATACAACAGACAATCATAATTTGCAAGAATACACATATAAGAAAATTACTCCATGTGATGTTTGCTCACAAGTTCTTAGAGGTGAGTGAATTTTAAAATTTATATAATTTAATTGCAGAAAATAATTCAAAAGCGATTCACATTTAAAATAATTGTAAATTGATTAATTTATGAGATATAAGCTTCGTTTCTACATTGTTCTTTAAAATAAGATCAAGGCTAGTTTTTTTTTGCCAACATTAGTTGAATAGAACATTAAAATAAAAATCTCTATCAAATAGTTATTTATTATTCATTAGAAATTTTTAAACGAATAATAGAAAAAATAGATTATTGATAAATTAATTTTAAATTTTCAAAACTTATTAGTAGATCAACAGTTGAATTTTTTCATTTATAAAAAAAACATGTAGAATTAAAGTCTAACATTGAAATATAATAGGACATCAACGACAAGGCCTTCGTTGCCGCATGTGTAAAACAAATGTTCATGTTGAGTGTGTTCCACAACTTGGTAAATGTTCAGTAAAAGCCAAATTACTAAGACGTCAAAAGAGCACATCTGAAATTGAAAATCGTGTTGAAATAGATGAAGAGAGTAAGTTAATGTTTTTAATTAAGTTTGTTTCAATAACAAATTTTCACGATTATTTTCATGAGATAAGAAAATATTAATTTGTTTTGATTAACCTAAACAGAATTTTATGTTGATTTTATTTTATTTTCATTATTTATACTTATTTTCATTTTAAAACAAATCTTGAAACTAAAAAATGTAATACTTTCTTGGCATGTCTCAGTTTCGACTGCCAACTCATAAAAGATTTAAAATTGTAAAATTATCACAAATTGGGCATAATACAGGATTTTTTTTTGTGACACAATCTGTATACATTCTCAACCGTATAAATCATTAAATAGAATAATCAAAATATTTATAAATAAATTTGATCTAAATTGGAGCATTCAAAATTAATTTTATTTGAGATGAGAACAATATTTCATTTATTTTTATTATGTCCCTTAAACAGCTGAAGGACCCTTGCTTATATCACGAAAACTATCAACTAGAGGAGCTTATAATAACATAGGTATTATAATAGACTTATAAAATACACTAAAATCGACATTATATAAATAAAAATAATTTTAAATGTAGAATCTAATCTAATCTTGATAATTTGATAATAACTTTTTTAAACTTTGGAACGATTTCTGTTGAAGTTCGTTTAAGTATTCAAAAATAATTATGCACTAATAAAATATATTTCAATAACCAAATCATGCTGGAAAATTAATTGTGATAATTTTGCTTCTTTTGTAAATTAACAATATAAAAAAAAGGAATGATCATATACTCTCTTTTATTTAGTTTCAGTTCCATTAAAATTATTTTTTTTTTCAATATTTAAGTTTTTATTATCATTTGTATGTATTCTTATAGTTAAACCAATTAATGGTGGTGTTTACCGTCACATGAAAATTATAAACCATGAGGGTTGAACTGTCTTCAAATTTTTTTTTATAAAAGATTTACGATCAGTTTTTTCTGGTGTTATCTATAATTTTACTCTTCTTAGGATAAAAACCGTTAAAATATTACTATTAATAGTATAGACTTTTACTTTTTCAACAACAAACCTTTTGTAATATTAAGTTCCTAAGTTCTGTTATTAGTTCCAGTAAAATTGATAGTCCTATAGCAGTATTTTTCTTAAATTTGAAAACGATTTTGTCACATCATGCATGTATTCCCCAGGGTTTTAAATATATGAAAAAATATTTCCCATTGCTATTTGAACAAAAAAAGGGTAAAGGTAAACACCACTTTAAAAAATAAAATCGTATTATTATATCTGATTAATGGGTTTTGTTTAATTGTCTTCTGCAAAAGAAAATAATTTAAAAAGATAACCCCACGTTACTCTGAGTAAATTAAAATTTAGACCATCATTTTAAGCCAGCTAGTATATTGTTCATTTAATAGAAACAACTGAACAAACTGTTGATCAGACATATCAGGTGTTGAAACAAGCTGGTGAAATATCAAATAAAACCATAGATACCATGAAAACCGCAACAACAATACAAACAAATGCGATTGAAAGTGTTAGTGGTATTAATAACAATAGTGCTATGGCACCAATCAATATTATGAAAGACATTCCGGTAGTTAATGTACCTGATTATCCGGATCGTATTGTAGCACCACGCAGGGGAATAAAGTCCAATTGTAACCAAGGGCAAAATAATACTAATTTACAACCAAAACTGGGACTTACAGCACCAGTTCAAGATGTGTCCAGCTCAGGTCCGATATTAACATATATTTAAAATAGTTAAAAAAGTTCAATCAAGTTAATTCGTAGCATCACAATTTAGTATTTATATTTATTGCAAATGGCACATCAATTATATATTTTTGTAAATTATCATACTTATCAGATGCGGATAATTAGAACTGAAAGTTTTATTTTTTTTTTCTTAAAGATGCTGATATATAGTGTTCTATTATAAATTGTTGTTTTGAAAGTTCTATAAAGCTACTTTTTGAGCTCTGCTTTTGAATCATTAATAATATTATTGTCTTCAAATTTGATATGTGAATATTATTATTTTGAAAGAAGCTTAAGCAAAAGCAAAAATCGTAGTATAATAATGATTGTGATTAGGAATGCAACTTCCATTGCTTATAATAAAAACTTAAAAATACCTACACAAACACTTTATAATATCAAAAAATATAATTTTTATTGAAATTTAAATTTTTCTTATCATTTAAAATCAGAGAAGTTTCAAAATTTTATTATAACAAACAGATTATCGAATACCAGTTCCTGTACAGTCCTCACATTTCAGTCCAACCACAGTTCAATCATCAATAATATCACAACCAGCTATTGATACAGGAACTAGAAGACGTCTTTTTGCCGGTTTTCGCCCATTATCTGGTTTTGGAAGATTACGTCTAAAATCAGCACAACATCGTTCCATTTCACTACCAGAAAGTAAATCAAATGACCTTTTTTTGTATTATCGTTGTACTTTTTTATTATCACATAGAGACGATGTCAATTATACTTAGATTAAAGATAGTTCCTTCTTTATCACATTTTCCTTTTCATTGTTCTTAATGCATGCACCCTAAAACCGTTGAATTTATCAAAATAAATGTATTGGTCCAAACGTGCATAAGCATTAAACCATGAACAAATATGAAGAATCTTTAAATTTAATACTCTATAAGAAATAATTGAAGTTGACACAAAACCTAAATTACTATAATCGATCAAAACAAAATTATTTCATCCCTTATAATCAATCATCATATGCATCAATTTATTTGTGTATTACAAAAATCTCGACTTATGACAAAATAAAAATTTTGTAGCTATTTGATTAGCCTTCATAACTTTCAAAAAACATTGTTTAAGAAAAGTAAATCGCGAAATACTGTTAGAAGTAAAATATTTTTTATTACATTAATATTTTTTTTTTGAAATTTAAAACTCATGACATTTCTACACATTGAAAGTTGATAAAAATGTGAGCAATATGTTGCATGATGTTGTATTTAATTATCAATTTCATAAGGATTTCACTAACCTTTGATGCTAATATGCTATAAAATGATTCTAATAAAGTTAATTTTTTTCACTAAAGCTTAATTTAAAATACTTGTAATAATGTTTATTCAAAAGTTAATTTATTCGTATTTATTGTTTCGTTTCATTTGTTGCTATTGATGTTACTCTGCACATAATTCATCACATACGCAAATTTGTTAATGATGTGTTGTGATCAATGTATCTTTAAAAAATATATTTTGTTGCACTTCCGTTATATTGATGTTACTGCACCTTAAATGATATAAAAGCTGAGCATGGCCAATACGGAACACGTCCTTTTGGACAACCATTATGTCTTACACCTGATGAAGAAGAATTAAATAATAATCTGGTGGAAGGCTTGCCACCAATTGGAACTCGACTATTACGTACAAGCAGTGTTGCAAAATAATTTGTTGTAAATAAAAAAAAATAGATTGCACATTTAAATTAATTACAATGAACCAAAGATTAGAATAATCATTTTCATAGAAGAATTTTGTATATAACTGAATCTGTAAAAAGCTATATTTGACAAGAGAAGTCCTGTGATTCTTTAGAAATAATAATATATGATATAGAACAGAAAATTTATGTTCAGTACTATTGATTATTTATGATTTGAAAGCTGTATAAAAAAAACTCCTTTAAATAAAATATTGTTTACCTTTTTAGTTCAATTAAATTTATGTTCATATTTTATGGCTTTTTTATGGCTACTATTTGGTTTTGTTTGTTGCAATTATTGATTTATTTCTGTAAGACTAGATAAAAATAATTATGAGATACGTAAAATACATTAAATTATTTGTTATAATTATTATATTTTTGTTTCTTTTTATTATTTGAATAAGTTAACTTTAAAGCGTAAGTATATTATGTTTTGTTTGAAGTTTAAACATTTCCACAACAAGTATTATTATTTATACATTAAATAAGAGAACGCTTTAGAATATTAGAATTAAATATTTAAAAAAAAATAATAATAATATATTTGATTATTGAAAACAATTCTCTTTTTTCCTTTATTTCTTAAAATTTCTCCTATCTAGGCAGAGTATTAGAAAAGCCACCGATATATTTCCGAATGATGCGTTAAGTATCTAAACTGTCTAAATGTAGTAGTTTCATACAAATTCAATGGTTCAAAAGCTTTTAGAAAACACAATAAAACAAAGCTAGCTTCTCGTTAAACTGTCACTTCACTAAGAATTAAAGCATTCGACAAGTTTATAATTTCAAATTAATTTTTTATATATATAATTTTACTTACATAAAAACTCGATGATTTTTTTTCGTAATCATATATGCAACATAATAGGGAACATTAAAATTTTATTTATTTACATTTTTCTTGGCTTACGTACAGTTCTCAATAGAGCTGTCTGGATCTGATGAACAATTATTGTGTGTTCACCTTCTTTTTTTCGTCTAAATTTGCTTGTTGATTATAAGCCTTTAAACTTAATCGTTTATTATTCATTATAATAGTAAGCTTAATTTTTTTTTTATATTTAGTCTCTCATTGATAATAATTATAAATAAATATAAAATCACATAATTTGCTTTGATATCACATTAAACAAACAAATTAAGTTACAAATACTAAATTTTGATGCGCATTATGTCTACTATAGAATCAAGAGTTTCATATATTTTTACCCTTTTTTAATGTAAATACAGCACCACATTCACCACGTCGACAAAAGCTCAATTTGCGAATGAAATCATTAAGTTTAGATTCACCTGAATCAACGGAATTGCATGGTCAGATGAGACGAAGATATCCAGGTAATATTAATTTATAATGAATTATTTGCATTGAAATATTTATTTATTAGGACCTGGACCTTCAACATATTATGGAGGATCTGGTGGAGGCATTGATCATACAACTCCACCTTCTAATAATAGTAAAAATAATAGCCGTTTGCATTGTAAGCTCTAATATTTAAAGTAAACTTTATTCAATTTATCACAAAACAATATTTTTTTAGCGCCATCCAGTCCATCACAACCACAAAGAAAACTTTTATATGCAAATAGAGGAATAAAATCCGGTTCTGTTGATTTACCAGATGATGTAGAAAAAAGTCTATCTTCGGCAAGCACGTCACCTTGTCCTTCGCCTGTTCGACAAAGTGGGGTAAGACTCTTGCATATTATGATTTCCACAAAATATCAACAATTTTATTTATTTAAATTACTTCAGAAATCACATCGTTTATTGCCAACTAATCTTTATGTGGTGCTTTATAATTTTAAAGCAAGACACCAGGATGAGTTAGATTTAAAAGCTGGTTACAAAGTATGTTTTTTTTTTATTTTGTGTTTAAAGTATGATTCAAAATATATATATTACAGGTAACTGTTATAGATACATCCGATCCCGACTGGTGGAAAGGTAAATGCTTAGGACGTATAGGTTATTTTCCATCGAAATATGTGTTAAAATTAGCTGCAGGGGAAAAAGTTTTGCAAGTCACCCATAATATACAAGTAGCTGACATTGAACGAGGTGATAAAATAACATTATTAAGAGATCAAATAGTAATTCAGGTTTAACACACACATTCTGCATGAAATATAAATTGTTGCTTGAAATTAAAACTTTATTACAGATCGGTGAAGAAATTAATGGAATGATTAAAGTTCGGGGTGCTGATAAACGTCTCGGCATTTGTCCATCAAAATATCTTCAAGAAGTCTGACAATCTCAATTTAAAAGTTCATATGTTCGAGAAAAGGATAAGAATGGTAACTTACTTAGTCGAAGTAAGTCATTTAGTGTGAGAAAACATCAATCTTATCATCATAATAACAGTATTAAGGATAATATGAATAAAAATAACTATAAAAATTATCTTCCTGATGTTAAACCCTCCCATTATCATCGTGAACATAAACGTAATCCTCATTTAAGTGATATAGACCATTATTGGGATCGATATGAAAAATTCCGTGAACGTAAAATGGCAATGATGAGAGCACACAAACAAAATGTAGAACAAAAATTAAAAGCTGAACGTCATTTTTCACGCCAACAATCAACAGATAAAAATTTATTGCTTCAACCCATTCATAAAGACATTGTAAAACATGAAGGTCGACGAACATCTCTCGACTCAAATTGGTACACAGAAAACATTTATTCAAACCAATCAGTTGACAATTCGGATGATGATAAAATACGGAAAAAATTCCATTTTTGTCATTTAGATTTAAATGGAAACGATGATGAAAGCGATGATTTATTCATTATAAATTTTAAACCTAGAAAAGACAGCCCGAGTAAGAGCAATGCAACACCAAGCACTCGTTATCCAAAATCCAATAGCTGTTGTTTTTGTACTCATTCACCAGATCATCCATTGTTCTCTAATATTTCTAAATCTCATTCATTTTCAACTGCACGAGGTTATAAATTTCCTACAGCTGAAATGTCAGAATTATATAACACTCCGAGAAAGTTACGAGTTAATACACAAAATACCAATCTCTTGTTCAACGAAGACTCGTTGAATGAGTATTCAAGAAACAGTAGACACGGTAGAAAAAATAATGAAAAAAGTAATCAAAAGATTGAAAATAATTATATTGATTATAATACTATAAATGAATGGGAGTTAAAAAGTAAAAGTACAGCTTCTATTAACCATAATGAAATATATAATGACACAGATATATTTTCATATGACTCAGACGTAGCTTCTGAAAGCCAAGATTTGGGAGCATCAGCTGTACATGACAATGGACTAAATCAATTATTTAAAACAGAACGGTCAAAAATAATGCTTCGCGACAAGTTTGATAAACTAAATAAATATACAGATGATTTTATGGATGATTATAATAAATCTTTTGATGACATTTTACGTGTTACTGAATATACTTTACCCAATAAGAACAACATTAGACTAGCTATAAAACCTAGCAAGTACGATGACTCTTCATCAGATATATCAACCGATACAGATCTTGAATTAGATGATTTTAATTTTGATTTTGAAAAATATTGGATGGATTTGGAAAAAAATAAGGACTTGGATATAAATCGAAATACTTTGAGTAAGAAAAATATACTTAAAAGCACCAAAAATGTTAATGTTGAACGATATAATACAACAGATAGCTTAAAAAGAAATTTGAATGAAATTGGTGGATATGATGAACTGAATCAAAAACTAGTACTTTCAGGTATCAATAATGAGTCTTATGTAAAAACCGATGAGACCTTAGGCGATCCAGCTTTAGCTGAATATAGAGATAGTATTGGTCGAAATCATCGATTTAGTTTACTGAATAACATATTTTCTATATACAAACCTAACAAATATTCTCACTTGAACTGCCAGCAATCCTTGATTGAAAAAAATAACAGAATTAAATCACTAAAGCTAACAAAAAAAATTAATAGATCAAGTGCTTTACGTCCATTGGGTGAAACTCTGACACGTTCTAGAAACCAGAATCCAGTATTCATGTCCTCATGTAATCGACCTCTAATGATTGCAAGTTCTCCTCCCTTTTTACCTTCACCACATCCAACGAGAGATCAAGCACGTTTCCAAATAATTCCCGAAAAGACTGGACTAAAGATATCACCTTTGTATCGTCTAGATTATGAGCATGGACTTAACAATCGAAAGCACAAGTATTCATATTTAAAAAGTACAACAAGACCACTGACATTTTGGTGAAAATTAATGAACACTTATTACCTGAAACAAAGGTGACTAAGTGTTTAAAATTTTTCTAAAGTAAAATTATGGTAAAAGAAAATAAATAAAAGAGAAAGTCGTAAATTTCGTAGATTATAAAAAGAATAACATTAAATGTGTAATAGTAAAAAATTTCCACTTTCCCAAAACTTTAATCATGTTAATTCATTTATTCAATAGACATTATTAAACAGTGAATTTTACTTTAATATAACAAAATATATAAATTTAATATAAAAAAATAATGATATAAAATAAAATTTTATTATGATGCATAAAAGAGAATAAAGCCTAACAAAATTAATGTAAAAATAACAAGGATGAACCATTTTAACAAAAAATTATGCCCAAATCTTATGATAATGATGTAATTTTAAACTTTTTATTATTTAAAATTAGATTTGAATCAAACATTATTATTTATTTTTGCACACTAATTTTAATATTTCAGTTTCAATTGAAATGCTTATGATAACCGTCCGTTATTTGGAAATTTATCAAAACAAGTTAGCAAATAATGGCCTTTTTATTTAATCACAAATATTAATTAAAGTTAAAATTAAGAAATTATCATGTAATGATGCTCGTAAAAATATAAAACATATCCTCACTATATTTAAAATAATAAGACCCCTAGCTTTAATAATGCGCTACATTTACAAATTGGTATTCGCAAAAAGTATTTTTCATTATTTTCTAAAAGCCTATTTAAGTAAATTAAATGAATATGTATGTTTAAGAAACTTTAGATCTACAATATTTTTACAGTTTAAATTTTTTATAAAATCATTAAAATTATCATTCATATCTTAAGATAACGACCAAAATACTAGTTAAATACGATAAACATATGATAAATAAAATACAAAAATTTAATATTACTATATGATGGAACCTCTAAATTTATCCATGATAATTTAAAAATTTTATCAAACCTTATTTTTGAATAATTTAATAAAATAAAAAAACATATTGTGTCCTTCTATTCAAAAAATTAAAACAACGTAAAGATAAATACATATATAATTGTTATTAAAACATAAATTTATATAAAGAATTTCAGTACATTATAGAAGATTTTAAGAAAAGTAAATTTATAAACAAATATATAATATAACACAACTTAAAATAGCTAGCACGAATATACTTATGATCATGATAATATACAAATAAAGTATCGGTGTAATATTATATTAAGGAAAAATGGATGATATGATTGTTCTGTAATTAATGTCTAAATTAATTAAACATATAAAAATAAATTTTATTTTTCTTATTGGTTCATCTTTAATAATTTAAACTTATTATGATAAAAAATCAATATTTCCAGTAATAGACAACAGGTTGCATTAACCTTCATCCTGTTTTCATTTCAAACTTTGATGAAAGATGTTAAGTAGACGATATAATTTAGAATTGATTAATATACTGAAACTTAACACTTAAACCGGTTCGGTGGGGTCTGTCTGACCCCAGCACTTGGAAGAAAAACCACACTTTAACAACAAAAAAATTAATTATATATTATAATTCAAAGATGACAACAAATGCAAAAAATGACTAAAGACGTTACTTAATAGTTTGAAAAGGAAGAATAAAGAAAACTTTGATACGTACATAAATTTTTTAAAACATTGTCTGACTAAAATACTGTTTATGTTATGGAAAATAGCACAACCGGTTTAAGTCTTAAAAGTCACAGGACGGGATGAATGTTAAGAGCACGACTGTTCCTCAATTTTTTTGCTGGCCTTCATACTTTAAAATATGATGAAAAATAACAAAATTCAATTCATACCTCGTCCTAAGGCCGGCTTCAGGTGCTTAACTTTTAGATATGCGCTACGTATACACTCACACAAAATAAAAATTAACCAACGCTAACCTATGTAGTGTACACGAAGCGCATAGCTAAAAGTTAAGCACCTGAAGTCACAGTAAATGTTTAACTTCTTAACTAAACCTGACATGGTACCCTTTTCTTATAAATTTATTCAAAAAAATAAATAAATTTGTGCAACAATGTAAAATTGTATATTTTTATAAATTTTCAGGACTTGGTCTGACTTTGAATTTGAAACTCTTGACATTGTTTTACCAAAATTAATTATACTGTAAGAAAGAAAAAAAAACTAAAGAACCAAAACCATTTTAAACTTTGAAAATCATAATTTGTTAAGGAAAAAATATTTATAAAGGAATATGAGCTTGTATTTTTAGACTGTTACATACAATATGTTCGATCATTTACATTTTTTTTTAAACTAACTAACATTCTTAATTAACTTAATACCAATCTTTGAAGTTGCTCTTGATAATCTTACCATGAGTATTTTTTATCACATTAACAACCTTCATTACCTTAAAAAATCAATATGTGCTGTGCATTTGCCCAAAAATTATATTAATGATACAGTAAAAGAACATTATAACATTAATTATTTATAAAAAATGAAAAACCTTATTAATAATAATAGTCATAATTTAAAAATATTAAAAAAATACAATGTACAACAAATTAAAAAAATTTGAATACGACAATATAATTTTTATTTCTAGAAAAAATATTAGCATTTACAGATTTTAAGAAGAAAGTCGAAGATCCGAGATATAAATTTTTGAAATTTTCTATGTGAAAACAATTCTCGACATGTGTAAGCTATAAACGATGGAAAACATGTTTTTACTAATTTTGAGATGTATTTGTTCTATATATTGTTGGAAAGAAGAATTAATTTATATATATGTTATAAAAGAATGTATCATTTGAATCTTCAAAAACCTATTATTATTATTATTCAATAAATAGACATTGTTGTACAACAAATTAGAATCATTTTATTTTTATTTTATAGCTCGTTTGTCCTCGTTCTTCAAGAAATTAATTAGTTGCCTCCAAAATTGTTTATTTGCGCATTTTACGCCAATACTTAGTCTAAGGATCTGTTTCATCTGGGGGAAAATTTGATCTAATCTTTTTTTTTTAAACTGGTACAGCTCTTTCCTTTTTTCTGAATGAAAAATTGAATCTGTAACCGTCAATGTTTAACAAATTTTAAATTATTTTTGAATTTTTTTATTTAACGGCTTTATCCTACTAACTTGATGATTCGAAAATAATTTGACAATTCAATCCCTTAGGCAAAAATTTCTTTCGTATTTGAACATGTTTGAAACTCAGAGACAAGCTATGATAAATACCACATTAAAAGATCAAGAGAGATACAAACATTTTAAACTTGTTCCTTATAACAACCTTAGGTCTAGTAAAACTTCTGAAGGTATACCATTAATAAATGAGTTGAGCTGCATCTTTAGATAATGTAGTAATTGAACGACAATTGACGACAGCAGTACGAAGTTTGTCTACAGTTATATTGAGATCGCCAGCAATGTTTATAATTCATTCATCGAATTCATTCATAAAAAAAACATCATCAAAGAAAGACGTGCATTTGTTATTATCAAATTGAAGTTACAAAGAAAATTATTATAAGAAGGAGAATAACAGTTTACGTACTCGTAAATCATAAACGTACAATAATAATAGTAATCATAAGTGAAACTTATTATGCGAGATAAATAATTAGGTCGATTAAAAAATATATATTTCTAATCAAATTTAGTGATTGAATAAAATAATAATGTCACAGAAAATTAATCCAGATTTGTTGAATGAACGTAAAAAGGCAACATTTAATGTGGAAGAATTAGCAATTTGGTGGAACAAAGGGCCTCAAAAGCTCAAAGAAAAACGAGAGAGAGGTAAAGTGAAATTTATTTTTTTAAATTTAAAATCAACTGTTGGAAATATACTGCAAGTGGTATTTTCCCCGTGATATAAAATATTTAACAATGATTTTAGTTGTCCTTGAAGAATTTTTTGATGTATTTCTTGAATTTAACATTCAGATACACTTCAAAAACTTGTTTTTTCATCATATTGTAAAAATATTGCAAACTATTTGAACTTTGGTCTCTATCTCTTGTATATTTACGGATCAATGTAAAATTAAACTCTCGTTAGATAAATAAAACTAAAAGTTCGATATGTTTCATGATATCCAATAATTCAGAGTACTTTGTATTTAAAATAAGTACAGTGTGAATAAAGTTCAATTTGATCACGCATTACAAGATTAATTTGATAATAATTATTTTTTTATTTTTGTAGAAGAGTTTTTCTTGAATGATCCAGAATTGATTGATAAAACTCCATATTACTTCAAATCACATAAAGAAAAGTATGAAGATAGTGTAAGGAAAGCCGTTGTGATTTGTAAGAAAATTGCTCAGTTACAAGAACAGGGAAAAGATGGTGTCGATAATTATATGTAAGTGAAATAAAATTTTTCAAAAAATAAGATAATAAGTAACGAATCTTATTTAAAGGGCTCTTTTGGGGGGATTATTAGGATCGGGTTTGATCGAAGAAGGAAATCCATTGAGTGTTCATTACGTTATGTTTTTACCAGCTCTAATGGGACATGGAACAACAAAACAACAAGCTGAATGGATGAGTCGTGCTTGGACGTGTTCCATAATAGGAACATATGCTCAAACCGAACTAGGGCACGGAACATTTATTAGAGGTCTAGAAACAACAGCTACGTATGATCCAAAGACACAAGAATTCGTTCTAAATAGTCCAACTCTAACATCACTCAAATGGTGGCCAGGTAATTTCTTTTATTTTCACATGTTTTAATTTTTTATAAATTAAATAAAATAATTATCAATTCGTTAAAGGTGGTTTGGGGCACACGGCTAATTACTGCATTGTTATTGCTCAACTTTATTCAAAAGGCCAATGTCATGGTATTCATCCTTTTATTGTTCAATTACGAGATGAAGAAACACATATGCCATTGCCTGGCATTCAAATTGGTGAAATTGGTGCCAAATTAGGTTTCAATTCTGTTAACAATGGATTTTTGGGTTTCAAAAATGTTAGAATACCACGAGAACAAATGTTAATGAAAAATGCCAAAATTACCGAGGTATCTATTACCGTTTTAATAATCTTATCAAGACTTTGATAGTGTTTCTTATTATTTCATAATATTCGAATAAAAAAATAACAAGAACAAAATCAATTGATAAGAATTATAATTTTTTAGCGATATATAATCTATATTCTCATATCATTTGCTTTGCTTCGTAAACAATCAGTCTTATCAAAAAAATTATAAGTTCATCACAGATTTTAATTTCAAAATTTAAGAACAATTTAATATTCATCAATGAACGGAAATAAGTTTTTTTTGAGGACCATGAACTTTTATGACATCAATATTTTTTGTCTTTTTTCAGGATGGAACATTCATCAAACCTAAGGCCGCAGTACTTACTTATGGTACAATGATGTTTGTCCGAGTAGTTATTATTCGTGACATGGCATCATACCTTTCAAAAGCTGTTACAATTGTCACTCGATATTCTTGTGTTCGACGTCAAAGTCAAATTAATCCAAAAGAACCAGAAATTCAAATAATTGATCATGTAACTCAACAACATAAGATTTTTGTTCCATTAGCTAATGTGATCGCCTTCAAGGTTGCTTCAGATTATTTATGGGATTGTAAGCTTTCAATTTATCTTAATTATTTTTTTGTTAATTAAATGTTATTATTATTATTAATGAAGTATACAATCAAGTAACACATGAATTAGAAGGTGGAAATTTAGATCGTTTACCAGAACTTCATGCAATCGCATGTTGTTTGAAAGCTGTTTGTACCGCTGACACAGCAAAATATGTGGAACAATGTCGATTGGCTTGTGGAGGACATGGATATTTAAACTGCTCCAGCTTTCCTGCGACCTATGCAATGGTAAAAATAGTAAAATTTCAAAACGTGTCAATCTTAATTTTGTATCATAGGTAACAGCTGCAAGTACTTATGAAGGTGAAAATACTGTGCTTTTGTTACAAACGGCAAGATATTTAATTAAAATGTGGGGAGAAGCACTTAACGGACGTTCTCTTGTACCAACAGTTGATTACCTGGCAAATGCTGTTAAGAATAATAATCAGAAAGCTAATTGGGATTCGAGTTTTGATGGTATGATTGAAGGTCTAAGAAACATGGTAGCTGGGTGAGAACCTTATTTTTTTTAATTATTTTTTTGATAATAATTATGTTTTATACTATCAAGCAAATTGAAAACAGTTTACAAAAAACTAGAAAATTTCAAATCTAAAGGCTTAACACAAGAAGAAGCCACTAACCGATGTTCAATTGAATTAGCATCGACAGCTGATGCTCATTGTAGAGCATTTTTAGTGCAATCAAGTTACGCAATGATAAATCAAGCATGTCGTGACGTTTCACCTGCTCTTGGTAAAGTTTTAAAACAAGTTATTGAATTATTTGCTGTGGATACATGCATCAAATCACTTGCAGATTTACAAAGAGTAAGTATTCAAAAATAATACTATTGATATTAAATATTAATACTCTTATTTAATTTTTCCCACAAGTACACAAACATCAGAGAATCTGATATAAATGAACTTCAATCAAGGCTCGAGCAATTGTTATCAGATATTCGCCCAAATGCTGTTACTATTGTTGATGGATTTGATATTCCCGACAAAGTATTGGGATCTGCACTTGGTGTCTACGACGGTAATGTCTATGAAAAACTTTTTGAGGAAGCAATGAAAAGTCCTTTGAATCAAGAACCCGTTAATAAATCATTCCATTTGTACTTGAAACCGTTCATGAAATCAAATCTTTAAGCAAAATATTCAAATAGATAGTTTTATATGCAAATTTGGTGAATGGACAATTTAAACTGTGATTAAATGTAGCAAAATTGGTATTTTTGTATTGAAATAAAAGAATATATTTTATTAACATTATTTTTTTTCTTATTAAACAATTAGTAGTTAAATGGTAAGTTTTAATTTTCATAATTCTAAATCGACATCCCTCTGAAATGTTCAAAGAAATGTTTTATATTTTAATTGGTCAATAGGGAGATAAAATACGTTAAATTTAGATGCCCAGTAAACATCGTAAAAGAACATGTAAAAATAAACAATTTTGGGAAAATTTTTTGGAAACCGAACTCTTCGGGAAAAAAATAAGGAGATTTTATCTCTCGACGAGAAAAGGTTTTATCTCAGTATATACAAAGCGTTATAAAAAGGAAAAAATATTTATTTTTTCTTCGAAGAACATTATAAAAGAATGCTTTTTGAATACTTTTAGAAGCAAAATGCTGGCTGGGTTCTGACCCATGATTTTAGCGTACTGACAAGAAAAGACCAATAATTTTTGAAAAATTTTAAATTTAATTTTGTGTGTTGAAATAAACAAATTTTTTCAAAAATATGTGCAAAATCTAGAAAAGAATTTCTCATATAATACATTCAAGCTTGTAAGAGAAGCACATATCGAATATTTCCTGTCTTATTTGCATTTGAAAAGAAATAAGCCGCACGA
Source organism: Culicoides sonorensis (assembly GCA_900002565.1). NCBI lineage: Eukaryota > Metazoa > Arthropoda > Insecta > Diptera > Ceratopogonidae > Culicoides > Culicoides sonorensis. Next base: position 427,068 of record LN483467.1, on the reverse strand, counting down.
AATATTTCAAGTGACATAAAAAAAATTGAATTTCTTCTGAAATTTTGAGGATATCAATTTATTTGTGATTGCTGAATTGTATTTTCTTGTAGATTGACTATACGTATAATTTTTTTTGGAACCTTCTAAGATGATGTTCACGGTAAGAAATTAAAATTAATAGATCTGATATTTCAATTCATATTTCGGTATCCATCTTTTTCACATATTTATTAACACGTATAACCCGCGTTTGTGTAATTGTATACAATGTACACGAAAAAAAACATGTTAAATGCTATATTGTCGGAAATTTGATGCAAGAATATCCTTTAAAGTATTTCGAAAAGCATTTTTACAATATTATGAAAAAACTATCGATTTTATTCGATTTTATAATTACAAAATAAAAAAGCATTATTTTGATCAAAATTATATATTTCAGGGGACAACTCAACAACAGGACACTAGATTTAGTGATAAGAACAAAAAATTAATGAAGGAAATGAAGTTTGGGGATGCTTTGAGTAAACGCGTAGATATGGCCAAAGTAAAATTAGACGTTCTGAGACCTTGGATTAGTCAAAAAATTACTGAAATTTTGCATATTGAAGATGATGTGATTGTAGAATTTGTTTACAATCAGTTAGAAGAGGAGAAATATCCTTGTCCTAAAAAAATGCAGATCAACTTGACTGGGTTTTTAAACGGAAAAAATGCCAGACTCTTTATGGATGAATTATGGGCATTGTTGTTATCAGCTCAAGACTCCGAAACAGGTATACCAGCTGATTTTATTCTTCAGAAGAAGGAGGAGATTCTCAAAAGAGAAGAAAATCGTGGAAGATCGAAGAGTCGTCATAGAGATAGATCGGACTCACCAGATCCAGCAAAAGAGTTTATTAGACGAAATCGAGAGCAAAGAGCGATTGATCATAAAGATAAAGAAAGATCTCCAGTATCTAAGAGAAGATTTTCATCACCTTTAGGAAATAAAAGTCCAGTTATCGCAGAAAATGGAAATAATGGACATGAAGCTGCAACTAATAAGGATCGTGGAATGAAAAAGTCGGAAGAAAAAAAAATTGATAGTTCTCAAGATAGGAAAAAAAGTCGTGAAAGATCAAAAGATCGCAGAGATAAAGATAGAGAAAGGCACAGATCTCGTTCAGATGAAAGGAGAAAAAGGTCTCGCAGCAGGTGAGTTTAATAAATTATGATACATGTACTTCTAAATTTAAAAAATTTCCTCTTACATTGAAAATTAGAAGTCGAAGAAGATCTCCTGATAGAAAACGTAGGGGAGACTCTCGATCAAGAAAAGATGATTCCAGAAGGCGTCGAGAAACTTCACGAAAAAGAGAAGGATCGCGGAAAAGAGAAAGTTCTCGTAGAAGAGAAAGTCCTCGTAGAAGAGAAAGTCCTCGTAGAAGAGAAAGTCCTCGGAGACGCGAGAGTTCTCGAAGACGCGAAATATCTAGAGATGATTCACGTAAAGTTCGATCATCAAAAAGAGAATCAAGCAAATCAAATTCTAGATCGATGTCCCGCTCCAAAGAAAACAGTAAGAATGATATGAATGGCAAGGAAGGTGATCGTAAAATTTCAAGTATTCAATCAAAATTATTAGAACTTGCTGAATCAAAACCTGGAAGTGAAACAGACTTGCCTAAATCGAAACAAAGTGAAGAAAAAATATTAAAAAAAGAATCCACTAAATCAAAGAGTCACAGCAGATCAAAGTAACTTAAGTTTTTTTTTTGTTTTTCAATGAATAATATCTAATTTATACATTATTTCAAAAATGTAGGTCAAAAAGGCGGTCTTCATCATCAAGTCGATCTAGTTCATCTGATTCTGATCACAGACATAGTCGAGCAAAACGAGCATCACCTAAACGCCAATCGTCTAAAAAAAGACGCCATTCTTCATCTGGTAGTTCAGATAGCAGTCGATCTCGTAGTCGTTCAAATTCCAAAAGAAAGGAGGATGATTTTGAAATTCATAAAAAGAAAGATAGTATTCAAAAGAAAAGACACTACAGATCGAAAAACGAGTCTGATTCTGAAAGTGATTCAGAAATAGATCGCAGACAAAGACGTAGGTCCAATTCAAGAGATAGATATAAAACATCACCAAGAAGACGCTCTTCAAGGGATAGATCACCCAGAACACAAAGAAATCGGTAAGTTTGTGGAAAAACATAATAAGTGTAATCAATTTTTAAACTTTCTGTTTTGTTAAGCAGCTATCAATCAAGACGTATTTCCCCAAGACGCGATCGTCGTTGGAGTCCACCTCGCAGAAATTGGCGAGATAATCGAGCAGGTAGTGGTCGATATAATAGAGATTCAAGTCCATCTCGAAGAATGGGACCGCCACCTAAACGTGATCGAAGAGATTCATCACGTGATAGAAGATCATATGAACGTCGATCAAAACGGCGTAGCTCAAGCAGGGAATATGTAAGACGTGAAACGAGCAAAGAAAGAAGATCTCGTGAAAGATTAGAGGAAAAATATTTAGCTCAGCAAGAAAAGAAACGTTTAGAAGAAGAAGCAAAACGTCAAATTGTTGTTTCATCTCATTCTCGTAGTCAATCTGTAGAAGCTCAAATTGTGGGAGTTCCGAATGTTGATTCAAAGAAACATCATAAAGATAGACCCGAAAATGTTATTGTAACAAGCAGTAACAAAAAACTGACAAAAAAATCACGAGACGACCACCGACCAAGATACAGACGTGAGGGTTGGAGTAAAAGTTTATCAAGAACACCATCACCATTTTTGAAAGAGTACCAAGCTAACAAAAATTCAAAAAAAGTTGAAAAAACAAACTTAACCATAGAAAAAGAAAAACCCACACTAGCAACTACAAAGAATAATGAGAAAGTTGAAAAGCCTGCCAATAAAAAAGCGATTTCAAAATCAGATAGTAGTGATACAGAATCTGATTCTCAGGACGAAAGAGAAAAGGCAATTAAAAAACGGAAACAACAAAAAACAAAAAAACGCAAGTCTTCTTCAGGTGACAGTAGTGATTCTGATTCTGTAGTTGCAGACAAATCTGTTAAAAGAAAAGAAACTTTGATTGAGAAAACGAAACAAGTACGTACTGAAGAAATGTTGAAACCTCAAGAAGTTATCAGTACAAAACGTGATTCTACAAGAAAACAAAAAGAAAAGTCTATTAGTCAAGATCCACCAACTAAAAGCTCTAATAGTAAAAAAGCATCTCAATCGTTGGAATCAGATGGTTCAGAACAAGAACGTCAATTAAAGAAAAAGTTAAAAAAGAAAATACATTCTGATGAAAGTTCAAGTGAGTCCGATCAAGAAAGTTCAAAAAAATCAGCTAAAAAACACAAGAAAAAGGCAAAAAAATTAAAGAAAAAACATAAGAAAAAGCAAAAGAAACACAAGAAACGTGCTGGCAGCAGTGCAGAAGACTCTGATGAAGAAAATGAACAAACTGCACCTGTAGTGAATGAAGATCTTGAACGACAACTGCGAGAACGTGCTCTGAAATCTATGAAAAAACAACAAAGTATTTCTGATTAAGTTATGTTTTTTTTTTTAATTGCAACCTTCTTTTATATTTAATTCGAACTTCAAATATGTTAGTTATTCAACATGAACACAAACATAATTGTACTTTTTTAGCATTTTTAATGATATTGAAAATATTTTATGATTTACAGTTTCATACCTGTAAATGCAAAGTACTCTACTTAATTAATAAAAAAAATATTCTTAAAGAAATATTTGTTTCTTAGAATATAAAACATAGACGATAAATTGAATAAATTAATAAGTATCAAAATAAAAAAAAATTAAAGATTAAGAAAAAAACCATAATATTATTTAAAGTTCATTATTGGAAAATTGTTTTTTATTTAAAATAAAATTAAAATAAAAATTGTAAAAGCTATATAATATTTCAAGCTAAAATAAATAATGATTTATTTTTAGTCATTCTCTAATTAAGGAAAAATAGCATCTCTTTAGTAATGTTAAAAAATTGATATGATAAATAAAAATAAACCTTAAAACTATGTCTGTGTAAATTTTAAATGATGATGATTAATTTAATCCAGTTGACTTAACAAATCTTCCAATTCCTTTAACAACTTTTCAATTTCCGTGAAATCCTCGTTTTCCTTCCGTTTATTATTTTGAAGATACAACACAAAAACTAAGGAATTTAAATACACAAAAATTAATGATACTTTTTGTTTACTAAAAAGCGTCTTGCTGGCTTTTGGTTCGATCACATTTTTTAAAGTACATGTGACCAAATTATATTTTAAGCTTCTTTCCAAATTTCTGGTTTCATAACCAATAAAAATTATTAACGATGTTGTTAAAGTCAATTTTACAACGCATGTTATTAGAATTCTTTTATTGTACAGTTCAATTTCTATTAAAACCACAATAAAGGTGATAAAATTCATCATTTGTTCGATAACCAACATAAAAAGAGTTATTTTAAATATATTGTTGGTAACATAGAAGTTTTTAATAAATGTAGAAATATTTCCTTTAATTGTCTGTTTAGAATATTTCACAATGTTCTGCTTAAAGATTAGAAAATAAATGTAACGAATATTATGTGTAATAACATAATAAATTTCAATAAATTCATAAAACCAGAAATTTTTTGCAGACATTATTTGCAAAATGGTGGTAGTAAATAAAAAAAGCACCATAGTCAACATAGATCCATTTTTTATAGAGATATTGTTTATTTTATTGTTCTTCGATTCAGTGTACAATGTTTTTGCTTTGATTATCACTTCAATTTCAATTGCTGAATGAATAACTCCCCAAACAATAGAAATAATTCCAAAGAAGTTGAATGATTGTTAAGGCCACAAGCACAGTTTTACAATGTCAAAACTTAATGTTACAATGTAAATTAAAATCAAACAAATTTTAGAAAATTTCATAAGAATTAAAACATTCTTATGATTTGGATAATATGGAATGATTCCAAAAAATTGAAAGTATATCAATAAACTAGTCATCTTCTCTACTTTGTTGAAATGAAATTATTATTATTTGAATTTTGTTTTCTATTCTTGGCATGACTTATTGCTATATTCATTATAAATCAATTAGTTCTATGATAAAAAAAACCTAATCAAATTGTCACACCGCAAAAAAAGCAATTAGTACAGTACAAATCGATAAAAAAGGTGCAAAAGAGTAAACAATATTATTAATAATAATAAAAAAAAAAAAAACATTTTATTTTTCAAATTTCTTTATTTTTTCATTTCCAAACTAAACCAAAAAAAATCTTTACAATTTTCAGCTTTTTATTATTTATAATGTCCATTTAATTGATTCACTATTTTTAGTTTTATAATAACATGAATTTTCATTATGTATTTATTTTTGGCATATCTGATTTTTTTATTTTGTGTGTCACTTATTTAACTTTATCATACATGTGATATAATCGAATGTTTTTGTAACATTAAAATTAAAAAAATATAATCAAACTGTTTAGTGGACATAAAATTAATAATTATTGGCTAAAATTTGCTGTATTTTATTTCTTATATTTCTAAAAATAAACAGGTGGTTGATATTGTTTTTGATTATAAACTTTTTGTAAAAACAAAAGGTAATTCATCTTGGAATGAGTTACAAAAGGAAAATGTAAGAAAGCATGTATGTAAAAAAACTATATGGATGATCCTTAAACTCTATGCTTATGAAGTATTGAATATAGAAGCTACACACTTATATACTTGATGTTTATTAGTGATATTTTACCATCGTATATTGTTTATGGGTTGTTCATCTGTGGAAAAAATAATTTTAAACTCAGAAATGATTAATTTAGTAGGAAACTTACATTTTCACGGACACTGTAATAAAAAAAGAGAAAAGAATAATCAGTAAATATGTTCAAATATTTCTGGAAAAATAATCTAATTACTTAAAATAACGTTGAACTGAGTCAACCATTGTAGAAAGACAAGAGATTTTTTGTTACTTTTTTTATATTAAACAACAAAATCACTAGTCTTCCATACAATAATTGCTACGAAAACATTTGGTGTCAAAATGAAAAAAAAAACAAATTATTTAAATTTACCTTTGTTGAAGCATGTATTGAGCTGCTTGAATTTGTTTTGGCGTCCCAGTAATTGTAATGATACGGTCTGATGAACCTGGTAATGCTTCATCAATTTGAATAAAAGCATTTGACTTGGTACGAATGCGTCTTATACGAAAACCACCCTTACCAATAATGGCCCCGGCAAGCTAAATTAAATAGTTTTTATTAAAGAAAAAAATTATCTTAAAAATATAATAATAAACTTACGTCTTTTGGAATAGTGACTTGTGTTGATGTTTTACCTTCGTTATCTAAACTTCCAAAGTCACTATTACCACTGCCGGGGCCTACCCCAAAACCCGAATTTCCACCAAAACCATTATTAGAACTTCCAAAATTACCGAAACCACCAGTTGGGCCACTGTTATCCCATGGACTTACAAAATCTCGACCTCGACTAAATGAAAGATAAATTAAATACACAAATAACTCATATTAATTGTTCAATCTTACCCTGGTCCACCTCTCATTCCACTACCACCACGTCTGTCATCATATCTGTCGCGACCTCCTCCATATCGGTCATTGCCTCGTGGACCGCTGTTTCTGTCGTTACTTCTTCCACCATAAGCATTTCCTGGACCTCCTCCATAGCCACCATATTCATCAGCATACATCTCATCATAATTATGTGGATCATAATTACGAACAGGACCTTTTATTGGCGTATCTCTAATTAATTCGATAATTTCACATAATGTATCAATGCATTGTTCCTCTTTGCCAATTACTTGTGCAATACGATCGGTACTTTGTGGACAGATGTTGGAGAAAATCTTTAAACGACATCCAATTCTCTAAAAATTAATTAGAATAGAATGGTAAGCCAAGTTATTTTTATACAATTGAATTTAAAATATAGGAGTCAAATTCTGATAAGATAATCTTAAAGTTTGTCATATTTTTTATTTATAAGTATTAGAATGAAGCATAAGCATTTTTTATGCATCTTATACTGAAATACATTTGGAACAGGAAGTTATATCCGTTAATGCTTGTTTTTTTTTTTTTTTGTTAGTTTTTAATACCTTGTTTAGTGTTAAATACTGTCAGTAAGGAAATCACACATACACACACTAACTTTTACTTTATTTTTTCGTATTATTTTTAAATTTTACGATTAGATATTCATTTAAGATGGAGAATGTTAGTTTTTAATTTCATCTCCAGCTCCATCGATGTAGTTCGAAACAGTTGTAACTGTTTTTTATGATTTTATTTTAAATGTAAAGTTACGTCCTTTAGAGATTGGTCAAGTTAGTTTATTAGATTAAAAGTTTTATGTTAAAAAATTCACGGAAAAGTGTCTTTTCCTTCAAAGAATGTTATTTATCATTAAATGATTATGTAAAGGTAGAGACAGAAATCAATAAAAAAATCCTTTGGGTTTTTAAATTTATTCAATTGTATGTTTTGTCTATAAAGGATTCAATTAAAATATGTAATTTCACTTAAAATATTACAATTCACAAATAAACCATATCAGTTTAATAAATTATTGATTTCATGTATAGAAAACTTGTATTATAGGTCATTATTAATAATTCAATGACTTTTTATATACTTTCATCTTTCAATAAAGACTGGCTGATTAACAAAAATAAAATATTTTCGATAATGATTTCTATTTTGTTCACCTTGATTCAAGAACTATAATTTAATAAATTTTTTGACGTTTATTTCTTTACACAAAGAATATTAACATTTTAAAATTATCAATAACTTTTTACATTATGTTTGCTTGATAGACACTAAATACCAACTGATGCTGAAAAGTGGAAAAAGGTGCGACCGCTCCTTGGTTTGAACAAAATTTTAATACAAGTATTGTATTATTCATACACGTATAATACAGAAATGAATGAATGTCTGTAGTATGAAATAAATATACACTGAACTAACATAATTACGACAGGATGTGAAGACGATACGCATGCGTGAATTCTTTTTTTCGTTTTTTTTCTTTTCTATTTTTTTTCCTATTCAGGACGATTTTAAACGAACTGTATTGAGTCGTTTATTCAACTTTCAATAAAAAAAAATATTACTGAATAATACCAGAGGGTTTTAAGAAAAAATCGGGACATGTTGATCGAATATCCGGGCTTATGCTCAAAAAAGCAGGTTTTTCATTTTTTTACTTCTTATTAATAAAAATTTTTGAATATGTGTTACGATTCAAAAGTAATTAGGAACGTAATAAAAAATATTCAATGGAAATCGGAATTTGACTTGTAAGTTCGGTATTATCCCGCTCAAAAGTTCGCAAATATATCTGAATTTTGTTTTGTTGGTCATTTTTTTAATATTCATTTATTTAACCATTTATGATTTAATATCAAATTCTTTCACATTTCTCTTCTTATTTTGTCAGTCCTGGAAACAGTAAGAATTTCATTTTCTATTAAATTTGGCGCCTTAAATGTGAGACTTGTAAAATTATTATTGTAAAGCCACTTACAAACCTCTAGAAAACTACATTTACTTTCAAAGATATAATTTCATGAAGACATTCCATTCATATTTTTACTGAACTCAGAATTGTTAAAAGAAGTTAAAACAGATGTCTAATATTATAAAATAATGCTAGAAAGAAATCAAGAACAAATGCAAGACGTATCCTATGTAAGTAAATGCATTTAATTTACGGTTAAATATGAGGAATAAAAACACATCTGTCGATTGCTCTGTTAACGTTAAATGTGTTCCTTTTTTCCTCTTTGTCATTATTATCATTATATTGTTTCTTGAGTAACATTAATACAAACATACTTTTTTTTTTGCACCTGGTATGTAAAATATTATATGTGTTAAGAATGGTATAAAAATTGGGTAATAATCGAACTTTGGCATATAAATATGCCAATTAATTGAATTAATAGAATTTTGATTCGATAAGCATACATTCTTGAAATGATGAACTTTTAGCCGAAAAACAGTCTTTCATAATGATCTTCATACAAAAAAGTATCTCTTTAAAAAATTTGGTAATCTCGGTCGGTTAACCCATTAACCGCCGCTGGTCGATTTTTCGACCAGTAACTTTCGAGCCGATTATCTCCTAGAAAATCTAAATATATTTTTTTAAATATTCATTATAAATAATGAGACATGTCGGATCAATTATCTTGATTTTTAGGTTAAAATAAGAAAATTAATAGCAGAAATAAGATGAGAAGTCATCCAATTTTTTCCTCTTCGTACAAAAATTCTGTACGTATTTCTGTGATATTATACGACACTTTCAACCGGCTCTCGCGTAAAATTATTGTTTGAAACTCAAAGTTTTCAGCAAAATGAAAAGTGATTACCTTTACGCAAAGAACAAATACTAGAAGAATGTTTTTCTCTAAACTTAATATTTCTAGGAGAGGCGGTTAATGGGTTAAGTTATTCATTTCTTTTTTCAATTATATGAGTATAAACATGAATATCACATGAAATGTACCTCATTTCTTTGTTATATACTCAAATTATTCTCTTACATGATAAAGTAAATAAATAATAAACATTAAAAACGATATAGTTTTGTTGTTTAAAAGTTCTATTACTATTATATTTATGATTGATTCATACTTATTTATTTATATATTGATATATGATGGTAAATAGACTTTTCAATTATTTTTTTACCAATGCAATTAGTATAAGTGTATGTTGCCATGGTGGACAAAAAGTCGACAACAATTTATTATCATTACTTTTTAGATCGATAATTGAGGGACATATTTTCATTAAATATTAAAGATATCATTGTGTTGTCAAGAAATAAAAAAAAGTATATAGATTTGTACTTACATCCTTGATTTCCTTGATTTTAGCACCTGCTTTACCAATAACACATCCTGCCAAGCTTTGGTGAATTAGAATACGCAATTCATATTCATCAACATTTCCCTGTAAAATTATTATTGAAAGTTTTAGTTTAGTCTCATTTTAAGATAATAGTCCGTGTAATAGTTGAATAAGTTCATTTATTGTTCTAATATGCAATAACATTGTTTATTCCTTCTATTTTTTCTGTTCAGCGAGGACAAATAGTAATTATACCAAGCTTTTTGGTTTTCCCTAATGTATCATTCATTCTTTTTGTTGTTCTATCTTTTTTTTTTCATTGGTCACCACAACACTTATACGGATAGTTTCTATTTACTTAACATGTTATTATGTACATATGGAATAAAAAAATAAATGTAACTGACAAAAAAGAGAAAAATTTAATGTGTGGGTACTAAAAGTGTATCGCGTGTTATTTGTAATTACAATTTAAAATTTCATAAGCGTCGATATGTTATTCAAGAAATAAAAAAATATGGCGTCCTTTTGTCTCAATAAATGTTGGTTGATATAATGCAATATGATATCAAATGTATTTTTATATATTTCAGTATATTTTTTTTATTGGTATCAATTTTAATAATAATTTATTGATTCTTACCTTGTCAAAATGTTTCATAATATCTTTGATAACATTACAGCAAGTTTCCAAGTTGCCACCAATAGTAACCACACTGTGAATATTAAAATAGATTATAAAATTTAAACATTATTAAGAAAACTAAATTAAAATTGTCTTCTTGTATGATTAAAACTATCTTTAATCAAATTAAGTTTTAGAGATTCGAAATGATTAATTTACATGTTATTTTCACTTTAATTTTTATAAATTTTACTTTCTGAAGTAATACAAATGAATTCTACTTTACTTAAAATAATATAAAAATATGTGATTGAAAATGTTAAATTTAATTATTATTTTTTTATTTTTTTTAGTTTATTGATTTCATTATGAATAGAATTTGTTCTTTATTATTTAAGTTTGAAGAAGGATATCTTAGGCTAATTATTGTATTATTACTATCATGATTGAAATTTATTATATGCATTATTATATATTATATTTATTAAAAAAGTAGTTTATAAGAATGAAATTAAAATAATTTAATAAAAATAAAAATAAAAGATTGTTTTTACCGTTCGGGGCCTTGACAATCACCGACATTCACGGTGGCTTTATACTGCACAACAGTATCATATTTTAAGATTTGTCACACAAGAGAATTTTTAAGACACAGTTGATTTTTTTTTGTGTTTTCACATAATTTATGTGTGAAGAAGAGTTTTTTTTTAGTTATAATCCCCCAAGTTGAGCACATTAAGAGTTTGTATCCAGATTTTGTTTGGTAATAGTAAGTCGATATTAAAGCCATTTGGTGTCGATATTGGTGGTGGTGGTGGTGTATTTCAAGGCGTTGGTGGGCATCAATCAATTCAGATGGGCAAACAAGCGAGCAACAGGAACAACAGAGCCAAGGCCAGTTTAATAATTTTTGTATTTTTTATTTTAATTTTTTATGGATCATTTGAGATTATTATCGATGGTGGGTAGACGTCAAATATCAGATGTGACCGTTATTAAGAAGGTCGGACAATGTTTGATTTTTTATGTATATATGGAATAAAAATGGGAAAGAGAAGAATGAAAAATTGATTGGTTAAGTTTTGTTTTTTTAAGAAATCATTTTGATTGAAAATCTTAAAATTTAATATCAAAATCCTTTAATGGACTTCAAATAATACAAAAAATAATAATAATGTCACAATAACAATAAAATCCTTTTTAAAACTTTATACATTCACGCTTTTTTAATCTTAAAACGAAAAAAAATATGTACAAATTTCATGCACTAAACAAATCACACCTCATTTTTTTTTTATTTTTAGTAAAACCGTTAATAAAAGCATCTTAATTTTTGCACATTAGTAACCAAAGCAGTGGTAAAAGCGTGAAGGTGTAAAATTAAAAGTTCTCATTGATTATTTATTATTATTGCTTTATATATTCATAGAAACAGAAGAGTTTTATAATTATTTAAACTGATTTTAAGTGACTTGATAAAACATACCTCGTTTCTCAATTTTTGAATATTTTGGCCCCCTTTTCCAATAACCGCTCCAGCAAACTGTTAATCAATTAAATAATAAAAATTATATTTTAATAAATTATTTTTAATTTTAATTTAAGTAAAGTTAAAATTAAGTTTTTACATATTCGAAAGAAAAACTTACTTTGCTAGGTATCAATAAACGGACTTCTTCATCAGTATCACGTCTGATTCTTTTAGATGGACGATCATTACCATTATTTTGACTTTCCTGATCACTTTGTTGTTTCTCATTTTCTACTTGGTCTTGTTGTTGTTGTTGTTGGTTTCCGTTTTGGTAATCTTCCTCATTTTGACTATTACCAGGATCATCTTCATTCTCACGTTTCATGTTGGAAGAATATCTTTAAATATAAGAGCAATTAAAATCGAGGTCTTATTACAAGTAAACACAATTGTAAACTAAACAAATGTAAGTAAGATTATTTTACGACGGTAGATGAATAAATTTCAATAAATATAAGGCGATTTAGTACAATTGAAATAATATTAAAATTAGAAATCAAATGTAATCCACCTACATAAATAGTTTTGAATAATTTTAAGGTTCGATATCTAATACAGTAAACTAATACTCTATTTTATGTTGTCATACTCTACTCAATTAAAATTTAAGAAAATTCAATCTGCCAAATTTAGAGAGGAGTTACAATTGAATGCAAGTGAATTGAGCATAAATTACAAAATTAAAAAAAAAATGTAAGTTATGTTGCTTGTTTAACTTTGATAAATGAATATTAATAATAAAATTGTGCTCTTACAGGATAAATAATATGTAAAACTAACCTGTTTTTATGAAATATTTTCATATTTTTCTGTTATCTTAGACAATTTTTAGAGATTTTATTTTCTTTTTTATAGTTTTTTATAATCATTTTAAAATTTAATTAAACCAAGAACATTAAAAAAGTAAGGTTTAGATATAACTTGAAGTAGTAGTTGTGATCGACTGACATAAAATTGATATTCAAGCTCTGTTTATTAATAATTTTTTTATCATACCTTATAATACGTGAAATACAGGATATTACCTATATTGGTTCTTATATGATGGGCAGTTACTTTTTTACACAACATTTGAACACAAAAATAAGTGGAAATGGAAAATATTCTATTTGTCTATATTGTAGTTTTGAAATATATCAGGCAAAATACAAATTTTATAGCTTTTTAATGAATGATAGTTACTGTATTATTGTGTTGAAACAATTGAAAGACGATCTAATATTCATTATCGTTACATTAAAATATAAAAGGGACTCAAATACACGTGCTTTCCACCGATTGGCTACTCTTCATTACATGTTCGTTAGAGTCAATCAAATATACAATATTGACATTATAATAATATATTTTTTTGTACTTTTTCTTATGATTATGTACGAACCAAAAAGTTAAAGGGGAGTTCAAGCATGTAAAAATGTCATCAATTAATTAATAGTTTTTTTTTTATTTTAAACCTTTAAGATAGAAATGAGAAAATGATTAACGTTACAATTCTTCACAATTCTACTTAACAAACTCTCATATTTAAAATAAGAAGTTTTCTTGTATCTTGATCAAGATTGAGATTTTATCAATATTTAATCCTTTTGATACAGTTATAAGTACAAATTTAAGCACTATCTAACGCTTTAAAATTTTAATTTATACAAGCAAATATACGTGGCCCAATAAAAACAACATCAGGGGGTTGGATTAACATCCAATAGATCATATGTTAATTTCCCATATTAAACATTTAAAACAAATTTATAATTCATTAGATAAGTTTAGTAGAAATTAATGTAACATAATATCAATTTGCATTATTAACGTATGAATATCTAGAAAGAAATTAATTTTAAGTTTACAGTTACCATTTTTTTTTACGCCGTGTAACATACATAAAAAAGTACAGATAAAAGGTACATTTAAAAATATTTTTTTTATATTTTCATTAAATTCAATATTAAAGGATTCAATATCTATAATTTTCCACACGCATAAACATTAAATTCATGCAATATAATATATCATGATTCATATATTCAAAGTTAATTGTCATTACAGCTGCCCAATTCTCTATAACTGTCTATTGTTATACAAAATACAATGTCCTTTGTATTGAATTGCAATCGCTACTAGTCAACTTTAAGTTTCTCAAATTATTGATAGTTGTACGTAGGACAAAATATAAATAGTATTATTGTATACAGCTTTATGTTTCCATAGTTGAAAGTTGGTTACATTAAATATTTATAAAATGATATTCTTCGTAAAGGTTTTTTATTGCTTTGTAACCTGTATAACAATAATTGTTATCGAATAAAATTAAACTACAAGTATAAATGTTTCATTTTAAAACGAACATTATTCTTATCAATTAATATTTTACTATGTAGTTTACTATGGTGTGAGAAAACATATGTTTTGGTAATAAGATCTTCATAAAAGATTTTCATTTTAATGATGAATTTATTGAAATACAAGAAAGTCAAAAGAAATCTTTAAAAAAATTTGAGTTAAATATTAATCACCTGATTAAGATAACAAAATTCATGATTATCTCGAAACAAATTTAGATGAAATTGAAATAATATCGATTTTTTTCTCTTACGATCGATCAACATGCAGTAGAGTAATTGTGATTAAATGTTTATTAAACTCAATTTCCTTGCAAAAAAAACTTAGTCGGGCTGTTCCAATATATATTATTATTGTGTTATCCAAAAAGTTGTGTTTTTATTTTTAAATCACATGAAATTTATTTTATATTAGAAAAATATAAAAGAAAGACACCTACGCATATTTACAAAACAAAATACGGATTTGAATTTTTTTGTATACTTATTTTTTTGATGATTAACGGTAATAATTGTAAAAACTTTTGATATGAATGAATGTATAAAAGAACATATTTGGGTATCGAAATTTCATTGATTTCTTCTCACATAGATAGTAAAGAAAAGAAGAAATATGGGATTCCAGACATTTTTGTGTATCTACACAGATACGTATAACTTCTGTATAGTTCTAGAAAGTTGAAATCAAGTGTTGTTGTATTCTAGTTGAATTATCTTTTTCTTATTTTTGTCTATGCATTAGATTTTTAAAAATTATGCTTTCGACTAATTCAGCTAGAAGAAATTAAAATAAAGTTGATCAAAAAAATTTTCCAATGAGGCATCTTTGCATTTTTGAATAAAATCTAGTTCGATTTACTTTTATAACACTTAAGGGAATTGATCCACTGAGTTCTTGGCTCGTTTTAAATAGCTTTATTTAATGAAAAACAGCTTTTATCACATGAAAAATATCTTCAATGCTATAGCGTGCCTATCTGAAAAATGGCGTACCCAAATTTTTAATGCCGGAAATTTTTAATTTCATTCTATTCATATTTATTCCATGAATTACATAAAACTATCATTTGATTTAGCTCTTGAATTGTTTTAAGTTTTATATCAGACATAAATATTCATTACTCACCAGATATTTTTAAACTTTTGGGAATTTTTCTTTATTATAGGTATAAACACTTATCAAGCTTACTTTATGAATCGAAATACAATGACATACCGAAACTACAAAGTTTGACAATCGAAATGAAATGTTTTAATGTCATTTCTCTAGACCAAAACAAATCAAAATTTTCGATAGAAAAACAACATCAAATTTTTGTTTTGTAGCAAACATAGATTGAAAAATAATTCAAATTTCTGGATTAGAATTAGTTCAATTAATTGGATAGGAGTCGAGATTATGAGAGATTTGGTGGATTGGCTATTTGTTCATGATTCAATCATGTATGGGTTTAATCTTGATAATAAGTGAGTAGCTTGATAGTATTTACTTGGCTCTTTTGAATTTAAATTAAATTATTTTGTAGTTTTGATCAGATACTCGAAGAAAATACACTGGTAAAATGTAATGATAGCTGAGTTAAATGAGACTTAAATGATGGAAACTTTTCCAGCATTATTTCAAAATTTTAATGCAGTATACTTTATTTTTAAGCTCATATTTATAAATGGTTCAAAATAGTGTTTAATGAGTTTTTCAAAAGTATAACAATTGTCAATTAATACGCGGACTTCAGCAGGTAGTTATTAGATAATATTATTATCTAAAATATATTTTAGCTGCTATTATCTGTGAATGAATTAAAAATAACTTAGTAATTGATTTAAAACAAAGTAAAAATAGAAATTACCTAGCACTCAAAATCGAATAAATAAAAAATTCCCTCTGAATTACCCAAAACCAAGTTATAATCAGTTTCCGAGGTGGTTCAATTGTTAAAAATCTATTAAGTTCGGATACATCACAGTATTGTATGTGTGAAGGACTTACACCTCCAATTTCATATATACGAATGTTTTTATCAATCTGAACTCCTTGACAGCCTATTGTTGGATCCAAAACATCACTATTTCGTTTTGTAAATGTTGTTATGGTCGAAGTTTTACCATTGTCACCTATTGCTTCTGAAACGTATGTGGAAAAAAATAATATGTTGCTCAGATGAAACGTTTTCAAGTAAAACAATATTTTGTCGTTGAGTTGATATTTCATTAAAGAAGTTACCTTTAAAATTTATAATTTGAATTATGCATAAAATAATAAAGTACCTTGAAACAAAAAAAGGGAACACCAAATGTGAGACCTGTTTTGAAGATATTACTTAGAAAAAACTGTTGAATTGAATCAATTTGTATAATTCTAAATTCTATAAAAGTCATTTAATAATTCCTCATCATTAGTTTAATTAGAAATTCGAATCTCAGACAACGTAAGTTATAAGTAAGTTTTTTTACGTTAATAACCAGATAAAAAAGATTAACAAACTTGTAACAGGCTCGTATCTTATTTTGCATTGAAATCATTGAAAAATATATATTTTTAAAATTTATTTTCAAACTCTTCTACTCTACATAAATGGAGGGAGAAGTCTTAGAACCACAAGATCTTGGAGTATTACTATACCAGTAACATTAGTAAATTTGAACTCAAATTTTTTTTAAATTTTTGATTGAATCACATGTTGTTGGATATCAAACTTCAACTGTTTGATATTTTCAAGTTTTTTTTCTAATAAAATAAATAAATGTAAAAATTTATCTACATGAGTTCAAATGTTAACAGTAAATCTTATTTTAATTGTTTTAAAATAAATTGTATTTAAATTGAATGACAATAATAACAATAGTTGTTAGTCAAATTTTAAATTACTTGTTTCATCTAAATGAAAATCAGTGTAATATGATCATCCATATTCATACAAATTATATTTCTTTTGGTAGGTCACATATGACATTCAACGTCAGAGCCTAAATTTAATAATAATAATAATAATAAAGAATAATTACACTTTATAATAAAATAAATCATTGAATTTTAAAACAAATATATATTGTACAAACACAAAAAAACTTTTGTATATGTTTATGATTATTTATTATTAAATTTAATAGTCTCTAGCATTTTTAAATTTGATGGACCATAACAGTTATATTCTGGCAGTGCTAGAAACTAGTTAGAATTTCTATTCAAAGAGTTATCATTGCAAATATGATAAAAAATATGTAAGTTATACTAACTTCCTCTCAAGGAATTTTTGAATTAGGGAAATTTTGCTGAAATCACATTACATCACGCACGAAGGATTATCGTTATTAAAATCATTGATAAACACTATGAGTTCATACATTCAAGAAACTTTAAAGTTGAGAAAAATTACATAATTGTTGTTAACCATTGGAAATTTTTAAATGACTTTGTGTTGTTTTGAATTTATTATTTTAGTTCTTATATTCACTTATTTCAATGGGAAATTTTTATCATATTATCATTCAAACAATTTTAAAATAATATGTGTATATTTGGAAAAATCAAATTTTTTTAATTTTAGATACGGTTTATGTCTGTTGCTGATTTTTCGGTGTGATAGAATAAAAACTAGTCCATTGCCAAATTTTGACAATGATAAAAATAATATAACAAGTCCTTGGGCTTTAAATAACTCAAGACCGATAAAAAATGTGGATATTTTGTTTACTGATGTCATATCCTCATCTAATTCAAGTTCAATTCAATTAAATGGTGGATTTGCAAACCAGAGTGTTGGTGAAGAAAATATTGTTAAAGATGTGAGCAAAAATTTCCTTTCAAATGATACGTTTGAAAATCAAAGAAAAATTGCAGTTGATCCTTTTTTGAAATATAATCCTGATCTTTTTTTACGCAAAAAACGAATATCACCGATTGCTGGAAATATTGAGAACATTGATAAAATAGAAGATAATCAAGATACCAATAGCGTTGAAGTAACACAACAATCTTTGATTTCTTCACCTCATACTCAACATATAATTAAATCTTTAAATGGTATTAGCGAAATCCAAAATACTGCAACTACAACTATGCAATCAACTAAAATGGATGAGACACCATACAGTTCTTTATCTGAGATCTCCAATAGTAACAGTACCAAATCTTCAACGGATCCAATGATTGAAGAAAATATAACTCAGAATCAAGAAAAAACAGAAGAAAATTTAAACGTGAATTTAGATATTGGATCAATTACAACAACAGAACTCCCTCAATTATCAAATGAAATTTCTAAAAGCATCACAACTTCAGCCACCACTCTTTCAAGTGAAAGAAATGTTTCTAGCAGTGAAGGTTCAACTACTGAATTTCCTATATTGGAAAATAATTCAAAAGAATCTACATCTAAACGTCCAGTTGTAATTCCTATAAATGGAACTATCACAGCAATAACTAACGAAACAAAATTTGGGTCAAAAACTCCAGATACTGCAAAAAAAATGGATAACAGTTTTCCAATTTTAACATCAATATCAAGTGATAAATTAGGATTGGAAGCCACCACAAAAGAACCAGTTATAAACGATACAACATTAAAAAATGAAACTGCGAACATAGTGTCAGATAAAAATGAAAATTACCTTTCCTCAATTTCAACAACTTCTTCTTCAGACAAAGCCACTACGGTAGCTGTTTCAAACAACAAGTCAACAAGTACAACAGAATATTCAGGCTCAATCAGTGAAACAAAAATGGTAACTCCTACTATCACTGATGCTGCTGAAATTGAATCAACTTCCCCAACAACAAAACCAATAATCCTTACAACTTCTACCAATACAATAATTGATTCAAATACAAATCTTAAACGAATTCCATCGACCTACATTCTAACTTTAGCTGAAAGTACAACAGAAATGAACAAAAAAGAAATGGAGACGACCTCCATGTCCTCGATTTCCTTAACTATAAGCAATGATGTTTCTTCAGTGCCATCTAAAACAACAATGGGCGGTTTAGAGAACATGAGTATACATAAAGAAAGCATAGAAACAAGTAAAAGATCTGAAATTGAATCAACTTCCCTAACAACAAAACCCATAATCCTAACAACGTCTACCAAAGCTGATTCAAATACAAATTTTAATCGAATTCCATCGACCTACATTCTAACTGTAGCTGAAAGTACAACAGAAATGAACAAAAAAGAAACGGAGACCACCTCCATGTCCTCAATTTCCTCAACAATAAGTAATGATGTTTCTTCAGTGCCTTCTAAAACAACAATGGACGGTTTAGAGAACATGAGTATACATAAAGAAAGCATAGAAAAAAGTAAAAGATCCATTGGAAGTTCAAAAAATAACGATTTAACATCATCTTCTTACATGAATAGTACAAATAAAGAAGGAACTGACTCCAACATTTTAACTACAACGGATAAAATTGAACAAATTACATTAAAACATATCGAAACTACTTTAGAGACTCCCGTAAACAATAGTTCTGACACTTCATTATCAACTGAACCCACTTTAAGTGTTATAACTGATGAAATAAATACAACTTCAGAGAAACAATTCACTGCAGAACCAATAACAACACTGAAAACCATTACACAAAAAGAAGTAATTGCAACAACTCCAAGCTTATCCATCATAAATACAACTAGTCAAGAGAATTTGAATCACTCAACCGATAATAATCAACAGACAATTGTTAGCTTACCAGTTTTTTCAGCAGGAGATACAATTGTTAAAGGACACACAATTAATGAAATAAGTAACGATGAAAAAAAGAAAGAAGAAACTAAAAAAAGTGTTAAGGCTCAAATTGAATTATGTACATCTACTGAGTGTGTACATTCTGGTAAGTTTCAAGTAAGTAATTATGTATAAATCTCAAAAAATAATTCAATTGTTTCCCTTAGCATCTAAAATGTTATCAAGAATGAATTTGGAAATAGATCCATGTGACGATTTCTATGAGTTTGCATGTGGAACATTCTTAGAAGAGACTCATGTTCCATCTGAAAAAAGTAATGTCGATATATTTTCTACAATCAATGATAAATTGCAACAGCAAATTCAAGTTTTACTCAGTGAACCAATTGATGAGAATAAGGACATAATTCCAGTTAAAGTAGTTAAGACTCTTTTTAATGCATGTATGAATAAAGGTTTGTTCAGAAATCAACTTTTTAAAAGTTCTTGCTAATGAAATCATGTATTTACATTATTAAAGATCTTATTGAAGAACGTGGGGAGAAGCCATTAATTGATTTACTTCATCTTCTGGGTGGATGGCCAATACTGATTGGAGATTCTTGGTCTGGTGAGCATTGGACCTGGACATATACAGTAGCTAGAATGAAATTACTTGGTGTAGGCATCGATTATATTCTTGAGCTCTCTGTAATGAACGATTTTGCAAATAGTTCTAAGAGAATTATTTATGTAAGTCTCTTCTTTACATTATCATTTTTTTCATAATTTTATCCATTAAATATAGTTAGATCAAGCATCAACAGAATTGGCTCGAGAGTTTTTAATTAAAGGTTGGAATTCTACTAATGTAATTGCTTATTTTGAGTATATTAGAGATATTTCCATTGCATTGGGAGCTAATAAAGAAGTGGCTGATCGTGAAGCAAGAGAAATAGTTAATTTTGAAATAAGTTTAGGACAAGTATGCAAATTTTTTTATTCTATGAAAATAATTATTAAATGTTATCTATTTTATAAGATATCTGCTTCAAAGGAATCTCGTAGAGAACTACATCAACTATACAATCCAATTACTATTCGTGAATTACAGCATCAGCATTCTTATATAAACTGGCTTGAATACATCAATCTTCTTTTGCCACACAAAGCTCGTGTAAATGACCAACAAATAATATCTTTAGCTGATAAAACTTTCTTTAAGAAATTAGGACCATTATTAGATAACACTCCAAAGAAAGTTATTGCAAACTATCTATTGTGGCATGCTGTTGATGCTTCTATTGGATACCTTACAGATAAATTACAAAAAATTGAATTGCGATATCGTAGTAAAACAAATGGAAAAGATGAATTAGATCCATTATGGAAAGAATGTGTTATAAGTATAGCACCTCGATTTAAAATGGCTATCGGAGCAAAGTATGCCCGAGAATACTTTAAAGAAGACTCAAAAAAAGTTGCAATTGAAATGGTTAACGATATTAAGGAAGCTTTTTCTGAAATAATACAAACACGAGATTGGATGGACGAGGATACAAAAATAGCTGCAATGGAAAAATTAAGTAGAATGTCAGTCAATATCGCATATCCAAATGAACTGATGGATGATACAATAGTTACAGAATATTACAAAGGCTTACATGTAAAACAAGATGAATATTTTGAATCAGCTTTGCGTAGCTATTCGTTTCTCTTAGATAAAGGCTTAGAACGACTTCACGAATCAGTAAATAAAACAGATTGGCGTGATTTATCTTATGTTGCAGTTGTAAATGCATTTTATCATCCACTTCTAAACTATATTAGTAATATATCACTTATCTAAATTTTCCTTTAAAATTCACTACTAATACATTTTGTTATAGTGTTTCCTGCTGGAATATTACAAGACCATTTTTTCCAAGCCAATAGACCAAAGTATATGAATTATGCAGCCATTGGTTTTGTAATCGGACATGAAATCACACATGGTTTTGATGATATGGGTAGGTATATAGAATAGTAATTTAAAATCTAACATATTCTTAATCTTGTACATTTGATTTTAAAGGAGCTCAATTTGATGTAGAAGGAAATCTCCGACAATGGTGGCAAAATGAGACACTACATGCTTATACAACTAGAGCACAATGTATTATAGACCAATATAGTAATTTTACTGATCCCGAAGTTAATGTTACTTTGAATGGTTTTAACACTCAAGGTGAAAATATTGCTGATAATGGAGGTCTAAAAGAAGCATATAATGCCTATCAAAAATGGGTTGAAAAATATGGTGTAGAACCTGGCTTACCAGGACTTAATTACACTTCAAATCAATTATTTTGGATATCAGCAGCACAAACATGGTGCACAAAATATAAACCTGAGGCACTAAAGTACACAATTATAACAGACTCACATTCACCAGGACGATTCAGAGTCATGGGTCCATTTATTAATTCAAAAGCTTTTGCAAATGATTTTAAATGTTCATCTGAATCAAAAATGAACCCTCAAAAAAAATGTGAAGTATGGTAGTACATTTAAAATAATAATTAATAATTGTTTCCTTTTTTGTTAGTTAACTATTTACAAATAAAAAATTAAAAAAGTTCTAACGAATATTTATTGTATACTCAAACATGCTTCTTTTTCAGTAATATAAAGCATATAATAACTTCTCAGCTATAACTGAATACATAGGCTAAAATAAATACGTAGTTATAAAAACCATATTGTCTTTTTGTGAATGAATGCGCAGAACTTTATTTTCCACAAGAGGGGAATTGTAATTGTACATTTACAGCTGTCATGACAGTGATCAATAAGCAAAAATGATTTTAGGTTACTCAGAAAAAAATTACATTTTAAACGTTTTCTTTTTTATTTAAGATGATTAAAAATTTAGAGATATAAAACATTTAAAGTCAATCACAGTTTTCTTCAATACTTAAACTTATGTATGAATTTTTGTTTAACTTTCAATAGTTTTATAAAACATGAGTCAAACCGTTTGAAATTAAATCCATGAAAAATTTTGCAGGGACGCACTACCGAAAGCTCTAGCTAAAAGTTTTGAAAAGCGAAAGTAGCTTTTTCATATAGAAGTGGGGATACTGCCATTTTTCATTTCATGTTATAGCTCTCCTTTTCTTACTACTTGAAATTTCATATAAAAATTTGATATTTCACTCATTTGACGATATATGAGAAGAAAATTTTTAACTCAATAGCTATATTGTTCATATTCTATTAATACATAAGTGAAAAACTCAGTGTGCTTATCATAAGTCCAAATTTAAACAGATAAACCTTAGTATTTTATTTGAAATTTTATAAATCAAACAAGTACCAGAGAAAATTACGTAGGGAAAATTATCAGCTTATAATCACGTATATTTGAAACTATTATCATTACTTCTTACCAGCTGCAAATACACACATTGAAAATTCATCTAATAATATAAAGTGATCCCACATAAAATATTTGGTTTTACAGAAACAACGAGACTACTTTTCTTTATCTCTACAAAATAAGGTAATGAAAATTATTAAAGATGGTAAAAAAAACTTTGCTTGGTGAGAGATGTTCTATCAAACAGTTTTACAGAAAATCAATAAGTTATCATTTCATACATTGACTTTATATTGAGCCAAATATTGTGTTACATCCCAAATAATTAAACAATTTAATAGAAACAGATGAAAATGTGAACAAACGTTACTTATTTATATCATTTACTTAACATAAATAGGCTTAATTATGTTTTTCATCATGTGGCCAAAATGGGATATGGTATTTTTTAAAAAAACAAAATTTTCAAAAATAAAAAAAGTTCATCTGACTGGTAAAATATGTCTCTCCAAGTTGTGAAAGTGTTAAAATTTGGGAATACTTTTAAAACAAATATAAGATCAAATTGGATTTGACCTTGACATATTTTGGGAAACTTACAGGATACGAAATTTTTGTCGCACACACAATGAAATTTTTAAAAATTAGGTACAAAATTTTGCAATGACAAATTTAAAAATTAACATATAATTTTACACGTATGTAGTTTTTATATTGTAAAATATAACTTTTGATTTGAATATTACTGATAAAAACGTTGTGACACCTTTGGAACTAAATAAGGTGGTTCAAACTATTTTCACATATTTTTTAAGTAAAGAGTATCCATAAACTTGTTAAATTGCATTGAATAAAAATTTATATTAACATTTGGATTTTTTATTGAAAAATAAATCAAAGAATTTATAATATTTCCTTGTAATTTTTGGCTAACTTTCGGGGGGAAAATGACTAAAATTTTAAAATTAGTGTGAAAAGAGGTCATTTAATTAAACAAAAAATGTGTACTGTGAAATAACACACAAATATTCAGATTCATTTAATACATTTATTTTGATAGATGGCCGGAGGAGATCCTAAATGGCAAAAAGATGCAGCAGACCAAAATTTTGATTATATGTTCAAGTTATTGATCATTGGAAATTCAAGTGTTGGAAAAACAAGTTTTCTTTTTCGATATGCTGATGATTCATTCACTTCGGCTTTTGTTTCGACGGTTGGAATTGATTTTAAAGTGAAAACAGTATTCCGTCATGATAAACGTGTAAAATTACAAATCTGGGTATGTTAAGAGAAGTAAGGCAGTATTTATAAAACAAATTAATGTTTTTTTTGTTTCTTTTAAGGATACTGCTGGTCAAGAACGTTATAGGTAAAAAGTCTTCATGCACTTTCCATGCCTAATGTGTTTAATTATTTTTTTTTGTATTTTAGAACAATTACAACAGCTTACTATCGTGGCGCTATGGGTTTCATTTTAATGTACGATATTACAAACGAGGAAAGCTTTAATTCAGTACAAGACTGGTAAATAATTTTATGTTTTAATAATATTCAACAACTTCTTCAAAATTATATTTTTTATAGGGTTACTCAAATTAAAACCTATTCATGGGATAACGCACAAGTTATTTTGGTCGGAAATAAATGTGATATGGAAGATGAACGTATCATATCATTTGAACGTGGTAAGCAACTGGCTGATCAATTAGGAGTAGAATTTTTTGAAACATCTGCAAAAGAAAATATTAATGTCAAGGTAAATAATAAATTATAACTTTTCTTTAGCCAAACTAATTTTGTTTTTTCTTAAAGAATGTTTTTGAACGATTAGTTGACATAATTTGTGACAAAATGTCAGAAAGCTTGGATTCAGACCCCACATTAGTTGCTGGTGGCCAAGGACAACGTCTTACTGATCAGCCACAACAAGGTGGAACTCCTAATTGTAACTGCTAAATGTATTTTTCAAATAACAATATATTTTTAAATTAAAAATAACATGTTAAAAGTTAAAGCATTAACAATTCGTTAAATATCTAAAAAAGAATGCGTCACTCAAAACTATAACAAGGATGATCCTTTTTGGTTAATATTTCATCAAATATAACTTACTTTTATTTTATTATAACTTCCTTTTCAAAGAATATTTGGAATAAAAAAAGAAATTCTTCTCAATTAGGTAAAACGTTGAAAAACTACATGATATGAAATAAAGGCACACTATAAAATGAAACATAGTATAAATTGAAATCACCTGTTTGTGTTACAAAGAAACGTCTCGTGTAAATATAATATTTGTTATGTAGACTTATTGAAGATAATTATAGAAAATTATTAAAAGTGTTTTAAATATATTCATCAAATTATTATTAAGAAGATATATATTACTAATTACTCTTTATCATCATAACTATCAATCAATTTAAAATTGAATATGAAATAAAAAACATATAATTATATTAGTGTAATAAAATTATCACCAAAATATTGACGTAAAAGTATTAAAGAGTTTTAAAATATAGTTGCAAATTTTTATTGATTTCAAATAAATTTTAATTAGGGTCAAACGTTTAGAGCTTATTTGATTTAGAAATTTTTTTTTTTCATTATACATAAATCATTCAAATATTTAAAATTATCTTCTTTTCAAAATAAGAACATCATATGCAAACACTTTAATCTTCATTCTGTTAATTGACTTTTAACTCACTTTGTCTCCATAAATTCTAAAGATACATCTTAAATTACCCTAATTTAAAATCCCTAGAACAAAACTAAGTTTAAAAATGAAGGCAGGATGAAGATTAATACGATAATATAACAAATTAGTCCTTGTTATTATAAACGCTTGAATAGTTGTTAAATCGCCATAGAATAACTTTATGGAAAAATAGACTTTAAAATTAATATTTACTAAATTAATAATACTATATTGAATTCATCAAACGTATAAGAAAAAAATATGAAATATTGTAAAAGTATACGTGCCTGCATGACTAAATTTCTTATTTAATTTGATAAAAATTCCATACCGACTTTATAAAGAAAATTTTACAGTTTACATTGCAATCACTACAATCAGTTAAAAAAAACGAATTTTGTTTTGAAAATACAGGTCATAAATTATTATCTATTTTATTCCTAATACTATTATTTTGACCTAATCATTTTTAACCAAGATATAAAATATAATATACAATCCAGAAAATACCTTAATAATATAAAATGTATTCGAAAAACAGAATTATAAATGAATGGATAAAGAAAACTCTAAGATACTGAATAAATATAACTTAATACATATGACAATGTGTTTTTTTTTAAATATCAAATTTTTCTAAACATATTTTACTTCCGTTTTCTTCATACTCTTTTCTTGAAATACAACGATTCAAGAAATCATCAGTTTGCGATAATTTTTTTCCACCTTGCCAAGCATATGTAATAGCACTGTTGATTGAAATGATATATGTTTTAATAATAGGTTTAACAATTGCAGAGAAACTTACTCTTTTGGCATAGTAACTTGAACGTTGTATTCTTCTGGTGTTAAAGCTCGAATCTCCATTGTAAGTCGATTTCGCATACCGAAAAATAATGAAGTTCCACCTATAAATATCAAGATATGAAGACTTTATGTTAAAAGTAAAACTGAACAATTTACCACAAAGAACAATATTCGCAAATAAATGGGGTCGTATCTCTTCAGGACACAAATTTATCGAGTGAACAGCTGCTTCTGCAATTCCCATTTGATTGACACCAATATCTGAGGGATGAAATAGTATTTCAGGTATGGCAAATCTCTCATTATTGATTCGTAAGGTTTGATATTCTTCATCTAAATTTTTAATTGGTTCGCGCAAATAGCCTCGTTGGATTGATGTGAAATCAGGCAATACATAGTCCTGAACAATTTTATTTTCTGGATGTTTTTTCCGTGCTTTTTGCATATCTTCATAAAAATTTTGAGACACATAACAACTGTCTTCTTTCACTTGATTTATCACATACGTTTCATCCATAACATTTAGCTGCCGATATGAGATTATTTCCTTCAAATGATTTGTCAAAACTTTTCCGCCAACATCGATTCTTACAATAGCTGTTTTGAGTTTCTTCCCCTTTACAATAGGCACCACATGTGTAAAACTATAACCCATCTCTATTACTAGGCAACATTTTGGGTCAGCAGACATACAGGTTGTGGTATAATTAAAGGCAGCTAAATCAGGTCCTGTTGATTTTGCTAAGTATTCAATCTCGTACTCTTCAAAAAATATTTCTGTGACAGCTTCTTGAATGGAATGAAAATTTAAAACAGGTTCGGTGAATAAAATAGGCGTCTCTGAACGAGGAATAGGACAACAGTCACTGCTGAACATGTAATCCCATAAAGTTTTCTGTATGTCGAAGTTTATCAAGTACCCTTTTTGAAAACTTAAAATATAATAAAGTCCTGAGGCATCCCGACACTCATTGACTTGTCCTCCAATAAAAGCTCGTCGACGTTCTGATTTCGCTTTCATGATACAATTTGGTATAACTCTGTAAGAGATAAAACAAAAGATTCGGTAAAACAAATGATTGTTCGAATGTAACTTATGTCATTAAATTACTTAGGGTTAGCAGCACTAGAAAGACCAATTTTAGCATTGTATGCTCCATTATCTAATACAAGCGTCAGTTTTTCTGTCATTTTGAAAAAAAACTATTTATTTTTATCAAAATTTTATTTAAAAAGATGGGGTTTTGTTTTAAATTTAAAACACAACATGAATTGAATTCAAAACAAACAATGTTTACTACAGTAAGGTATATAATACTAATGGAGGGACTGTAAGGATTGTTATCTTGCGTGCTAAATCTATTTTCTAACTTTTATTGAATTGGAAATTTTTTTAATTAATAAGATTTGATTTTATATCAAGATTGTATTGAAATTGAATTAACAAAAGATAAATACAACTGAAAATATAGTGTTTCAATACTAAAACTAAAATATAAGGAAATAAGGAAGGATGATTTCCTAATAAATATCAGACGGTTGTTTTGGACAACTCCTGATTATTATGATATCCTGTTATTTTACTTACTTATTTTACTAATTAGAAACTTTACAAAAATCTAACAAAAGTCCACATAAATTGAGGAAAGAATGCAGAAACTTTCAAACCAGATATGGAAATCAAATAAGAGAAGGAAAAGATAATAAACTGCTTCGGTCAAAAGAAAAAAAGGCTTCGAATTACTTATTTAAAGAAAAGTTTTATTTATCGCATTACATTACATAAGTTTATTTGTTTTTGCCATAAATAATAATTTTATATAATTTAAACATTATAATGTCAATTGTTGTTTATGACATTATTTACAATTTTGTTTTACATTTTAACGTTTTACGTTGTTTTACTATTCTTATTTTTACACAATTTGGCCTACATTTTATTTGTTTAATATTAACAATTTTTTTACAATGTTCTTGTTCAATCATCTTTAACATTATAATTATCAACATTGATGTTTAGGTTCAAAATGTAAGGTATATAAGTAAATGAATAATTAACATCCTTCATAAACACGACTTATCTTTAATTATTTTAAAGTTTTACAAATATTAATTGTTTTATATTTTTTTCAGTATTCAATTATATTTAAATTTATTATTTATACAATACATATATTTTCATAACATCGTTGGTCTTCTTAATACTAAAACATAATTAACGTGAAAGTTTAATGTATAAGACATCAGTTTTTAACGAGAATTGTATGAGAACTGTTTGAAATGTGATGATTTACATTACAAAGTTGTTTTGCTGATGATCATTTTATAAATGATTGGTTTGGCCCCAAAATTTTCATTTTCTGTTTCTTTCTGTATTCTTTCTATGTAAATTAAAAGAAAAAATAAAAAAAAACTTCTCTCAAAGGAAGATTCAAAGAAAGGAAATAAATGTATATCAGTATCAGGACTTTTCGATGGAAGAAATACAAAAAAATTGGAAGAATTATTAACCACCACATTAGAGGATGGTTTTTAGTTGCTAGTCCATTAATGAATTACAGTTTTGAAACCGACTAATTTCTTTATTCGATTAAAAATATTTACTTTATTCAGATTATAATTGTTTATTATACATGGATTATAAATTAAAAAAATAATAAAAAGTTATACAAAAATAAAAAAATGTTATACAGTACTTTAAAAAAATAACAAATTTTGTTTCTGTTTTTTCTATATATAGAAATTGTAGATTTTGTGTCAAATTAAAATAAAATTATTATAAATATTGAATAAATTCTTGTATAAAATTAAAATAAATTAAGTTGCTTTTTTGAGAAACAAGACACATGATGGATAAATGTTGTATGATAATTATAAATATATTAATGTGTTTTTTTGTATTATTACCACACATCATTGAATTGAATATAAATACATTCCCTACTATTTGATCCTAATAATTTGATTAAAAGAATTACTTAAATAATTATTTTGTTCATTACTTCTAGAAATAATGTTTTTGATATAAATTCACTACTTAAATATTACTTCTACTTTTTTCCTAAATAATTCTTATACTTATAATATTGTGTATGCTTAATCTTTGTGTCTTTATATTGTTTAATAATTAATATTAAAATTTAATATTGGTTTTTTACAATGATTTTTCAATAAAAATGTTTTACTACATGTTTTTCTTTCAAATAATTGCTTAACTTTAATTCTAATAATAATTATTAATATATAATTTTTTTTAATATTCTAGTGTACTGTTTATTTTATTTTTTTGTGTAACAATAAATGATAATAACTGTTGATTCTCTTAAAAAATATTTGTTGTAATGATTTATCTTGTTTTTGATTTCTTAAAAAGTCTAGTATCACAGATATTTTCTTCCATTATATTTTTCAATATTTTTGTTGTTGTTTTTGTCTTAGTTTTAAGCAAGCGCTGCTATCATATGATAAAGTTGCATTAAAACTTGAACATGAATCGGTAAACAAGAAAGTCGATCATGCGTGTTCGAATCTAATGCAAGCCATGAAAGGACATTGTATCCTTCCAAAATGTACCTTAGCACATCAGCAGTTAATGGAGAATCTAATGGATGTCCCGTTGCTGACGGTTGAGGATTAATTGAATCTTCTTCATTGTTCAATTGGATATTAGAGCAGTGTAAATGAAGAGCAGTTCGTAAAAATACTGGGCAAACATTTTCCAAGTGTGGGCATGATGACCAAAACCATGAAGGCATACGACCAGTTGGGGCTGTAGAAACAAGATATCCTAATGCCAGAGGTTGTTGAAGTACTTGACCAACCTTAATATTGCAATTACAAATAAAATTTAGTATGATCAGAAATTAAGTAATATCAAAAACGTGTACTTACATTTTCCAACTCTATTCCGTTTCGTGTTTGACCACAACTAGAACCATCCATTCCAACACTCATTCGATGTGTATTGTCTTCCATACCTTGATCCATTGTTCGATCATGACTTGGACTTGCTTGTGGCATTTGTGGATCGGCTGTAGATAAAAATTTGTTAATTTTGTTTAGGACGTAGTGAAATTTTCAAACTTACTATCTCCCCATCCATCAAAAATGTCCAGTCCTATATTGATTCCTTCCATATCTTCATCGCCACCATCATCTATTCCAGCAAAAAGGTCATCATCATCTAAAACACCAGGCTCTTGTGTTTCTTTAAAAGCATTAGTGTAAGACTAAAAATAAAATGATATTATTAGAACTAGCTTATTCATTAAAATGAAGTCTTTGAGTTTTACCTGAGCTACTGCACTTATTGGAAATACTAAAATATGTGAACATGTTACATCTTGTGGAGTTGATAATGGACTTTGCATTGAGATCTGACTAAATCGTTCATCGGGTGTAAATTGATCTGGCATGATTCGCAATGCAGAGTCCGGCTCTAGTGTGATCAAGCAAGCACTTAATATACTTGGAACAGCATTTGGATATGTAAGTGAACATTGTTTACACAAATCCTTGAGTTGTTTTGATTCCTTAACTAGGTTCTGTTTTGAGAGAAGCCAACTCCATCCTTTAAGCTCACCATGACCAATCCTGCCAATTCTTCCAATTACCAAATGCCATGGCTGAACACTTTGAGAAATAACACCAAGAATGAAATCCATGAGTTTTTGTAAACCTGTTCGACGTGCTGATGCTTTTTTTCTTCTTGTTCGATTTGGAACATCAATATTAATTGTTGCTGTTTCCAATAATTCTCCTCGATCATCTGTAGCAACTGCAAGTAACCAAGACTGATCTTCGCTTAGACAATAATTACAATAAAGTACCGAACTTTGTTGTTCAATACTAGCTTGTCCAAAACTTTCGGTTTTCTGAAGTTTTTCATGTTGCGATGAAAGAATATACGGGGGGGAATACAATTTGTATGGAATTTTCTGTTTATCATCCTTATGTTTAAGAAACTCTTCCACTCCAGCCGCTGTTCCAAATCCTGTTAGACTTTTTATGTTATTTGTATGCATCATCATTCTACGAGATTGTGAAAAAATACTTAAAGCCAGATAACGCATATGATCACTAAATCTAATTTTGTTTCTAGATCGACCTAACTCGATTATGCTTTCTTGTGAGATAATTTGAACACTTATGTTTGCTTTGATTGAAACCGGTACAGAACTCAAAATATTTGAGTAGCATCGAAGAAGACTCAAACAAGCTAGACGTTGTAATTCAGAGGAATCAGATCCACAAGTAAAAGGTTCAACTAGATATATAACAATATGAGGGGGATTTCCAGTAGTATTGTCCTGATGATGACTTAGTGGCTCAGCAGTATGATGTGATTGATTTGAAGAATTTAAGTCACCGCGTTGATCATTTTCATTTTCAGACTTTGGTGTGTTAGGTGCTTTGTCACACGAAGATTGACCTATGGATGATTCTGGAGTACTTGGTGGAGGCATTGGGCTTGGCATTGGTCGTTCTTTTTGATGTAAATTATCTTTGCATGGTGGATCCAGTAAGGTCCGATCTCCTGGCACTTTACACAAATATGGAGTTAAATGATGTTGACAAGCTTGTGCATACAATTTGAGTGCTTCTGCGATTTTGCTATTGCCCAACAAGCCAAACCATTCATCTAAATGATCAGGAGGTTTGGTGTTTGTCTTTGCGCCAACTCTTAAAATTCCATCCCAACCTTTAATTGGTGTATGTTTTCCAAGTCTGCACATTTCATAAGTTGTACTTAATTCTTTAAAGTACATTTTAATTCTATTGACAATAAAATCGTTATCAGGACATAAAACCACATAAGCAATATCTCTTGGATAAGAATAAGGCTCTAGTAATAATTTATCCCAGTGTTGAATTGCATATGGGGCTACTGATAACCAATCTTTTTCATGACCAACTACAACTGATGGTATTGGTTGTGGTTCACATTGACCAGTTCCACGTCCAGCTAATCTATGAAATTGACGCCATGTAAGAGGACCTTGAACTGTGTATGGAGCATCCCATAATCGAGTCGTACATTTTTTGTGGAAGGCATCTTGTAAGAGAGGTTGCATAGATTTCATTATTCGAACGATATCTAAATTTGTATGTGGCCCTCCAGCACGATAAAATGGCCATTTGTGCACAATAACTTGATTCATTTTCAATCGTCGCGATACACTTCCAAAAGGCTCTAATTCCATCTTACATAATACTGATTGCTGTTGACTTTGCTCAAAACTACAACGTGATTGCTCAAGTGCAAGACTTACAATTTCTTGAGCATCAGTAAATTCAAGCACATTATAAACAGCATTAGCTTTAGCAACTGCTGTCTCAATAGCTTTCACATTTCGAATTGCACGCATAATTGAGCTTGCACAGTTTTCTATAATACAACATTGTTCACGTAACAAATCCATTATCAATAAAGGGATTGTCTCTAAATCACTTAAGGTCGATCGTGAATCATCATTTCTAAGTTTACCCAATAGTAAGCTTAATAATGAGCCTTTTTTGTATCCTGATGGATCTTCAGCTAATCCTGTTATATCCATTTCATCTTCGTAAAACAATCCTGACCTATGGGCTAACCTTCTATTTACAACTGCACTGAAACCACATTTACAATCTATTGGATCATCATCTACATAACCATTTAAATGGGAGGATCCAACAGCTGGTGAATCAATCATAGAACTGAATCCATTATTTGATGAGGGTGCATTGCCACTAAATGATGTATTTGGTAATGGAAGGTAAACACCAGAATCTGATCCCCTTATATTACCAACACTTTTTTTGCCATCAGCATTACAAACACACAATGTACAACTATTGAAATTATGATCTCTAAAAATGTTTAAAGCTGTATCATATAACAAAATATTGACAAGTAATGCATTTGCTTCTGGGGATCGTTGAACTGATGGAGTTCCTGGTTCATTTGAAAATCTATTATTATTCAAGTACGACGATGATGTTGAAGTAGCTGGACTTGCAATAGCTTGATCATAAGGTGGAGGTGGAGGAATTGAAGCATTTCGATTAAACGAGTTGATTGGCAATGGACTATGAACACTAGCTGGAGTATTTGCGCCAGTACTATTAAATCCAGAATTATGCATCATAGCTGGTGATATTGGTGACATTCTAGGACGCATAACTCCCATAATAGTTGGATTAAAACTAGAACTACCCATTGTGTTGGGCAGCGAAGGTGGTCTTGATAAAGGTCCTTGAGACATCGGTTGTGACAAAGGGTTTGGAGTATTTTGACGAGGTGGTGGTACACTTTTTGGATTTTGATTTGACAATAAATTATTTGTAGAAGTTGGTAAAGAATTTGAAGATGATCCTTCGATAGCATTATTATTTGCTATTTGAGAACTGTGTTGATTCTTATTTTCTCTTGCTTTAATTTGTTGTGGTTGTTGCCACGAAGGTTTGTATATGAAGCTGGAAGGCATCATTGTTTGACTTGGTAAATTTGGAAGTGGCGCATATTTGCTTGATCCGACAAATTTACATATAATCGGTGGTTGATGAACAAAAGACCAATCCTGTGGTATAAGTAACAAAAATTAAAAAATGTTAATGATAGTTCTTTAAAAGACAATTATACTTACGTCAATATTTTCAGGTTGTGGACTACCAAGATTTGGGTAATTCTCTTGTTTTATTTTTGGTCCTTCATTATAATCCGTCATAAGTAAATCTTGATTACCACTTCCATATGGACTGCAATTTGGATGATGTTCTAAACTAGGTGGAGTAGGAAACATTTTTGATAACTCAGCAGACCCTAAAATTCCTGTATTATGAGATCCACAAATAGTTCTTTTAGAATCGTCAAATGTTCCTGGAGATTTATTTGAGGCCGGTGGAGTGTGCATTTGGAGCTAAAAATAAGTTTTCATTAAACTAAAATAAATCACTAAAATTACAATAACTTACCACATCTTCATTACTTGCATCATCAGAATTATCAAAAATTTGATCAAGATCCTTGTACGATGGTTGAAGTCCTTCAATTGTAAATAAATTACCAGGACCTGGTTTCATATCCTCATCATTTGACTCCGTATTCAACGATGCTCCACTATTGTTATCAGAATCACTGGATGTTTTTAATTCTGTCTTAATATTCGTGGTATCGGACATAATATTAATTGGTAATGCAAGTACTTGTTCTGGTAATGTTTCAACATTTCTTATTTCATCCACATATAAATCAATATTTTGATGAGAACGTTTTGAAAATTTATCATCATTTGGTTTAAACCGTTTAACAGGATGGTTACTCCACGCTTCCCATGATGAATAGTCATACAAAAGTTGGCGAGAATTCTTGGCATAATCTTCACCAAGACTTTCATAATCCCTTGATGTAAGTACAGGGCGTTTAAGCAACGAAAAAATTGTCGAAGCAATTGGTTTTGATGAATCATGGCGAGTACTGTATGGACCAGAGCCAACTTCCATTTTAATATTTTCAAGTGGCTTTGAAGTTACAGCTTCACCCGTTCCTATTGTACTTATATTACAATTATTATTATTTCCACAACTACTTGGTCCAGTAGCAGGATTTGGTGTAAGATTTGAATTAGTGGAGAGTAGTTGTTGTGGTGGCTCAATACTGGATAAATTTGTTTGATTATAAGGCGATTCTGGAGGAACACATTTAGGAGTATGCTGATCTGTGGGAGTAGCTGCCGGAGTGTTTTTATCTAACTGCTCTTGAATTGATGGTGTTGTTGGTTGTACACTCATTGGTGTATGAATATTTTGAGGGTGTGGAGACATACCTGGAAGCAACTGTACCAGAAAAAGAAAATTGTATTAAAGAAATTTTTCGAATTCTATTTAATTATCTTACTTGATCGGCTGGAGGAACAGATGCTTGTGAATGGGCTGAATCTAGCATCGGTGATGGTGCTGCACTTGCTGGTGAACCAACAGATGGAATCGGTATTGAATCAGCCACAGAATGAGGTGTTCTAGAATAAGATGGTGGTCCATCATTTGGTATACTCGAGTCACTCAAATTTCCACCTGTTGACCTTTGGTATCAATGAAAAAAAAAATTAAAATAGAAATATTTAATCCATATTCTTAATTTTAAAAATTAGTTGAAAAAGATAAACCAAACACCATAATGAAACAACATTTATTTTCATATTCTATAAAGTTGAAAACGATATTCTTAACAATAAAGAAAATAACTTGTATTCCAATTTGTAATGATTTCATTTATGTACAACAAATATATCCTTTACCAGAAAACGGAAGTAAACATAAGTTGAATTATTTTTTTATAAAAGATCTAAATGACTGAAGATATAAAAGGACATGTTTTTAGTCCAGAAAAAAACCTTTAATTTTTTACACAAATGCTTTCTTAAAATAATTGTTTATGTCTATGGAAAATTGTGTAATTATTTATCATATAATTAATAAAGCGTAAAAGTCAGAACCAACCTTTGACTCATTAATGAATTGATAGTCGGTGTTGTTCCAAATTGGCTACTAGTTGATTGTCTATTACAACCATAACTATAACTGTGTCTTGATTTTGTTCCATTCATTTTTTTTGAACAACACCTGTTGGGAATATTGCCCATTTTAATTTTCATATTGATAGGTGTGTTTTGAGTGTTATTTTGTAAAAATATATATATTTTGTAATAACTATATCTTAATTTCGTGTACTTATATATTTCATTACATTTAAGAATCGAGTTAGTAAAATGAAAATGATTTTTCAAAGAAACAAATATCACTTACTTTGAACAATGGCAAGTCATTTTCTGCAGAGGATTAGTAATTTCCCAAATAAACTGTTTATTAGCTGCACCAGATACATTTTCATTGTTGACTTGATGCTGATGAAGTTGTTGTAATTTGACTGTTGCCTCACTTGAAACACAGTCCTGCCAAACACGTTCGGGTAATACTGTAACATTTTTTAATGGAATATGCATACTGAGTGGATTGCCCAGATCATTTGTGGCATTATTAATGATAAGGTTTGATGCTTGGCTTTTTATTGTATTAATTTTACAATCCATCTTGGAATTATTGTTTGACGATAATGGTGATGATCTTGTTGCTGGATTTGATAAATTTAACTTATGCTTATTGCTACTATTCATAGAGTTATCTGTACAATTACTGCTAATATTTTGTTGTTGATGATTAAGAGTATTTTCTTTGCAATTATTTTTACTATTACTACTACTAGTTAAATTATTACAACTATTTATTTTATTTGATTTAAAACCCTCCAGATCAGTCACTAATACATATTTTGTTGGATAACGCATTTTAATGCCACCTGTGAGGATAAAAAATTATTAGTGAAAAATTAATGAATAACTTGAAAGAAAAAAATTACCTGACATAACTTCCACAATTGGTGGCATATTATAATTCGTGTCTTTGTTATGTAATGGATAAAATGCACTCCAATCATTCAATACTTTTTCTGTTTGTGGATCGATATTGCGAAAAGTTTGCCCAGTTAAAGTTGCCGTTAGTCCATATGGAGCTAAAATAACTTGTCTTGGTTTGACATCCGAATTTTGCTGAGCAGCTGTTTGAGCTTCTGTCAAATGTTCTAAAGAAATTGGTCGAACAGGCGGATGTTCCCTTATATCCATTGAAGCACATACTGTACTATCTCCATGCACAAAAAATGCAAATGAATACGAAAGGTGCATAAAACTATTGAAAAAAAATGAAAAATATTAATACAAAAATATGCTATTTACTATATGAAAAATCTTGTAAAGAGTTGAACGATTTTCACCTTTAAATTCTTATCAAAGTGAAAACAGAGAACTCAAATGTTATTCTAGGAAATATGTTTGATTTAAATTATTTAAAATTTTGTAAATATTTAAATTTTCAATTATATTTCCATTTCAATTACGAAAAACAATAATTAATTAAATACCTTCGTCCCAAATTCCTTTGATTAGATGTTGCTGGCTGTACAAACCATCGACCTAGACGTATAACATCTCTAGATAGCAAACACCTGTTTAACATAAAATAGATAAAAAGAAATACATTATGAATGAACATAAGATTATAAACAATTGAAATGTTTCAAGAATAAAATTAGCACTCACCTTTCAATTAGGTTGTGTAATGCTTTAAATAGTAAAGATCTACATTCATATGATAGACCACTTTCCCATGAACCCATACAACCATCTGAAATAAAAACATAAATTGTTTTATATATTAAAGAAAATATATATATATATATATATAAAGAGAAACTAGTTTTAGTTTTGAATGATTTTGTGAATGAATGTTTAAATGTTAGCAAATAAAAATATATCTTAACAATTTTCATTATTTTCTTCATTTTATTGAAGGTTTATTGCTACAAATAATAAACAATAATAATATTTTATTCATAATTTTTTTATACTAAAAATGTATATGTGTGGTTTGAAATATAATTAAATTACAATACTATAAACACGAAAATATTGTGAGAACAAAATAAAAAAAAGTGTTAAATGTGTATTTGTGTTGTTAAAAAGGTTGAATTAAATAAAAAAAAGTCGATGAATTGTAAAAGTGTGTGAGAATTTTGTATAACATACAAAATGTAATGTTTTCTTGTTCATACATAATAAAATTGTAGTACTATTATAAACATATATATTTATTGTTTATATGATATAGGATAGGGGAACACCGTATATAAATAAACATGAATATTATGTGACTAAACAAATAATGGACAAAAAAATCTTATTCATACACTTTCATAATATTTGTTTGTAAAATATAATTTTTAACTTCAGTATTTAATTAACATTTACATTTTTTTTTATTATCTTCACGATAAATGAATGAATATGGAAAAGTAGAGTGAATGTCATATGAAGCAAACATTTGTTTGTAAATAAACTACAAGATGTGTTTTGAATTTAGAACAAATTACATCAATAAAGGTCAATGTTCTAAAATTAAATTGGTAATCTTCAAATTAAGGATTAGAAAATAAATCAATGTTAAATTTGAATTAACATCCTTAAAAAATTCACTAGTTCTATAAAAAATTAATTAAACAAAATTAAGATGATGATGCGTTTAATATAAAATCAAAAAAATTCAATAATTACAAGCAAGTGGTAGAATGTTTCTTTTGGATAATTTTTTTTAAAGTAAATTTAACTAAAATAGAAGAATGTTTAACAATGTGCGTTAATTTTATAATAAAAGAAGTTTAAAAGAAAATATAAAACAATATAAAAAAAATATAATAAGGTAACGGTTGTAATCATAGGTCATTAAACCACTCTTTGAATGTATGTTTAATTTAATTGAAAAATGAAAAACATATAAACATAGTGAGTAAATATGTTTCTCGAATACGTTTTTACAATAAATAAAACTTCTGTATTGTAATTATTATGAAATAAAATAAAATATAGCTACACACATCATTAAAATCTAAAAATAGAAAACTACTAATTTTAGCAGTTAATAATTACAAAAAATAATTAACGCATTTATTTTAGATTTTGGAATAGATTTTTATCAGTATAACTGAGTGACATTTCTATTTATAATTAACCATTCACGGTTTTTTCATGACATTTTCTTATTAAATACATAAGAAATACAAAAATTCATCAAGGAATAAATTCGTAATAATAATAAACAAAATTTTCAAATCTCTCAATCAACAGTGTATGTAACTATATATAAAACATCAATTTACAATTTTCATGATTATTACTATCGTACATTTTTGATATTAGTTGGTTCTTATGACGGTGAGACGTTTCTACACATTCAAAATCAATTTGACGAAAATAAATGTAGAGTACCAAAACCCGAGAAGATTTAATACGAATATATTGTTCAAAAGAGAGACACACTCCTTTTGTAATCGATTTATCGATGGACATGCGCATATTTAGTGCTTTCCTCTTGTCTCTATATATAGGATTTGATATGATCATTATGCTCATATATGACTGAGACAAATACCGTATATAGAAATATAGAACAATTTTTATTGTTGTAATTTTTGATTTTAAGTTTGCAAATTGAATAAGAGAGTAACAAGTAATTTTTTTAAAATATTATTTTACTAATTTACTCTAATTTACTTGATATTTTATTGCTTATGTTGGAACCGGCAAGTGTCTTTCTTCTGATAGTGAAAAATTTCATAAGGATGAATACATTTTTCTGTTCAAACTTGCATATTACATAAACCCATACCTGTTTTTGTTATTAATGCCTGTTTATAGATATGTGGCTTTAGCAGAAGTACAATGTGTTCACTTTACTCTTTAAAAATGCTAACATTGTGGGTGGACTTGTTTCTTCTTTATTTCTTCTTTTATATTTTACAAATTTTAACTTCGTTTGAATATTTTTTTTTGATTAAAATGAAAACGAAATTTTTCTGCTAAGTATTGGGACAACATTGATTCGTAAACATTGCATACAGTGAATATGATCGTGGAATTATTTAGTATTTTTTATTTAATACTTACCAGATGATTTAAGTAGTTCAGGTGCAACTAAATCTGTTAAATCTGGTTCTTCGCCATACCAAAATATCCATAATTCTTTTGCAGCTGTCAAAGACAATGGTGGATGTGTAACACTTGTGGGTTGTTGTAAAGATAAATCGAATAATCCAGCTGGATCTGGATCTGGTTTTGGTGCTGCTATACGACGCCATACACATAATATATCTACAGCAAGGCATTTTGAATAAGAACGTAACACTGGATCGTCTAGTGGATCACTAGAAGCATTCGGTCGCTCTACTTGAACCAATTTACGCCATTTAATACCGCACAAATCGGTCTAAAACAAAAAACAAAATATATTATTATAAAGTTTTTAAAGAGGTACTGACTTTGTCTGGCCAACGACCTTCTAGTTTGCATCTACACTACTGTGATAGTTGTAATAAATTTATAACTTAATAAAACAATAGTAGTACCACAACTGATTTTTCATTCATGTATGTGTATACAAAAGTATTTCAGAATTACTATCTATTATCTAAGCATAATCATTTGAACTATGCTTAAAAATTATTAAAATTCTAAAAATTAACAAAAAAAAAAAATAAAAGAAACAATTCTACAGCATCATCAGAGTCGTCCCTTTTGATTGTATCACATTCCATAGAGAAAAATATACATATATGTATATAAAATTCAAAAGAGCATTGCAGACACGTGTCTCTCACATATTATTATCACATTGTATGTGTAAAGATAATATTGATATATTCCTTCTCTCAAATTCTCTTGTTATTAAATTGTATTATTTTAGTCTGTTGCTTCTTAATAATTCAACTCAGGTACATATGACTATGTATATTGCATATGTATTGATAATATTCAAATGAAGAATATACACACACACAATCATAGAAATTTTATAAACAAAAGGTTATCGTAAATTTTCGTCATTCATATGAATGTACGCACAGCAATTGAATCAATGAAAATTGAGAGTATAAAAGAGAGCTTTTGTGTATGTGTTGGTTACAATGCCATTTTATACGTCACAATAACTGTACGTTGACCTATACGGTTTTCTCTAATCCAACAAAAATTTTATAGTTACATGGTTGTGTGTTTTATAAATGGAGATACAGTTAAACAGGCTACACAAAAATAATATAAAAACTCGACTAAAAAATGTCATGATTACGTATGGAAAGTCGTGTGTTTTTATTTATGTTTACTTTTTACGCCAGATGTTATTTCAATATAGATGAAAGCAAACGTACTTCATATGGAATCCTATCTAACGCACATCTTTATGTATTTGTAAATCCTACATTTAGACGACAAATAAAATATTCGGATTTTATTAAAAGTATAAGTAATGATCATTATTTTTCTCCATAAAAAAATATAAAAGAGGAACATGATTGTTTTGTTTTAACATGTTTTTACTTATTATCTTAATCAGTAATAATCATAGCTATATAAATATGTAAGATTGCATCGGTGCTAATATTTTTACGATAAAAAGGTTATTTTGATTTTTATCGTATGGAAATATTACCAAATAGAGATAGAACGGCATTCAACCATAAAAATGAAGACACAACAAATTATATCACCGAGATCATCATAATAAAAAACCCCGTTCAACCGATCTTAAATATACATTACAGTTTTATAAACAATCAACATAAATTTAAGTACCGGAGTAAATCTTTAAATGCTATTGTTTCTCTATTCAGTTTTTCTCATTTTCATATTCAAGACAAACTTAAAAAAAAAACATGTTTTATGTGAATTCAGAATTTTCGTATAATATGTATTAAAAATATGTTAAAAACAATAAAATATTTGTTTTTTTATTCATTACAAAAATTTTGATTCAATATCAAAAAATATAATAGCATTTTAACAGGTCACAATCCACAATAATTGAATTAAAAATGGTTTTCCGTTGAAAACAGTTATTTAAAAAAAATTGATCATTAATTTTGGCATATGGTTTGCTTTATTAATTAACTTTTACCTTATATTAAGAAAAAGGAATAATTATTACAATGCAAACATGTTTATCACATACTTTCGAATACTTGGTAAAATAAAAAAATACAATAACTTTCATAGCAAAAGCCGCATGCGCTTCCTAACAAATAGACAGAAAAATTTCAATACAATATCACGCATCACAAAACTCTCTGGTTTGACTTCACATTGAGTATTGTTGTTATAATAAAAAATATTAACAAAAAATCTTTTTTTTTTTACTCAATTGAAGTGAACTGAACGGTGTTTTGTATATCTAATGTGTAAACATAACTTTTAAGATACAAATTATCAATTTTTTATTATGTGAACATCATCTATGTTGTAACTCTCTTACTCATTTAAATAATTAAAATCATTAAAATCAAATAATCTAATGTCTTAAGGATACTTTTACAGTTAAAAAGTAGGAAATTGAGTTAAAAATGATAACAAAACAGAAAAAAATTATATTAAATTCATTGACAGACACAATCAAAATATTTACATTTATCCCGCCATGTCATAACATACTTAATTTGTAAATAATATTCAATATTATTAATATTATTTATAAACTACCTGTGACAGTTTTCAAATATCACATTCTACGATTGTATGCAGTAATACTACAAAAGTAATAATCGTACACATATCATAAAAGTGTATAATTGTGACGTTATTTTAAATAAAGTAAACAATTATGGTTGCTCTTGAAAATTAAACTGTTTATTTTTAAAATAAACTCTCTATTTTTAAAAAAATTGAATAAAACTTATTAAAAATTTCAACACTGTGAAAAAAGTAAAATTAAACCTTTTGGTTTAATTAAAATGCATTATTGTTAACAATGCAAAGTTAAGGTACTTGTTTTCAGAGCAGAAATTTTTTTTTACAATAATAATTATAATAATAAACACAGACACATACATACATTTAAATTTTATAAAAAAATTATCATTTCTTTATGCAAACTACAGGGAATTATTTTATAATCGAATGCAAAAGATCTAAGCATGAAATACATGTTATACATATTATAATATTCGAGTTAAAAAAAAAGCATAGAGGTAAAGAATAATAACATTAACAAACACATGTTTAAAAAGAATCGATCATTCGTGTATATATATAACATTTATTTCGTATAATGTTTTATACTTATATATGGTTGATGAAGAGAACACACATTTATAACTTTTATATACACAATATGAATAATAATAATGCTAGAC
This sequence comes from Culicoides sonorensis, assembly GCA_900002565.1. Taxonomy (NCBI): domain Eukaryota; kingdom Metazoa; phylum Arthropoda; class Insecta; order Diptera; family Ceratopogonidae; genus Culicoides; species Culicoides sonorensis. The sequence goes on along the minus strand of LN483467.1, from coordinate 383,351 downwards.
ATGGTATATTATGTTTTTTTTTGCTTTATGATTGTATTTATACTAAATAAATGTTATTTTTGTGAACATTCACACAAGAGAGATTCGACTTGAATTTACTTGGATGTCCTACTTTCAATCACTTGCCGCACAATTTCTGTACAATACCTGTATAAATTTATACATAAGATATAACTTGTACAAAGTGTGACGACATAAGATGATATGACTTTTAAAACTTATGTTTATATAAATGTTCAACGTAATAAACTAAAAATATGTAGAATAAAATTAATAATAATAAACTATTTGTTTATATTCACTATTAGTTAACTTTTTTTAAAACATAATGTTATTATTATTAATTGTGTTTTGATATTTAAAGGAAAAATTTGCGCATTTATTTGAAAAACAAAAAATATTATTTTTGTTATGTATATTTCACACAATACTGCATTCTATTTCAGTAATAATTACAACATATACTTCGCATATTGGGTTTTGTTTTTTTTTGCATTAAGTTCAGCAAAATAGAATGATTATGCTATTGCAATAAATTAATTTACAATAATAATAATAATAAATATATATGTAAATAATATACATACCAAGGCAAAAAAGTTTGTGTGGCAATCCTCCAAACTTGCGCCGTTAGTTTGGCTTTGATGCGTCATAGTTGCTGCTTTTGTATAAATCTTTTTATCATTTTCACTTACAAAGATACAAATTAATTTTTAATTTAAACTTTTAATTTTATTTTAATTATATCTTTTTTTTTCCTTGTGTATTCTTTTTTTATTATTATTATTTTTATATCAACGACTTTGTGTGTAATATGATTTTATAATTTATTTATTAATATGTGAATACTTTGTTAGTGTAATGGACTACACATTTTATATATGTTCTATAAGTATATGATTCATTTCTTGTTGCTCTCTTTTTTAACTTAATTTCTATTGAAAAATTTTGTTGTTTCTTGATTTTGCTTAATTTAAAACTAATTTTTATGCCTTTTACTTTTCTTTTTTTATATATTTTTCATTAGAATTGCTTTAACACAAAATAAAAAACGGCTTGTACTTGTAAATTTAATTTTTTTTTAAGTATATTACACGAAGAGATTTCACCTTCACGTCCTACAGTGCTTTTAAATAATCATCGAAAAAGACGCTCACACATTGATTTTGTACAACGACAACAATATGATACAGACTTTAATAGATATAAAGCACTCTCTTATAATTTTTTTTCAAAATATTTTATATACTGTACTGTTATATTTTTGTGTCGATTAGTCGATTATTATTATTATTGTTGTTAAAACTGCACACAATATATCTTGTATGCGAGAGAGTATTTATGGAGAGATGCACTTGTATTTGTGTGTATTATTTCATGTATTAATATGGACTTTATGTGTTTGTTTGATTCGTAAACTTTATATACAATTTTCGCATACACACACACACACTCGCTTTTCTTTTTCTTCTTCTCTCCTTTTCATATAACTATATATATATATATTACTCGTTTATTTATCATGCAGTTACTCTGAACTGTAGATGTATTTGTATATGCGAGTGTTTAATTGTACACACACAGTCCCTGTTTAAAATTTATAAATCTATGTATAGATGTATAAATTGTACACATAAAAAAATTTTCTACTCAAAATTTTTATTTAAACCGAATTTGCACAATTTTCATAGATTTAACTTGAAACTTTTATAATTTTCTGGTAGATTTTACATTTTTGCACTTATTTAACATATTTTCACTATTTATTTCATTGTAATTATGTACTTTTTCTATTTTTTTCAGCGCACTCCCAACTACCCGTTTTTATATATTAGAAAGTTGTATATATGTGTGAATTGTCAGAATTACCTCTCATCATTTACTCCAGATGTCTCTGTCTATATTTGAATGGGGCTCTGCATTACTGGCTTTTAGTGACAAAAATTCAAACGCAAGCAGAGTTTCTGTTAAGATTTGGGTGAATTATTTTACTTTAACAATCAATCAATAATTCAGCTAAAACAAAAAGCTGCCTAGTGTGTTAGTGTTCATTGTGATAATTTTCTCCAATTAATCAGACTTTAATATTCTGATATTAAAATAACTTAATTAATTGAAATGAAATATGTTTAAAGGGAAATTACAAGCAAACATTGAATTAGCGTTTATACATCATGCAACATAAATTTTACTCCATGTGATATAGATTGAATATGCTTTTCATTGACAATGAACATTTGATAAACAAACATTAAATAAATCCGAGAGAAAAATTAACTTTTTCAGATTGGTTACTTGCAAAAATAACAGAATAATAAAATAGAATATGGCAACAATCTTAAGAAATGGATATCGTGCTGTTAAGCCAGATTTTTGTGCTCAAAGTGTAAGTAACTACATTTGTATTTGTCAAGTAAATTGATTTTCAATGTTCTCCTCGTTTTCTATAAAAGTATTTTATGCGATATGCTAGTTCAAATAGAATCAAGGAATTTCGACCTCGAAAACCCAAACCACAGGAAAAGGGACCACGAATTGATTCATTTGGAACTTCATTGGAAAACAAAGGATATCTTCGTCCATATAAACCATATGATCCGCCATCTGATTTTCGTTCTAAAATCGAGGAATTAGCTGCTTCACTTAATATTTCACAATCAAATAGTGAGTTTGAATCAAAAACAATTAAATACGAGTTTTTGAATAAGTGTTTCGAAGAATTCAAACATATTGTACCAAATTCAAAAATGCATGAAATCAAAACAGTTGGTAAGCGATTTTTTTTTTGTAAAGTAATAACATTTATTTATTTTTAATTTTTAGCGGATGTTATTCAATTCTACCAGACCCCATTAAGTACAACTGTGCCATTAGACGCATTAAAAACTGTGGAGCTTCCTGAAAATTTGCATGTCCAATATGATTACCACAGGTTCCATCCTGATACAGATACAATGTTTGGAGGTCAAACAGCTTTTCCAAAAAGTCACACAATTGTAACTGGATTGAAATACAAGGACAAATATCGTAGTTTGAAAGCAAAGACAAGCTGGCCATAAAGTACTTTCGTAATTTTAGTGAAATGAAATGAAAGATTAGTTACTCAATCATTTTATCTTCTTTATTTAAACTTTCTAGCCACTTTTTTGATACAAAATGCAATTTCAAATGTTGAATTTTTGACGCATCTCCATCCCAATCTTGAAAATGTTTAAACTCAACTGGATCACATAAATTAGGAAGCTCTAAACCACCACCATTAAAATCACTGACTTCTTTTTCTAAAGTTATTTTGATAACTGATTCCCGAGATGCATGTTGATTTGATCTTTTTTTGTTTAAGGTGTGTTTAATATTGATTTGTTCCAATTCTTCATCAAATCTCGCAAGATATGCCTGTATGAGCTCTTTGTACATATCAGGAGTAAGAGGTCCCTCAATATCCTCTATTTGTTCATAAAACCAGAATAGTTGCTTTCCTTGTACATTCATTTTAGCTGCATTTCCAAATTTCTTCAACTGACGATTCTTGATTCTGAAACAAATGAAATGATGAGGAAATGTATCTACCAATTTATTAGAAAATGCTTACTTTTTTGTTTTTTTAATCAAATTCAACGTTTTCCTACTACTAGGATGTTTACACTGGAGTAATTTCTTCGCAAGACCTTTACCCTAAAACAATAACAGTAAAAGAAATGTTTCTTGAAATATATTAAGCTAAATTGATTTACCATTTTGAAAATAAAATATTGAAAATGTGTACATGTGAAATAAATATGCTGGTTGTTTACTTTAATTGAGTAACCACATAGTCACTCAGAGATGATAGGAAAAAAAATTTAAATTGTTGTTCCGTTACTAAATAACCTTTTATTGTTTATTCAATTTTTTTAAAGTTAATAAAAATATCATTTTCTACTGAAGAAATAAATAAAAAAGCTTTCTTCTGATATTTTAATGGTTCTTTTGTTCGTTCATCCAAAGAAAGTTCAAAGTTTCTTATGATCTCGACAATTCCTCTTTTCACTTGAGCCAACGCAAACCGCATTCCTGCAATATTTATCTGTAGTTTAAATTTAAATTACAATTCAAACAGTTACCTAAACAAATTCTCGGACCATCACTAAAAGGCAAAAAAATACATTTTTCTTTGAACTCTCTAGCACCACCACTTTCTGGACTAAACCTTTCAGGGTCAAAATTATAAGGATTTGAATAATATTTCTCATCCGTATGTAAACAATAAATTGGGATGTTACTAGGGAAAATTAATAAGTTATATCACAGTTTTTTCTGAACAAAAAATAAAATATTTACACTATAGTTCCTTTTTTGATTGTGACATTTTGATTTTCATATAATTCGAGATTTGTATCCTCGGTACAAATTTTCGCAATAACAGGAATTGATGGATGCAAACGCAAAGTTTCTACGAGATAATAAAATTAATTTAAAGGTTTTTTTTTTCATCTCTATTTACATACTGACCATTAATGACCATATCCAAATAAGACATTTCTTCAATAAAATCATATGAGAGATTGCCATTGTGTAATAAAACATAATGCTCAATTTCTTCGCGAAGTCTTAGTTGTACTTCCTGGTTTTTTGAAAGCTCATACAAAACATTGAACATAAAAATACTTGAAGTGTCAAAGCCATCCAAGAAAAAAGTGAGTCCATTAGCTGCTATATCAAGTAATGAACCGCCTTTGCGTTGTTGAACATCCAGTAAAAAATCCAAATAGTCAAGGCGGTTTTCAACACTTGACTTCCTATGAATCGTAGCATCTCTCATTAATTTTATAAAAAAATCCTCTGAAGTTTTGTCTACATAGGTTCCCTTGTAAAATTTATTGATAAATGGAAATAATGAAATTATTGCTAGATGAGACCAAATTTGGTTTGACATAATATTTCGGGCTCGATCTAAGATTATAGGATTTTTTTCTGAGAATGCTTCAGCATTCATTCCAAATATACATGAAGCAACTATGTTACACGTATAACGAGCACACAAATCTTTAACCTCAATGGGTTTGGACTGTTCATTTATGTAATTAACCAATTTCTTGCAACTGTCTTCTATTATAGGATATTGCGTTTTAATCTAAAAAAAATTATAATTACTTCGAATTAAAAAAAAAATAACATTATTACCTTGAAAACAGAGAATCCAGAAACAAGTTCACCACGTTTCTCTTTCCATTCATCACCTTTCAAGATAAAGGGATTCCGACCAAGTAGCTTATCTGTCTGTTTTGTCACCTATCAATTAATATAAATATTAGATTCTATACAATAATAATATACATTGTCTTTATATGGAACAATTGACCTTGCACTTCAGAAAGTTGTATTCAAAGCTTATTTTATATTATCATTATTTTTTTAAAATCATTGCGTGTCTCTTCTAATAATAATGATAAGACTTAGAACCTAATTTACAAATTTTCAACCATTGTGTTTAAACTTATAACTGTATTACTTACCGGCTCACTAAAATAATTATCTCGGAAAAATTTGAATTTTGAAACTAGTACAGTTTTCACTACCTTTGGATTTATGATTAATAATTGGGGTTGCCTTAATACAAAAATTCCAACAAAGTTATATTTCAACCGATAATTTCTGAACATAATAACATTAATAATCAAATTATATAATTTATTATTTCAACTTGTTCATACTCATAAATTTGAGCAAATTCATATATATAATTTTGCTTGTTGTGCCAAATGCTAGGAATGTGTCCATGCCATCCTTCCACTTTGGGTCCTGGTACATTCAAGTTCTTCCAATGGTTGTAAGGATAAACAAGATAGTTATAAATCAACAAAAGAAGTAGAGATATGACTATGAGCAAAACAAACATTTTTTTAGAGATTAAAAAAAAACGTCTAAATGTTTCTCTGGTCTCGAATGAACTGATCATTTCATTAATTTTTATTGTATTTTGATTTGCCTTAAATTTAATTGTAAAATTAACTGTCATAAGTCACGTGGTTGCTTTGAATCATAAAATAAGAACTCAACCACTCAACATCTGTTTTATTATGAATCGCACTACAAAATTATGAATCATCTATTGCTTGTAATTAAATAAATTAAATTTCATTCTAATTTGCTGTATTTAAAGGATATAAAAATGTGGTCAAGTGGTCCAAATTACACAAAGCTTAAAACGAATTTAAGGCTTGCTCAAAATCGTTTAAAGCTGTAGGTTATTTTTATTTGATATGTTTAGTTTTAGTTTTGATATATTTTTCCTTTGTAGATTGGAAAAGAAAAAAACTGAATTGGCTCAAAAATCAAGGAAGGAAATTGCTGATTATATTGCTGGTGGGAAAGTTGAACGTGCAAGAATACGTGTTGAGCATATTATTCGTGAGGATTTTTTTGTAGAAGCAATGGAAATTGTAGAGATGTTTTGTGATTTATTGCTTGCTCGATTTGGATTAATAACTCAAATGAAGGATCTTGACGATGGTATTGCTGAGGCTGTTGCTTCTTTAATTTGGGTAACACCTCGATTACAAGCTGATGTTTTAGAGTTGAAAGTTGTATCAGATGTGTTTGCTGTAAAATATGGTAAACCAGTAATTCAAGCAATTATTGATGGTCAGGGAGAATACAAACCTTCTGAAAAATTAGTTCACAAATTAGCAATACAAGCACCTCCTAAACTACTGGTAGAGAAATATCTAATTGAAATTGCAAAAGTTTATAATATCGAATATGAACCAGATCCGCAAGTCATGTCACAACGCGATGGTGTATTGATTGATTTAAGTAATGGTCCAGATGGTTCAGTACCACCACCCCCAGCAGGGTTTTTTGGATATCCTCAGCCTCCTGTTTTTCCAACTATGCCAACGCCACCATCTTCAACTCCATTCAATTATCCGGTAAGATATTCATTAAATAATTTGGAACAAATTTGACATGAAAATTTTTACAGCCACCTGGTGGAAATTCTGGAGGATTTGGAGCTTCATCACTTCCAACTGCTCCTGAAATAAGTGCCCGTCATTATCCGCGATTATATGCAGAAAAATCGAAACCCAAAAGTGAAGATGCAACTACTCAAAAAGAAATTGATGATGTTGAAAAGTTTTTATCTGGAGAAACAAGTGAAGCTGGGCCTCCACCTTCTTATGATTCCTTACCATCAGACAGTGTCCCGGTAAGTACAGTGTACCTTTGTATTTCACTCTTTATGCTTTATTCTCCTTTCACTCATAACCCTCACGCTATCATGGACGTATTCATTTGTAAGTTCCTAGTAATCATTTATTTTTCACTGTATTAAATAAAACCCTATTTAACTAAATAAAGATTTCTTTTTCTCTATATTAGGCTATGTTTAAACCAACACCAACCCCTCGTTCACAACCTGCAACTAACGACCAACCATCAAATTATTTGATGCAGGATCTGCCAGCTATTCCAACCGATTTACCAGACGTACCTCATGATTTCTCCGAGTTGCCTGATAAATCCGATGAAATTGATTTTGACGATCTATCAAAAAGATTTGAAGCATTAAAAAAGAAAAAGTGAATTATAAGTATTTTTATAACCATTATAATAATTCTACTTGGATAAAAGCAGCATGCTAAAATGAATTTGTTATACTAAATTTTAACACTGTTAAATATATCAAAAATTTAATGTTAATCATTTACTAAATAAATTTCCAATATTTTTTATTCATTTATGTAATTTTTTATTGCTTTATTCAAAAATAATATATTTATTCATGTAATAATTTGTCTATGTTTAATTTTAATTAGTTTGATCAGGGCCAGCATCTTTGATTTCAGCTGTATCATTCAAATCTTCAATTGCAACACTTTCATTGCGGTTTCGATGCAAATTTGTATAGAGTTCAGCTCGATGTTTTAAAACTTGTTTAACGATTTCTATTTTAGATGAAAATTGAATTTATAATATGACTTATAAGTATTGACTATTTATTACCTTCAAGTAAGTCTCTCGAATCAATCATTTGTCCAATTTCTTCAGCGACTTCTTGTGCTAACCATGGTTTGAGCTGCTCTTCTAACAATTGTCGATCTGCTGTTTCTCTTAGGGGCTCTATATCTTCTAACACTCCTGGTAGTAAATCTGAAATATACCCTTGAATTAGTTTTGCCGCTGTTACACGTTCTTGCATTTCACTGTCCAGCTCTTTTGTTAACATATCTTGTGCTAATCGACGTTTCTATTGAAATAATCAATGATTTAGTTTTTAAATTGAGTTAAACTGTACCAAAAAGAAAACCTTTTCTGATTTTAAACGCATTTCTTGCTCTTCTAATCTTCTCACTTCAGCCTCTTCTTTTTCTCGAATTGCCAATAACTTTTGTTGTTGCTCTTTCAAATCAGCTAATTCTTCTTCATGCATCACTTCGATGAGTGCTTGTTCGAGAGTTCGACCAACTAAAGTTTCAATAATGGGTTGCACTTCTGTGTCAAAGTCAAATAATTCGCCATCTAAAATTTCAGTACTTGCATCGACCCCAGCAATACCAGGAACATGTTTGGGGGTAGGAGGACGTTGGAGAAACAGATCAGTTTGACAACAGACATCAAATTCAGGTGGACGATCAAATAACTTGAAAATAGACTTGATTAACAAAAATAAAAAATTAAATTTAAAATATACCTCTTCAAGATACTTTTCCGTTTGCACATTTTCATGTTTCCGACCTTTACATGGAGGAGGTGTTCCAATAATGTTTCTTTGATTTCTTCCCAACTGCTTATTTCGTAACATTATTCTGCGTTGCTTTTCATATTCTTTTTGTGATGAGTCACCTTCAGCCTTATAATATAAGAAAAATTATGATTATAAGCGATACATTAAGAATAATTGAGGAAAAAAACATCTAAAGCATATTGTATGGTAAAAAGGACACAAAATAAAGAGATTAGAAATATAAAGAATTTGCTTTTTTTCTAAAAACAGTTTTATAGCTCAAAATAAAAACGTTAAATGCCATGCCCTTCTGTTCTCTATAAATGTAAACGTTTGAACTATAATAAGGGACTTACCTTCCCTGATAGAAGACCAGCATTGCCAAAATTTGGATTCCACTGGTGATAATTATTTTGTAAATTTGAAAATAAAAACTTAAAATTGGCATGGGAATTGAACAAAAATGTAAGATGATTATAAAACAATCTATTTCAATACAGGACTATAAAACTCTAATCTAATTGCACCCAAAACCATGTTTTATTCGTAAGTTACTTACCGAATTCAAATTATTAAAGTTAGTTCCACGAACAATCCTTCGATCATGCATTACATTTTGATAGTTTGATTGGGTTTGTGTTGCCTGTAAATGTTGTTGTTGATTTTGTTGTAAGCTTATGCTTTGTCCCCCTTCATCTCTAAGGTAACCCATGAAATAAGAGAATTTTTTTTTTAATTTAATAAATTATTATTAATAATATGGGTTTAAATTAAACTGATTTCTTTACAAATAATCAAAAGTAAAAGAAAAAATCAAATTCGTTTAAGTTATAAAACGAAATAAAAGAGTTAGTGACCGGCATCATAAAGTCTGGTACAACAGTACTTAGCACGTGAAATACCCTTAAATAAACATGTTCAAGTGGATTCCTTTACTTTTATTTTTCGTGTTATTTAAATCGAATGTTCTATTGTTATTTATCGTTTGCTTGGCAATTTGTGGTCAATGTTTTGTTTAATAAAAGTTATTAACATTTGCATTTACTACTCTTTTAAATAAAAAATTAAAAGTTTTGTAAAAGAAATTAAACATTTTGAAGGACACACGCAACTATTCGATGAAGCAGGTATTACAAAAGCTTAAAGTTATGGTTCACTTAATTATTCCGGTGACATGGCATCTGTACAGCAAATAAATTTATGAAAATGACGTCTTTTGAAATTATCGCAAGCAAAGTGTTGACATTTCTTCAAATGGAGAATATGAATTTTCCAATAAATATAAAGTGGTCTAGACATGAATTTCACTCAAAATTGCAAATTTCTACTGAAAAAAATTAGTAATATCATGTTCAAAAAATTCTGATTGAGTATTTCCAGTTTTCTAACCTTTCACCTTGAACAATTTAAATTAACCATACATCTATATTTAGACCAGTAAGAAAAAAGTTATCAGCATGTAACATAACAGTTGAAGTTAAGCTTTAACTATTTACAGTTTCAATATTAATTCATGACGTATATGAACTTTTTTGATCAGAAAGATATTTTCTTTAAAAAGGAGAAAAGGTTCAGTGGACACATAAAAACATATAACTCGTAATGAAGATTATCAAACTTAACAATAAAAAAATTAGGTGACCTTTGATCAAGCAATCATAAATAAACACAATTGAATCAGTTTACTCATGTCAATTTCATTCTATTTTCGATTGACCTCTTACGTTTCATTTAATAAAAGTCATTCGGCTATCGTTTATAATAAGTGCATTTCAAGTCAACTTAACTCAATCTTATGAAAGTTCTACTTTTACAAAATCCGGGACACGCATTCAAGGATAAAGTGCGCGTAATAATATTTTTTTTAGTTTAACAAACAAATTAATATTGATGAAAATGAAATAAAAAACAAATACTGACAATAATAAAATTAGATCACATGTCGTAACTACCGGCTAAGTAATTATTAATGATAAAGTTCTTATAAATATACAATAATCAATAACTGATTGACATGTTAGTTAAAAATATTTTACATTATATATAATTGACCTCTTTACATTATTATTTTTAAGCTTAATTAAAGGAAGCAAAAATTGCAATACGAAGTTTTTGATTAGAGATGAATGACATTAGTCATGATAATTATTTATGTAGTTATTGTTATTTGATCAAAACCAATTGTTTGTATAATTTTATTGATTGTGTATTTAAGTGAAATCGTTGAATCTACCCTCAAATACCAATAAACGGTTATGTTCATTTTATTGATACAGATCACCATTATTTATTTTTGGGGCCAATTAACTTTCGATAATAATTTCACACAATATGATTTCGGTTTGCGGTGGACGCCTTTTCATATCAAATCTTATTTAATCGATTAAACGGCTTTTAAAAGCTAACCTAAGCTAAGTACTTCACACTTTCTTTTGATAGATTCAAAACCAATTTCCATTTTGACACGGTATGTCTTGTTAATTATTAAGTTGAATTATTCAATATAATTTAAAATCTCTGTATGGTCAATAAAAATATGAGCACAAGACAATGTCGATTACAAAAAAGATTACAAGTGCATGAAATAATGTCATTATATTTTATATTAAATTAGGGTTAAATTGGGTCAATTCTTCCTTTCGCTATTACTTAAAAAATGTCATTTTCTCCTTTAAGCGTCTAACTGCAATAATAATAATCATTATGAAACAATCAAATTTGTGCTACAAAACAAAATTATTATCTTTAACAGGAAATTATGCCTTGAAATTAAATTTGCATAATATGACTGCATTAAAAATTGAAAAATATTAAGGCAACATAGTAAAATGACTTGATGTTGATTATTGTTATTTATTATTACAATTTGTTTTTAAAAAACCATACATCGAATGTCCTTGGGTGCCATTTTTTTCATTTTTATATGTATGAAAGGAAATATGGAAAATCAAGATAATAGAAGTAGTATTTGTAAATGAGAAAATTGACTTAAATGTTAAAATGTATCATACACTGTACAAATATTCAGTTTTATAAGTGTGAAAACTAATTGAAGCTTGCTTTTTTTCCATTTGCTTTTGTATGCTATTATATCACATGGTGATAATGATTATTTTTTTTACCTAGACTTGATAGCTATTTTAAAACCACGAACTCCACTAGCTAAAACATTAACTTCTTCTGCTTTTTTCTTAAAGTACCTTTTTTTATTATAATTATTAGTTTTTTTACTGTAACTGCCATTATAATTGCGTTTTTCATGTTTAATCTCCTCTACACGTCCTTCCTCTAGAGTACTCTGACTGCTTTCAAGGGAGGTCAAATTAATGCGACGGTTCATTAAGATCTTTGGTTTACTAGAGAATGTATACATCTAAATAGAAAATCAAATATAATTTTGATTTGATGGAAGTTCTAGAAAATGGCTTACTTTTTTCGGAAGTGGTGGAAGTATTTTAGTTGGTTGAAGAAATACACCTCGAGGTACAGTTGTAATAAATAATGGTTTTTTATGCAAATCATCACGAGTGCTTCCCTATAGTTTAGTTTATATTTTATAATGCTTGTAAATTTTATAATTATTCAAGACATACATTTCTTGATGAATCTTTTGACAAATGTATGGATCTCAATTTTTGATCCAATTGTCGACTAAATAAATGATTTTTATTTAGTTCAACAAAACCATTATGAGTTTTTGTATCATGTTCTTCTGAAGACTTATTATCTGAAGCGATAATTTGTGACTCCAGATCAGTGATATCCAGTCCATCATTGTTCTCAATGGACTTTATTTTGTTATTATGTTGTAGTGGTCGAACAATGGCGTTAGGTTTATTGCCGTAAACAGCTAAGCTTTCAATTGATCCTTTTAAATTATAATTGAAGTCAAACGATGCTAAAAGGTCGTCTGATGCACGATTTGAAAATGTAAGCATTTCCCGTGTAATGTAAATTAGAATGAAAAAAAAATAATACAAGGCAATTTTATGGATCTTAAAGGAATTTAAATTTCTTGAATCACGTTAAATTACTTCTGTTTTTCTCATACATTATTAATGAAAATTCAAAAACAAAAATATATTTAACCATAGAAAATGAAATGACCGGTGTATGAAATCAATATTTTTTTTTCACTTTGTATATGTAATTACAAACTAAAACGAAGCCTTGAATATTTTTGAACTCTATAAATTTGAGGTTTGAAATTCACTCAAGAGTTTTTTGTATATCACAAATCACTGAAATTATTCAAACAAGTCCCCTCTTGATTAATATTATTTTGCTTTATTTTTTGATGAAAACAAGAAAATTATGGGGTTAAACAACATTATTTTATATCAATATTCACAAACACTATTCAAATTCAACCGATTTGTAAGACGACTTTCATTAGATTAAATTCAACAAACCACAATACAATAAAAATTCTCATTTTCGCTCTTACTTTTCCTTTTGAAGGATAATTATAATTTTATGTATGGTTAATGGACAACGGCCGGCAAATGGAAAAACTGCTTCTCATGAAAAGTTGTATATTTTCTCTCTCTGATTTTTCGTGGAGAGTATAAAAGAATATTTCGTGGAAAAAAATGGAAAAAACATGCAAACATATTTATTTAAAACTTTATGTTATCAAACTTAAATTCTGATTAAAAACTTTATACAAAATTAAAAAAGTGAAATTAATAAAGGGCAATATAATCGTGGGAAATTTAATAGTTGTTAGTTTGATTTTAATTTTAATTAAATATTAATTTTCTAAACAGAAAATCTAAATTTGAGCAGGTTGTTGTTCTACCTAATTGAACAATTTATTTAAAAAATTTTCCTTTGTAGCATTTTAGACAAATGAGTCATTTCCCTTTAATTTTGTTATGCTCTAATTTTCAAGAAATTCGTAAATTAATACTCTTTGCTAGAATATCATTTAATCTCTTTTGAACAATCTTAATTTATACTTAAAAGAAATAGTCACCTTTAGTAAACTAACTATGCTATTATTAGCACTATAATTTAAGAGAAAGGGAAATCAGAATCAAAGAATCGCAATATAAATGGTAAATTCTACTTTTTTTTCTACACCAAATGAAAAGTCTTCACTGAATTCACTGAGACAAGGTCAAGGACAATGAAGAACTTACATAGAGCTTGATTAATGTTATCTTAAAAAACTTCATGAAAATGTCACATGTATTGAACATGTTTTGTATTTTAAAAGGAAATGTGTTTATATAAAAAAATGATATTGTAATGTTTTCACCTCGCATTGTCAATCATTAATTTTGTATGAGCATGTGATTTTTATCATTAAATGTTATTTTGTGACGTAATTTTATGTTAAGATTATTACAATTTATAAGCAGTTAAATTATATGTATTTATTCACTATAACATTAGTGTCACGCAAAAAGAGGTTTTCGCAAAGTAGTCATTGATTTAAGTTTTTTTCACTGTAAGGTGTCATTTAACGATAAAACACACTATGAATGAATTTTATAAGTACTTTTCCATAATAACCACCTTTTGAGCATAACACTTTATTAACTAAGTTGAAGAATTTGCGTTTCTAAGCAAATTAAAGCAAATATAAACAGATAAACAATAATACTGAACAAAAAATGGCTCTTCGATGAATTTAGTTATGCTGAGTGTTAATAAAAAGCGTTTGTAAAGAAATTTCTGTTTCAGGGTCAAGTTTAAATTTGTTTTTAACTAGACTCACCTAAATTTTTGACTGCCAGTTATCCGAGAAATTTTACGTTGTCCTAAAATTGCTTTTGGTGGACTCATCCATGTGTAAACTCCTTTGGATGGCGGACAAATCGGTGTTTTATTCCAACGAGGATCACCAACATTATTCAAATGTGGCTCTAACAAACCTCCACCATTTATTCCGCCTGATATAAGGTCACTACGTTTGATATCTCCTGTTGAAATACACTTTTTTGATGGAATTGTGGGAGCAGGGCAGGTTGGCATCTTTTTGTTGTTACTTGTTAAATATTTTTTTTCTTCTATGTAATTAAGTTAAAATTTTAAATATTTTGACACTGTTCTAAAATTGTTTTGCACCAAATTTCATTTTATATTAATTACTTTGTAACAGTAACTGCCTTCAGTATTTTATGTTATGTCATTAAATGGTTTTTTTTTAGTTAATGCAGCATTTTTTCTGAAGTGAAGTTCATATTATTAACACACATTTCCACTAATTTTTTATTCTTTTTTTTCTTTTTTAGTCAATGTGTTACTTAACAAAATAAAGATTCTTGATAGTTTTTTTTTTATGTTCAATACCAAATCAGATTTCAAAAATAACTAAAAACTAAACTCTGACACTTACTAAACATTGTATTTTATTTAATACAAATAAATAACGAACGTCAACATGTTTCCATGACAATTGAATATCAGTTTAAAAAAGTTTTTTTTTGATGCTCCTTTGTTATTATGTTTTTGTTTGTAAGAATATCTTTGATATTTTTATTAATGAATGACTTCAATTCTCATAGCAACAGTTTGTTTAGTTCTGTAGAACAATTTCAAGTAATTATTTGGCGCCCATTTAAAACAACTTTCGTTTAAGATCAAAAGATGGTGCTTGTTTTCATTATAATTCAAACAATATTGATCAGTTAATTTAGTTATTTCCTATCAAAAGTGTTAAATGAAATATTCATAAAATTACCAGCACTCATAATTTTAAAATAAAAATATTGTTTAAAATAAAAGACACGACATAAAGCACGAGCTTACAGAAATGGCAGGCGTAGTTGGGTGTCTATCAAAACAAATAATTAACAACTCTCTACATAAAAGCACACTTTTTATATTCTAAACAAATTAAATTTTTTGTCAATTTGTTTTTGTATGCATTTTCTTATGTTTTTTTCATATTCATATATGTTTATATTGAAAATGTGTGTTAATTTGTTTCTCTTTATTATTTTTATATTTTTTTAAACTTTATTTGTCAATTTGCTAAGCATTTTTATCAGATTTTTTTTTTCTTTTTTTTATATTAATAATTTTGATTGTTCAGGTTCTCGCAAACTTCAATGAAGTGATAATTTCCTAAATACCAAGTTTTGCCGTCAAATATGAATGGACTCAAAGACCTACCAAAAAGAAAACATTTAATTAAAATAATTTGAATACAAAGGATTACGAATTAAAAATAGAATAATTACCGCCCATCTCGATCAAAAGGGCAACAGGTAGTTGATTGTCTATACTTTACTCAAAATGTGTTTTTTTTTGTTATGTTTGTATAATCATAGCTGCAGTAGTTTTATGATTATTTGTCAATTCAAATCACGTCAAATACTCTACATAGACGAGTTGAGTCTATCCACATGTTGAAGTTAAACAACGACGGTAAGGTAATAATAATAAATAGTCACTTGTTGACCAAAAAATGACTAACATAGATACTTGTTTTTATGATCGTAAGAAGACAATTTCATAAAATTTGAAAAATTATTATATATGATGACAAAAAAGCCTTTGTTGCTCTGAAAAATTATTCCTTTTATTTAATGAGTCAGAAGTAATTCATATTTAAATGAATTATTGTGAAAAATAGGAATAAAATAGAGATAAAGTAATAAAAATTTTGAATGAAAGAAGTAAAAACTGGATGCAATTCAGTGTTATACGAGCAAAACATATTAATTAATTTAAAGTCTATTATTACGTGATACGTTTACACATTTCATTAGAAATTCATTTCCTTGTTCCACTACATCGACTAAAATCATGTTGAATATTCAAAAGTGAATACTTCCAGCTTCCGAGAACTGAACACAATTCTTTTAAAAAAATCATCATTATTCTTTTTGATTATTAAGAAGTCTGAAGAGGTATATAAATTTATCTGATTCAATAAATCAATTTATCACCTAAGTGTTGTTTTATTGTACTAATTTTGACAATTTTGAAATTATATTGAATTAATTTAACAAGTTAATATTTGTGCTAAAAAAAATGTAAAATTAGGAGGAAAATTTTATTCTTCGCAATTAAATTATTTTAATATCCCTTTAAAATCTTTTAATTTCACTTTAAACAAAGGATAACAAATTAGTTTGTTGCTTATCTATGTCCATATCTTTTGATTCTTGTTAAATGGTCAGGATATTGTTTGTTTTGATTTCTATTGAATTTAAAAACCACACAGAAAGGTAAAGTAATCAAAAAATTACATTGTTAATAAAAAACAGCTTCTGCATTCAAACAATTTTATTTGTTTTTTTTATTATATTTTTGTCATGTCCTTTACCTGATTTCATTTATTTGATCAATCGATGATGTAGGTAAGCACGATGTTTCAGTTAGATTTTGATTATTTTGATAAACTGTAAGTTAAGAAATGCTGTATGCATGTTATAAAATAAAAAAATCTATTAAGAAATTTAATTTTAATTTATACAAATTTCATAAACTATTTGCAATGAAGAAACATCTGTGGCTTAACATCTTATTTAAAATTAAGATAAGTTTTGTAAGTCATGTCACATAAAAGATGATGGCAAAGGAGTAGCTACTTTAATCTACAGAAGGGTGCAAAAATAATAAATATTTGCAGTTAATCGTTTCCTACTTATTATTATCATCAATAATGATGATTTTGGGAAATTCAGATACAGTCTAATTATTACCACGCTACAGGTTTCTATATAATGTGAATTACTTATTTTTTTATTGTGCAACGTAGTAAATGGATAAAATTTATAATGAATTTAATTTATGATATATATCAAAACAATGATACAAAAATATGCGAGAGCGAATTTTATCACATCATCATTGAAAGCAAATAAACACTCATTTGAAAATTCTTCAAAAGTTTCATGACAATTTTTTAATTCTTTGCTGTGTTACTTTTTCAGTAAAATAAAAATTTGAATTGAATATTTGTTTGTTTGATTTTTTAATGTAAAGTATACATTTGTTGAAAATTTTCAATAAATTTTAAACACCTTTGGCATTTGATAAATATATTTTATAGAGCTATACTCATTTTTTATATTTAAGGAATAAAAATATTATATTCGAATTATTCAAGATCTATGGCCAAATAATTGACGTAACAAAAGATGAATATAAAAGTGATAATTTGAATTTGATAAATAAACTTACAATTTATCTATGAAATTAAACAAATTTATGTAAAATTTAATCTCAAAATCAGTATATTAGTAACAAATCAGAGAGAACGGATGTTCTCAAAATCGGACAGCGATTAATGTATTTAGGTGGCCTGCAAGGGGTTGAACTTTTTTTTTTATAAATGAATGAATAATAGGTTAGATGATAATCAAACTTAATACAATAACACAGCAATAAAATGAAAAATTCATTTTTCTTGGTAAAATAAAATTTGAGAGAGACAAAGAAATTATAATTTTAAATTTTATATATATACATTATTATTGAGCTCATTGTTTATGTTTATTGTTTGTTGTTATGCAAGATGAAAACCATTAATCATTTATCAATTTTAGGGCAATATATTGAAAGAAAATTTGTAAATCACACGTCATTGTACTGATACAGGATATAAAAATGAATTTTTTAATAGTTATTGTCTAATGATAATTTGTAAGAATAATAATCAAATTGATAAGGTCAAGATCGTTCAATTTGAGCTGTACATTGTATTAGTTAAATCAAATAGAAACAAATCACATTATCGTGTTTTTCTAAATGAAGAAAAACGTCCTTACAAATTTACGCGTTTTCAATGATACGTTTAATTTTAAAAAACGAAAAAGAATATATGTAATTTCAAAAACACCGGAAGTGTCTGTCATTTTGTCTATTTTTTCTGTATTTATAATCAGTGCTTGACCAAACCTAAGAATAAGTTGTAAAGAAGTAACATTAAACTAAGTGATATTAAGAATCAATTCAATCAAACATTAATGAAAATATACATATTTATTATCAAACAAACTGAAAAAAAAACAGTAATGAAAAATATTGACTTTTATAATTCTAACGATCGTAAAAACATGTAATTGTGATTTTTTTTAGAGTGTCAGATAAATCTAAAAAATTCTGTTAAAATCAAAAAACTTTTAGTTATTTGTATCACACTGCAATACAATCTTATATTAAATTATGTTTTTAATGAGAATAAAAAAAAAACACAATTCAATGTTTAAATTATGAAGATGCTTTGGCATTGTCTCCTAAATAAACCAACTAATAGAAACAATTTAAACATCATCAGAAACACTCTTTTTATAATATAATAAAAATAATAAGGTTTAATAATATAAAAAACACATATTTTTTGCATTAAAAAGAGTCAGAGTAAAATATAAATGTTGATATAAAATGTGAATATTTTGATGAGACACGAAAAAATGTTATTCAATAATATTATGTTGATGGAACATTGACAGGCCACTGATGTGATGTCTGCTGTGTTGTGTTACTGCAGTTGTTGACGAAAATGTTTTGAATAAACAGAATCTAAAGACAATAAAAATAATGAACAAAACAAAAAAAAAATACAACTGATGATGGTGAAGAAAAAAAGATCAGAATTTTATCGATGCGATCAATGCCATTTTATATGTTTGCTGCTTTTGAATGAAAATAATTTTTTATTTGGTTTGATAAGGAACCAACACAATGAGACGAAAACATAATTGGTATAGTGGTGATGACATTCAATAACAGTTAACTATCAGAAGACTGTGTAGGTTGGTTTTCTCAAATGAGAAAACTATTTCGAAATTCAATTTATTCTCTGTTTTAACCTGTTGTTTCTTGATAAACTGTATCATATAATATTTTTTGTCAATGTTAAATCAATATTTTTTTGTATGCACTTTTATTTTATTTATATCTTTTGAATTCATTCTAAATGAGTGATGTCCAAATGGTAAAAAATGTAAAAGGAAAGAAATGAAAGGTGCATATTTTACTCATAAAAAGTTGAGCAGACATTCAAATACTCTTCTGCTGTATATTTGTATACAGTGTGTATGTGCAAGTGACGCCAAAAGTCTTGAATTTTTCATAAATATTCTTGGTTTTTCATCATCATTTAAAATTTAATTCTTTTTTTGTCTTTGTTAAATTGAAACAAATGTTATATTTGATAGTTTTCTGTGATCGATTAATATTAAATTATTTTTTATCTAAAGGAAAGTGCAATAGAAAGCATATAAAAATCCACAGAAGGTTTCATTTTAGAACCTTATTTTGAAGAACAGGAACACATTAAATCACTATTTTATTTAAATTTTAAATCAGAATAATTTACAATGTTAGAAAAGGTCAAGTTGAAAAGTCTTTTATCATATCATTGTTCTATATTTAGTATGTTAACTTCAGTTTTTATGAAAACAAAGTTCTTTGAAAATATTTTCAATGTTGTTAATATTCTCATGAAAAATTTCTACAAAAGATATGAACAAATAAAAAAAATCACGCCTACACTTGATTTCCAGTACATAAACCTCAATCAACAGCTCAGTGAATTGGAAATAATTTAAGTCACGTGTGTTTATATGATTTTATGAAATCTCAATCTAAATATTCACCCCCTTTTCCATGGAAGTGTTTTCTTTAAAAAAAAAAAAATTTTATAACCATTCCCTTCAATATTATTGAGTCACTAATTTAAATGTGTCACAACAAAATATATTTAAATTTTTAGTCAAAATCAGCATAAATTGTGTAGCATTATAACACTTGATGATCTACCAATATTTATGTTTAGCATTGATTTGATTGTTTAAACAATAGATTTTTTTTTGTTTATGACAAACAAAACTTTCACAAAGTACTGTTTATTGTTATTGATGTGAATTGAGAAACAAGAACTAAAGTAAATCACCACAATAATGACATTGATGACATAATGACACATTCATTGAAAAATCAAACTTAGTTCTTGTCACATTAGGGGTTATTAAATGATTATTATTATATTCTAGTAATTTGTAAAAAGTAGAATACATTTAAATTCCAATAAAAATATTTACTAGCGAAGTAGAGCACAATTGTATTCAATATAAAAGAATAAAGAACAAATAATGGTGGAAAAGGCACGAACTTTAATCAAAACACAAATAAAATATATTAAAAAATAGTAAAAATAATTGTAATAACGAAATCAAAATGTTGTTATTTTGTGTAACCTTTTGGGTACAAATAGGAATTAATTAAAATTGTACACTTGGAATTTTGAAGAACTACGACAACGTCAGAGTTCAATACTTCCCTTTATTTTAATGTAATTTCAAATAGTTGCTTTACTTTTTTAAAATATAACAAAATTCATTTTATATTTGTATAAAAAAAATTTTTGTTTGTAATAATTGTTCCAATATGGTTGAACCAGTAATTGATTAATATGTAATCATCTTATATTAATTATTATTATTATTAAATACAACTTCCATATCAGTGGTTTGGATATTTTCAACCATCATCAATAAATCAAAGATTGAATCATGCAATCAATCTTATTTTCACTTGAATTATAAGGTAACATACAATCATGTTTTTCCTATTTTTGATAGAAAATATGCAAGAAATGTTGTTGTTGCTTTTTTTCTGCTTTAATTTATTTTTGCTTTTGTCTGTAATGTAAAAAATTAGCTTGCTTGAGTATAAAAAACATTCAAATTAAAGACACACGTGGACTTTCAAGTATGATATCAAAATAAAGTATATTCTTAATTCATTTTTTTTGATTTTAAATTATTCATGAAACTATTAATTTTAGAGTTCAATAACTGAATGTACCCAGATTCATAAAAAAATTGTATTCTTTTTTTTATTTTACGTAAGTTATTCGAAATAAATATCCTGTTAATAGAAAATATGTCATTAAATCATTTAAATAAAATACATCACAATCAATCTAATTTTTCAATTTCAACAAAAAAAATTATCAAAGAGAATTGAATTAACACTAAAGAGGCAAATACAAATATTATATGAATAAGATAGGACTCTGTCGATAATAATGAGGTAAAACATATAATTGTTGTATTAAGACATGAATCAATAAGAAACAATTGTTTTATAGTGTAATTTTAATAATAAGTTATAACATTATAAAAGTAATATAAAAAAATAAAAATTGAATTCAATCGAGAAAAAATATGTACCTTGAATAATCAACATCATACAAAGGCAATCGATATCATTAATTCATGAATTGATCTATTTTTTACTGAATTTTATTGAAGTTTTGATGATTGAATAAATTGGAATTGGAAATTATTTAGCCACACAATCATGATCATATTGTCATGAAAATAAACTCGTCTACACTTACGTAAGCAAGATAAATCATCGACTTGATATTTCATTTCTATCATTTTTGTTCAAAAATTTACAATGTTCCAATCGGACAATAATTATTAAATAAATCAATAGAAATTATTTTGGATTTATGAGCAAAATAAAAAAATATTCTTATAAAATATTAAAGTTATAAGTTTAGTCAATGAAAATTATGTTGAAAATATCTTACCGATAAAGAAATACATGTGCAATATAATATAAAATGTGTTATATGATGTGTTTCCATCCAATCACCAATCACATTTTAAATTTTAAATACGATTGGATGACAAAAGGAAGGCAGTAAAGAGAGCAGACAAAAAAAAAGGTAAAAAGTAATATTTATTTAATGATTAAGTAAAACAAATGTGATCTTTTATTTGCAAAAGAGTATTTTTTTTTTTTGAATATTATCATTTAATAACTTTGAGAAATTTTATAACCATAAATCAAAATCAAGGTCGATGTAATAATTGTTTTTTTACATTGAAGATGCCATACTATTAATTGATCGCCAACTTAATTGAAATCAAAATAGTTGAAAAACTAACAAATTACAATTGTTTCTTGTTATTACTGTTGCCCGACAGTTTAAAGCACGTATTTAAGAATAAATCACAGAAAAATCAAATTGCACGTTTCTTTTGACTCTTTGTGTTATTTATTTTTTGCTCATTACTTTAAATAATATACATACTAAGTATATAAATATGTAATAAAATATTCAAAAATAGTATTATTTTGCGTCTTCTTTAAACGACCATATAGGATAATGTGATCTGAATGTATAATCAAAACTTTATATTAATATTATTATTTTTTTTTTATTTTGAATCAAATAGACAAGCTTACTGACAAATTTTATTATTTGTAAGAAAATATGTACTAATTTTTTCTTTCAAAATTAAGTGAATAAAAGTACGTTAAAAAATTAACATAAACTAATAAAAGAGTGAATTCAGTAGCTGAAAAAGCCGTAATAAATAATGTGACCAAATTAAACAAAACATATTTAATTTATAAAATTTTGAATAAAAATCATACCGAAGATTCTTTAAATCTTTAAAATCATTAAAGGTAAAGTTCTATTATAAGTTATGTAAACAAGATTCAAACCTTAACAACATTAGAGCAAATAAAATATTTTGATAAAGGAAATTGAACAAATTATTAAATGTTTTACAATTAAAAGAAAAAAAAAACCTGAAGGAAACAGTGAATAAATACATCATTGAAAGATGCCATAATCATGTCTTACTCCTACGCCTTTATGTTTCCTCACATATGAATGTTGTCTCAAAAAAATTACAAATTCAATAATGTTGTTTTTTTTCTTCTGCAAACAATTCAGAAATGAATCAACAAAATATAAATGTAACAATAACAAAATCATGTATTTTGAATAAGAATCATAATAATATTAAAAAAATTGAGTGTGCGTTTTACTAAAACTCTTTGAACTAATGCAATAAATTAAGGCTAACAAAATAATTTTTGATCAGTAATAATATAATGTTTCTTTTTCTGGTTGACTTTTGTACGATTCGCAGTGCATTTTATACAAATAGACATAAAAAAACATAAATCAAGAAGTTTGGAAAGACCCTTTTAAATAACTTGGCTAGATGGACAAACAAATTTTATCAAAAAGGAAATGCTTTTTCCATTTATTATTATTTTTTATTGAAATATTTTCCTCTAAAAAAACATAAATTGTTTTTTATCATGGTAAAAACCTTAAATATTTGCTATTATTGATACAAGTTCCGATTTAATCTTCGACTTTTTATTTTGCAATGCTATTTTTTTTTTAATATTATGTCTCAATCTGTTGAAATTCCTTATGTATACTAACAAAATACATCCGCATTATCATCGTCGAAATAATATAAGTGATATTTTTGTTGAAGAACAATAGAATTATTATTATATATATTTTTTCGATGATATGTCTCTATTAGAAGCAGGAAGTAAAGATCATTAATTATTTTTGCAGAAAGGAAACTATTGGAAACACTTATTTGGATGGCACACGCGACATTTGTTTGGAAGTGTTTTTATTTTTTATATGTACTTATTTACTTATTATTTTGTACATTTAATATTTTCATTTAAAAAATCGTGCATTTTTAAATTTTATTGAATTTCGGAGGGAAGTAAATTTACGATTTTTTTTTAAACAAAGAAAGCTTAAACTTATTGTTCAAAAAATGATAAAAGTTGAAGTTAGTTAGATACAAGAAAGTAAATTTAATAAACATTATACAATAATATCATGCATCGTGACTTTATGTTGGTCACCTTTTCAATATATTACCCTTGCAATATATTCGCATGTTTATGTATTTTACATAAAATTCTAAAACCAGTAGCTGAAAACAATAATGATCTACCATATTTTTTGCTCATTGTTCCTTCTTTCCTTATTTTTTACATATGAATTTAAAAAAAAACTTAATCTGAAGTAAAAAATGTCCCGCGTGTACAAATAAACAATATATTCCATAACTAGGAACATATTCAATATTTTTTATTTGTTTTTTTTTTGAATGATATCTTTAAATTATATGTACTCGTGCTGTTTTATTGTTACAATGCTATACAATATCTTATTACTTATTTTTATTATGTACCAACTTAAAAAAATATTCCACGAAATCAAAACCAGTAAAAAAAAAATGTTCATGTAAGAAACTTTTTTAGTGGGAGTTCTTCTTGAAACGTTAGTATACATTTTATGAAAGACAATATGATTTATTTTATTTTTCAATCAAAAACTATTGAAAATAAACATGTGCTTACTATTTTACCAGTTTTATGATAATATTAAGGGTTGAACAACAAACGATTCTAGCGCCCCTAGTATCATTTTAATATTCGTATAAGAATATGAGTCATTTGAATATTTTCATTTTTCTCGTTGTAAGTTTTCCCAACGTTTTCTTATAAGATAAACTCCTATCGATCTAACAAAAAAATGTTAATTTGAAATGTTTAAAAGATAATTTTAATTGGAATGAAATAAACAATAATACATTAATCATGATTGTCAATTCAATAAAATAGGAAATTAATATCTTAATTTTGATAAATCAATTGCATTTTAATTAAAAAAAACTTTAAATAATAAAAATGGAATGTTGATTAATTTTATGTTTCATTTATGTTATTCAATCAACTTTTTTTTTCTAATTGTTTGTTTTTTTTTTTAAATTGTATGTTTAATTAAATTTATAATTTTTTATTTGATTTCTATAATATTATGGTAAATTATCAAAAAAAGAATTAATGACTTTATTAAAAACAATTTTAATATATTTTTTAAAATAATTATAAATTCAACTAAATCATGTGTAAATAACTGTATCATTAATAAAACTTTAATAATTCCTGTATATGGAAAACTTGATGTAATTTATTAGAATAAAGTTAACACATTCGTCTGTACATCGGGTTTTCCATTAAAAATGGAACTTGAATTAGTTAGTTTTATTGTACCAGTAATGTTTCAGAGTGAGAATAGTTTATTCTCATTAAAGGCCAAGGGAAGATTCATCTGCATCTGATGTTTTTTAAATTAAAAAATGAGGTTTATGCTTCTTGAAGAAATTAAAAATTAACAAGTAAAAAATACACATTAATTATTATCTGAACTGGTTTATAAATGTGTGGGAATTTTTATCAAATCACTTCAAAAAAAAAGTATTTTCACTTTTTATTTATTAGATATATTAAATGAAAAATAAGGTTTAAAAGAAATGTTAAGATATGGAAATTAAAATAATCCTACAAACCTATTCCTTAAATTTTCAAATGACATTTCAAATGAGACATTTTTCTTAAGCTTATATATTTTTGAAGAAAAACAAGGAGTTTATTAAAAATGTTCATAATAATTTACTGAATAAAATAAAATCTCACACTAGAATAATAATTTTATCATATGTTATTATATTCATCATATTAATATTAGGAAGATAAACAAATAACTTTTTTTGGGTATCTTATCTTAAAATCATATCTAAAACGCGAACTAAATAATAAGTTCGAGTATGAATTCTCTTGAGTAAATATTTAATATTTATATAAAATAATAAACAGTTAAATTATATTAAAGTCAAGTATCAAGATTAACACAGGTAGCTCAAAAATTAACATTTTATAACATTATTCCAACAGGTATTTGATGAATGATAATATTTTAGTTTGTTTTTATTTATTTATTTCATTCATTATTCTTGGTTTAGTTTTTTTCTCTTTCTTTGATATGCATTATGATTATTAAAATGTTTAAACTAACGAGATGATATGTTACATGAATATCATCATAATTGTAAAAATACAACTTAAATCAATGGCTAAAGGGTGCATAATTATAATTGTTATTTTGAAACTGAAATAAAACAGTGGTATAATAAGGGTACATAATAATATTTTATTCCTTGTTTAAACTATATCACACTAGAAGTAAATCGAATTCTCTTATTATTATTATTATGATAACAAGCGTATGTGGTCTCGCACTCATTAGCAAGCAATTGACAAGTGACTTATTGTTATGTATATTTGTTTTTTTCCTTAAACAAATGTTCCTACATATTGTAAAGTTTCATTTTCATTTAATCTGTTAAACATTTAAATATTGTATAGAAAGAGAATGAAAAAAAAAGTTAGATACAATTATATGAATACACAACACACTTTATAAATATGAAGTAATGGTAATTATCATGTTGATTTTTATATTGATTTACATATATGTTTATTCGATTTAAAAAAAAAAAAGTTTATGGGAATTTGCTGTTTGTTTGCATTTTAAATCATTTTTAGTTATTTTTTTATGTATTTCGTTTAACGAACAATCTTATTTAAATAATGGCACATGTACATCTTGTTAAAGAAGTAAGTTTTATGCTCCTAATATAAAATGTTTCTGCTCCCCATTTTGTAAGGATTTGAAACTAAATATTTTCTCAATTTATATTTATACAGTTAAACTCTTCAATGTTTTAAAATTAAAAATCTATATAATTTTTCTTTTAAATAGGAACTTTACACCTTTTAATCCTTTCATACCATTATTTTCGTATTTTTTTTTAATGAACCTAAGCGAGAGCTGTTTAAAAAAAATTGAATAATTGTGAAGAGCACTTTAATAAACCGGGAAAATGTTTAAATACAAAGGTAAAAAGAATTTTGTCATTATAATGTCAAATACAGAGAAAAAAAATAAAGTGTCCACTAAAAAATACTGGTGTTTTACTTTGTGTTAATACAAATTTTTAAGGAAATTTTATTTTATTTCCCTCGTTATTAGAAATAATATGGGAATTGTATAGTATAAACTAATACGTAAATTTGCTTTCATCAAATGAAATGGGGAGCTCTTGAACATCTGAATGTTGCAAAAGCCACTTCACAAATGAATATTCTGAGTTACAGACATACAAATTCACATACAGACAATATACAAAATGTTTCATACGTTACATCAAAAGAAATAAAACTCCGCCTATCTTAGGCTGGTTTTTTTGACGTCATACACTCGTCTATAACGTATGCTGCCAATCACTAGTAATATTGTATTTCAAGTTTTATTTGTGTGTGTGTGCGAGAAAGACAAATATGTTTCACAACGTTAATATATCCTGAAATTTACACATAACAAAAAAAGACAAATGAAATATGTGTTTTCCTAAACGCACTCTTGTATTGTATATTTAAGTTTTTCGGTTCAAAGTATTCACAAGACACCTTAAATTGTTTAGTCAACTTCAATATCTCAGAGCGTTTGCACGTATTATTAAGAACGTGGCAATTATACCTTTTTTATTCTAATTTAAAAAATATATAAAATTTTAAATTTCTGTTTTAACCAGAAAATAAAATTAACACTTTTTTGATTAATATTAAAAAAAGAATATTTATTACAAGGAAATTGAGAAAAAAAATATAAATATTGAAATAAAACTATTGGATTGTTTGATATTGTCTGATTTGAAAAAGGGAAATTCCATCATGTATACGTGACAAGATTAAAATTATTTAAAGTCTTATATGATAAAAAAAATACAAAAATTCTGGAATTTGTTACATACTTATTATCAAAATATTTACAACAGTAAACTGAAAGTGAACTTAATTTTTATAACATAGTAAAAAATAAATTCTGAAACAAAACAGATCGAATGATTTAAACACTAAGAATATTGTTGAAAATAAATTCATAATTAATAGTTGAAAAATTATTTTTGAAAATTCAAAAGTGAAAGAGAAAGATTTTTGAATATTCAATTGCTGTGTTTAATTGATTGCTAATTCTTGAATATTTAAAATAAAATCAAAAAGTGCAACTCGATTGTTGTGATATGATCACAAAATTTCTTTAGAAGATAGGAAAGCTGAGTCCAAATTTGGAGCCCTACCCCGCCAGCGTGGAAGGGCTAAATAGCCCTAGAGCGGTGGGGATGGCCACTGCTTATATGACCAGTACAGCTGATTTAGATATGGGTCTAGGTGGTGGTTATCATACATCTTCACCTCGCAGCGCAGCTGATGCAAATGAAATGAAATATATGCATCATCATCAAAATCACCATAATGTGCCGTCACCAAGTCCTCATCCAGCTAGTTTAAGTTCAGTTACAGGAGGCTTAAGTAGTGTTAGTGGCAATCCATGGGCAGCATTGCAAACATCTGATCCATGGGCTTTACATCATACTCACCATCACCCTGTCGATGTAAAACAAGAAATGCATTTATCTCAACAGGCCAGAACACAACAAGGAATGGCCTCACCACATGCTTGGCATGCTCCAGTTCATGCTACACATTACACACCAACCGGTGGTTCACCTTTGCAATATCATCATGCGATGAACGGTATGTTGCATCATCCATCACATCCAGCTCATCATCAAACTTCAGCTCCACTTCATCATGCTCTAAGAGGAGAATCACCTCAATTACATATACATCCTCACCATTTGCAAGGAGATAGAGATGTAAGTGGAGGTGAAGAAGATACTCCAACTTCTGATGATTTGGAAGCTTTTGCAAAACAATTCAAACAACGACGCATTAAATTAGGTTTTACACAAGCTGATGTTGGTTTGGCACTTGGTACATTATATGGAAATGTTTTTTCGCAGACAACAATTTGTCGATTTGAGGCTCTACAACTAAGTTTCAAAAATATGTGCAAATTAAAACCACTGCTTCAAAAATGGTTAGAAGAAGCTGATTCAACGACAGGCTCACCGACTAGTATCGATAAAATAGCAGCACAAGGAAGAAAGAGAAAAAAGCGCACTAGTATTGAGGTTTCAGTTAAAGGTGCATTAGAGCAACACTTTCATAAGCAACCGAAACCATCAGCACAAGAAATAACATCACTAGCCGATTCACTGCAACTTGAAAAAGAAGTAGTACGCGTATGGTTTTGTAATAGAAGGCAAAAAGAAAAACGCATGACACCACCAAATACCATGGGAGATGGAATGATGGATGGAATGCCTCCAGGTCACATGGGGCATCCAGGTCATGGTTATCATCCACATCATGACATGCATGGTAGCCCAATGGGGGCACATAGTCATAGTCATAGTCCACCAATGCTAAGTCCACAAAGTATGCAAGGTGGTGGGGGACATCAGTTAACGGCTCACTAGCAATCAGAGCACCAGGAGTCCACAAACTTCTTGAATCATCACCCGTCTAGTAGTAATACAAACAACAATAATAACAATAACAACAACAGTAATCAAACCCCAACGTCGTCTTCGTCATCTTCATCGGCAGTTAGTGCTGCTCAAGCAGCTGCTCAAATGTACATAGATCCACGACATCCTATACATCAACAACAACAATTACATGCTAGACGAATTTTTCAAGAGTGGAGCTTGCAGTTCGGCCCTCAAGCTAGTACTGCACCTGGTGCGCGATATTTGAATTAAAACCATACAGGGTATGGCTTTCACTAGCATTAAATAATAATGACAAAACAATTAAATTTTGAAACTTAAATTTTAACAATTAAAGTTTCACGAACAGATATAGTAAAATATTCAATTTAAAGAAAATTACATGAAAGTGATTTGTAAATAATACAAACAGAACAAATATGAATGAATATGTAAAAAAATCAGAAAAATAATTATGAATACAAACCATGGAAAAAAAATATAGTTATAGATAATAAATCCATTCTAGTGATACACTTTTGAAGAAAAAATAAAATAAATCAGTGACCTATAACACATCATTTGTGTAATTTAAAAACAAAAAAAAATAATTTTTTACCAAACAAGAATAAAATGGTTAAATTGATTGTTCTTGCCTATTAAGAGACCAACATTACAGCCAATTTGTAGCATCTGAAACTAGTTTTTATTTTCAAAAAATTAGTTTCCGAAAAAAAAGGATGAAACAAACATGTTAAAATATTATTAAATGAAATATTAATATAACATATTTAGAATTAGAGTCACAGATACACACAAAAATGAATGATTAAATGTAAGTACTTTTAAGAATTATTATTATATATTAGGTATGATGACTAAGATTTAAATATGATAGTAAACTGATGAACTAATTATGAAAATATATTATGATAATACAAAAAAAAAATAATTCAAATGTAAGTAATTATTATAAATTGATGAAGGATTATTAAAAATTATTACGATTCATTAGTTGCAAAGAAGAAATTAAATTATACAACATAAACATACAAAACATAATAATACACACAAAATTAAAAAAAAAACAAAATACGGATTTTACAGTAATATCTTTTGAATTGAGAGAAGAAAACATTATTATAAGAATTTTATTGTGAAATATTTATTAAAATAAGAATTATAAAATTTTAACACACAAACACAAAAAATATAATGAATAGAAACAAACCAGAAAGAAACATACTTGTATACATGTATATGTTACGTATAAATAATAATCATAAATTAATTTAAAAAAATCTAAATAAATAATGTCGTTTCAATACAGAATATAAAAGAACTCTTTTATTTAACTATTGATCAAAATATTGAACTGTGCAAAAGTGAGTAAATTTATCGTTTTGTTTTATAACAATAAGTAAGTCCTTAAATTTGCCTTTGAATGCTTCTAACAAAACAAAAACAGAAAAAAATTCTGCTCGGATGTTATTTTAATAAAAAATTTATTATATTTTTTAAAAAATAAGTTTTTCTTTAAAAGCTTTTTGTTTTCTTTGTAATTATTTAGTTATTTCGGAACATATAAAAAATGCACACTTTTATTTTATAAAAATGTCATTAAATCAAGTATCTCGCTCTATTAAATCAAAAAAGAAAGTATATTAGGAAACTTAACATTTTTAATAATAAGTTTTGTTTGTTACCTTACTATTATCATTAATATTATATCGTATGTAAGAAATCAATATTTTTTTATGAAGAAGTTTAACGTTAAAATCCATTATACTTTTATTTTGCAGTAAAAAATTATTTTGATAAAAGTTATAAGTTAAAAGTTTAACATTGTACATTTTGATTTTTTTTCAATATTATTATTTTCTTCATTATTATTTTTCATATTTTTAAAATTATAATTATTTTAAGTAGTTTAGTGACTAGAAAATAACAAAATAGACAAAGATTCCTGTTTATACTAAAAAATTTATTGAAAAAGTTAAAATTTAATTAAAAAAAAGTATAAATAAAATAAAGCCGTACTTTAATCAAAATAGAAAAATTACATTTTATTTCATGTTTTGTTTTAGTTATGATTTTTTTTACTTGATGCTTGAAACAACTTGAGACTTTTATATTATTCCAATAGGAATTTGAAATATTTAACAAGAGTATTACTTGAAAAAAAACATCAAAATAAATATCAACAAGTTATATATGACAACATTATTTTTATTTATTTATAAATTTGTTGCTTAGTACTATTTTACTACCGTGAATATAATAAAAAAATAAAAAAGTTATACATATATGTTCGCGTGGGCTGAAAATATATCTACCTGGCTCAGGTAGTTTAATTTTGTTGTTTTTTGAAACATATATATATTATGTATTTATATATTTAGAAGTTCATACACTTAATAAGAAACTGGAGAGGCTAAGTATACAGTTAAACAAGTTAAAATTGACATTGATTTTAAATTTATTGATTTTGTAATTTGTATTTAAATGTTTTAAACCTAGTTTTCATCTTTTTAACTAAAACATATATTCCTTTTTTTACCTAGTTTAAATAACATAACGATAAATTGAAATACCGTCGCTAAAATATCATTTTGGTCTATTGTATATAAATCATATTGCTATGTATTTAATATTACACCACATTCTACAACAATGAAACATGACTCCATTATTACTTTAATTTTCCATCATCATACCACACAATAGATATTACATACCATATAGTACAACTATTATATGCAAAAAATATATTCAAACCACATTTTAAACACATACAAACATACATAATATACAAAAAAAACGTACAAGCTGATATGACAACAAAACAACTCATCGTCGACATCGCATCAGCATGCAAAGCACATAACTAGGAAAATTTTTCCACCGGCATTTTGTCTCTTTATTTGACTTGATATTTTCCATTTTATACATTCATTTGTATATTATTGTAAATATGAAACATAGGAGATATTTCCCCAACTTAAAATACAAACGAAACGATAATACACGAAAAATATAATGAACAGAAAATACTGAAGACTATAATAGTAGACATCATGTTGTTATGAAAAAGATCTATACACTGAAAAGAATTAGAGGATTCTCCCCAATATAATCTATATATATAAAAATATTTTCCACGCATGACAATTAGAAGGTTTATTCTGTCTTGTTTTATATTTCATAGGATATTACTCCCTATTGATATTGCTAGTATTCATTTTACATGTTAACATATAATTTTTATATATAAAACAGTCTGATGTTAATGTGGAATATAGCAGAGGAAAAAATGGGATATTTGGGGCTTAGTTGTTTAGTCTGATGTTGTTCAAGCTATATATCATCTCTGACAAAAGCGAGCGTGTATCATTTTTTCAACTTTATATACAAAACCAACGTATATGAGGAAAGTGACGAAAATATCATGTGTATAGTTGAAAAAAAAGTATAGGTATATTCGCTTTTCTCAGAGTATAGTATTTTTTCAGTAGTATGTTCAATTTTTAAGAAATAATGTTTTTTTTTCGATATATATAAGGCAAACATATGCATCTTATGTTGTTTTCCAGGATTTTATTCTATTGCTTTGCATTATGGAGGGAAAACTCGACCTTGTTTCGATATTTTATACTATTTTACATAAAAATTGAATAACTTTATATTTTTGAGAGGAAAAATTTAATATTATTCTTGCAACAATTTCATTCAAAAAATTTAACTGAAATAAGGATCATAGTTTAACACGATAAGTGTTTAAATAATTATCACAGTTATAATTTTTCGCGGTATATTTTTGAAAAAGAAATTATAATTGTTGATCATAAAATTTACCGCTACATTGTAAGTTTTTTTTAAATCAAATTCTTTGTTAAATTAACTTGTCTCGCTCATGTTTATATAACTATTATGTTTAAATATGGTAATAATGTATGGAGTGTTAATGTTCATTATTTCAATTACAAATTTTTCATTATAATTTATGTTTATCTTATAACAGACATACATAGTAATCATTTTTATTATTATAACAATATATTTTTTTATCATGTACTTGTATATACTCAGTTTTTTAAATTGATTATGATTATAATGTTTATTGAATTGCTTATACATGAGCTATTATAATTTTTAAAGAAGACCTGTTGATGCTATCCCTCGGTTTTTTTATTTAAATAATGTGATAGTTCAGTATTATATTATTTTAATTTAAAAACAAATGAACTTCTAATATGAACTTTCATTTGAAGTATTAAATTTAAAAAATAATATAAATATTGGTTGATTCCCTGTCTTCCACATTTTATCACTTTTTTTATCCTAAAATTTCATAGGTTTTTTTCAAATTTTCCTTAATTTCATGTACAACTTAAAAACAAATTAGAAATTCTCAATAAAAGTTACAGTAGCTGAAAAACCCCTGGGTTACATCTCTACCTTCCCGACTATCATTCAAACAAAAATTATGAATAAAAGATTATTATTATTATTATAAAATAATATAAAATGCTTTCAAAGTTTCTTCAATCAGAAGAACTTTTATAAACAAAAAATACAAATATCTGAATATAATGATTATTATCCTTTTTTATTATTGTTATTATTTTTTATACTTACAAGATATTTACGATGATAATAATGATGAGTGCACAATCATATTTGTTGTCTGCTACTGTTTTTTCACTGTATTTTATACATCCTCTTCTTTCTTGGCACAACTGATCAAGATCAATTTCTTGAAAAATTATAATAAAAAAATGAATGTTACATAAAAAAACAACAACTACAAAGAGGAAAGTAATATAATATTAAAATCATGCATTTATGATAATATTTCTTGTAGCTTATAAGAAACTGAAATAAGAATACGCGAGACATTGATCACAGTGAAGTTTTTCATGTTTTTTTTTTTTAAATATAGTAAGAGCACAGTATGAGGTTGCAACAACATGTTCAATTAAATTAAAATATCATTAAAAATCATCATTTATTATTATTATTATTTTAATGAATTGAGTTCTGCTACTGGACTTGGTTAAAAATCTAGAATATTATTTGAAGCATTAGATTGATATTATTTCCTGCTTTAATATATTTATAGGATATAGAACACATGAATTATTGCATTATATGAAATAAAATCCTATCAAAAGAAAAATTAGGGTTCTCATTATTAAAATTATTCAGTTTAGATAGTTAGAATTAAAAGCGTTTAAATGGGCAATCAATGAACACCCTGCTTAACAAAACAGATTGAATTAAATAGAATTTTAATATTTCATTTTAAATAACAAGTTATTTCACTATTTTTCCACCGGTTTTGAAGTATTGGTTGGTTTTCGCAATAATATTAAATATTTGTTTACATTTTTCACTAATTTTTCATAGAATAAGAGCTGCAAAAATTGAAAACACTTATTTTCTTTAGGATTTGTTTACAATGTCAAAATTTAATCTGACATTCTATTTCAGCGATTTAATTTTAAACCGGAAAAAAAAAGTTTAAATTGAATTTATCGGATTGAATGAAATTAAAAAAATTATACATATGTCTGTAGATACAAAACAACTGTCAAATTTAATTTAATCTATTTCAGCTATTTAAACTGAATGATGAAAACGCCTAATATTTTTTGAATATTGAGATATGCCTTTATCGCATAACAATTTATTGTAATACGATTGACGTCTTAACGTGTTTTTAATACATGTTTAAACTCTATAAAAATCTTTATTTTGTTAATTTATCAATACAAGGTAAATAAATTCAAATGTTAGACACACACGAAATTTGATTAATTGATTGTCGTTAGTAAACAATCGTCATTAAGTTATATTATTAATATTACTATGACTGTATTTTCATTATATTTAAAACTAAAGAATTGTTTGGAAACCCAAATCATAAGATTACATTTTGTTTTAAATGTCATGACACACGAGATAAAAAGGTTTAATTTTGTATCTTGCATGATCTTTCTTTGATTTTAATGTATACACTTAAATAGTAACATTTAAATTTGTCTGAGATTCAAATAAAATTTGTCGTTTTATTATTGTTATTAAATTTCTTATGTTATACATTTACGCTGGCATTGTCAAAATCATTTATCATTCATAAATATCTTTATAAGTATATTATCATAGTTTCTTATAGACTTATTAATGAATAAGTTTGATTTTGATCTTAACGTTTGATGTTTCGGTTACAGTACATTAATAAAGATGTTGTTTATTTATAACTGATTCTCCTTAACGCCTTTTATCCAACATAGATTGAATGGATAAATAAACATAAGAATGACAATTTTATACCATACATTCATTTGTTTTATGTTTTTTTTTCATTTCGTTGTCTCTTAATTACTTTTTTTTCGTTTGAAACATTGGGACACAAACACTCTGATAACTAATTTCAAACCTTTTTTCAAGTGTAATGAACCTGATCAATGGACCAAAATAAAATAAAATAATTATATCACGCTGTCGTGTCCATAGATTCTTATAAGTTAAAGCATGAAACATGATAAATGTGCAAGCTCTTAACTTTCTTTAGATTTTTTTAAATTAAAAACACCTACTCAGAATAACAGAAGAATCACAAATTCACTACGCTTTTGCACCTTCTTTGAAATTAAAAATTATTTTAAGAACTATATTTTAATGGTTCTCCGTAAATTAAGGTATTTGTGCCTCATAATAATAATTGTTATAACGATGATTTTTATTTAATGCATTTATGAGTTCAATCATAAAATCATGTAAACGATAAAGGAAACCCCCGCTAAATATCTCT
The DNA here is from genome assembly GCA_900002565.1 of Culicoides sonorensis. Classification (NCBI taxonomy): domain Eukaryota; kingdom Metazoa; phylum Arthropoda; class Insecta; order Diptera; family Ceratopogonidae; genus Culicoides; species Culicoides sonorensis. Next base: position 346,825 of record LN483467.1, on the reverse strand, counting down.
CTATATTATCATAAAGACAAATTTTTTCCTCCTACATATTTCCCAATGGAGACATTTGATAAATTTTATTTGAATTTATTACACACTTTGTATCTTATATTCTTACCTATAAAATGCGAATACATACAAATATATGTGAATGATTTTGATATTTTTGCAGTACAGATTGCGAAACTATACACACAAAGTAATAATAATACAACGCATCTTTGTCATAACTTTTGACTATATCTTCAAAGATAATTTTATTAATGAAATAAATTTTATGTATAAGTGCAAATGTTACGTAATCTTTAATATTTATATATATATATAGAGCAAGGTAATATCTTTATTGTATTAAATAATAATAATAATTGTGCATCTAAACTGTGAATGTACTTATTTTGCAATGCATATGATTTAGGTTAATATCTTTATTGATATTAACTGTGTACATTTTCGACAAATGTCCTGTATGTATATTGAGTAATTGAATTTTATTATTGTTATAAGCGGGATTATTTATTAATATGAATATTACAAGTAACATTATTATGATATATCGGTGTCGTGACGCGTTATTACTAAGCTAATCTTCTTACATTCTCACAATTTCGTGTAATTTTTGTAATACATTTATTCTATTAACAGTAAAATATAAATTAAGGGACTATATCCTAAAACCAATTTAAATAAGAAGTGTCTTAAGGATTGTTAATTGTTGTTGTGGAATGAATAATTAGTATACTTAAATCATGTAAGTATCGTTTGAATGATTAAAAGTCATGATTTTTTAGTTCATATTAATTATTTTTTTTTTATTTTAAGCGAAAAAACATCATAATAATAATATCATAATAATGATGATAATAACTGTGAATGACACCAACATAAAAAAATAATAATAAAAAAAAAATTACCTACACTTTTACACTAATAATATGACAAAATTCACACCCAATCTGAGGCAGGGTTTGTTCAAAATGAGCAATGACATGAAAAGACATAATAAATAAAAAAAAAAATAAAAACCATTGTAATAACTGCGCAAAAATAACAACACAACAATGAACACAAAACAATAGATATAAAGCAACAATATATAGTTTAATTATAATTATTATTATTTTTAAAACCATCTAACAACTAACATATCCGATTTAGCATGTGAAGTTGAATGAAAAAATGAGTTGTGTAGTAAAAAAATAATATCACATTATTATCTTTTATTTTCAAATACGTTTTTTAGTTACACTATTGTATTGCATGCTTACTTTGCTTTTTTATGTCACACCCCATTACATTTTCTTTAAATGTGCACAATTATTTATTGAAGACATGAGCATTGACTAGAGAGGTGTTTATCATTAGATAGGGAACTCTGTTTAAAAAATACAATATTGTAAAAACAAAAATTTTGTTATTTTATAGTTTTATGATTCTGCCTAATACACGCACTTTATTAGAATAATTGTTTATATGATTGTATTTTGCATTATAAAACTAAACTCGTATATTTTTCAGTTTTACACCTCTCTTCACAGTATTCATGTGATTGCGTGTTTAAATAATATGTCTTCTCTTGTCTATCAAAATGTGCATGACTTCAGTTGTCAACGTCGTCAAATAAAAATAATTATATTATGCACCTATAATAGTTTGATTTTCATGTTTAATGGTTACATTTTACACAATTAAACACTATTCATACATACAGTATCTGTATTCGATGGTTAAAATGTGTATTCTCATTTGCTTAAAGTAAATACTAGTGTAATTCATTGTTATATGGCTGTATTTACTTACATCCTTATTGTTTTTATTATAAGTTCATAGAAATAAAACTTAAGACATTGAAGAAAAGAACAGAGACAGTCCCACCTCCTTTTCGCTAATAGATTTTATAAAAATTAAAAAAAAAAAACATTATTTGTTGAAAATTAGACTCTAGCTTATGATATTAAATAGAAAAAGTAATTGATAATGTATAAAGAACAAATAGTAGTCCATTTAGATAGGTAAACATATAAAACAAAAGATCTTTGTAACAGAAGCAAAAAATAGTTTGTGTTTATACATTTTAATTTATTTACACAACTCGCAACATTATACAAACAATTTTATGAAAAGCTGCAGTTTAAAGTTAAATGATGACCATGTTTTGTTTGCACATTCATCAATTTGTTAATTATTTGAATATAAAAAACGAGTACTTCATGCTCGTTTTGTTCATGTTCAAACATGAGCCTAGACATATATTGACACAACTTGTCATGATGTTAAATTATGTATCTTTTCATACTTTGATGTATCAAATTTGGTTCGAGTATTGGTTTAAAGAGATAGTTTATTGCCTTAACTTCTGTTATCCCGATGTTTTGAAATAATGTAAGAAAAAAAAACGACTTTATTTTTGTGTATAAGTTAAAAAAAAAGCAAATTAATATTAATAATAACACGATAATAAATTGTTGCACATACTTTGCTCTTGGGCTCAAGAAAATTTTAAGATAAAAATACACTTAAAACTATAAACTTTCATATCATAATAAACTTCCACAATGGACAATCTGACATGCACACATGCTTCCTTCTTAAAAAATTACTATACAATTTTATTAAACATATTTTAATATTATTATTAATAAATAAAAATAACCAAGAATAACTAAAGAAAAAAATAAGTAGTCGTCGAGAATCTGTATATAGTTTATGAATAGATACAGAAATATGAATTGAAAAAAAATCCAGACATAGTTTACCTAAAGGCATTTTCATTATGAATCAAATCAAATATTAAAGGTAGATGCATTTTTTTTTATTAAACTTTATATAAAATATATTGATCACCGCATCACAATCATTCTCATCTTTAATTTTTCATAAGAAATATTGTAGAACCTTGCAAAAAATTATCTTTATGTATTTTTTTTTTTTTTTGATTGACTTGAACATGAGAATTTGACTGATTGATTGCGTATAATTTATTTGATATTTCGTGAAATATGAGTTATTTAATGATTTTCAGAAAAATTCGGTTATTAAAAAATTAAAAGGGTACAGATAATAAAGTTAAACCTAATAATAATAGACTTTACATTCGATCAAAATAACAATGTGGAAACTAGTTCAGTAAGACAGATCGTACAACTGAATTAGAAAGCACCCTTTTTTAATTTATTTTTTTTAATGTTGAAAGTGTCTTGTTAATATTTAAACCGAGGTTTTGAAATGTTAAAATATGTTATTCAATCTTTTTTTTGATATACCTTTAAGTATGAGTTTGTTATTCATAATCTGAAATATTCACTCAAATATTGTTCTGACCAAACTTTAGTTCTGTTCTAATCATTGAAATTAAGTTCAAAATTACAATGATAAAACCAACACTGTATAGTTAGAATAAAATATGTATAATAAATAAAAATAAAGAAACAGGTTTTTTTTTATTGTTATTATTGTTGGAACCCTGATATTATTTTAACATTTTTGTATTAAAAAAAAAAAAAGATTTTATTATGCCCAAATAATAAAGTTTTCTATGAATTGTTTCTTCAAAAATGTTAAAGAAGTAAATTCAAAGAAATTGTGATGATGATTTAATAGACATTTTATTTTAAGTATATATCAAAATGGGACATTTAAACATTTGAAGTAACACTACACAACTAAAGTTCTTGAATACCTTTCAAATTAATCAGCGGTTTTAATATTGAAATTATTTAAGTTTATATCAATTTGGACCTCATCATATAAGTCGCGAATATTTTTCGTTTTTTGTTTTATATTGTAATAATATAATAATAAAAGTGGAAGACAATCTACACTACCATAAATATAACTCCCTTTAAGGTATTAGAGATAGACGTTTTGTAGTTTTTCTTCTTCTTTATGATTATGACCACGATGAAGAGGAAGGCAAAGTAGTTACGTGATATTTTGTATCAAATGTAGATTACGTACTTAGGTAACATTAAAAAAACTCTGTTTTTTCTTGCATTTTAAAAATCCAGGATTTGTTTGAGCCAATATTCTTTTCAGTATACTATTTCATGTGTGGCAGAACAATGAAATCATTTCGTACACTTTGTAACCTCTCTGAAAAAAAATGACTGAAAAATAAAGAGGATCGATTTAACAGCACTCGTATGGCGGTCACAGAATAATGTAATATTGAGTCGGCTTATTCAAAGTGGTCACAATTTGTTTATGTTTATAAATTTGACATGATCACTGTGTGAGTATTGCAAACACCATAAGTGAGGATAGAAGTATTTTGTCCTATCTTGATCATATTGAAAAAATTGTGACTCTAAAGAGTGTGTCTTGGCAAAAGTTAAAATAAATGGCAGTCTTTTGACATTGTTCTGTATATTATAATTTATAAAACATCTTTGATATGAAAATTGAAACTCTTAGTTCAATAAAGATATATTAAAAAATTGTAACAAAATCAGTGTCAAATCAGTGGTTAAGGAAATTAGTCTTAATATTACTATTTAACAGTATTTTCCCACTTGTTACTTGAAACATTTATTGTGTATTTAACACTAACAAGGCAATATAAATCCATATTAAAATACTCTCATTTATGTATATCAAATTCTTTTATATTATAAAAATTAACATAAATTACCATTATTTATGAAGCCACAAGAATTAAGTTTTTGAGGATTTTTACTATACATAGAGAAAATGTGTGTGTATGTTTTTTTTTTATAATAGAATAACAAACATCATTCTTGTATATTTTTTGTCTTGCCAAATTACATTTTCTGTCTACAATTTATATGCATACAGAATAAATTTTCAAATATTTACAAGAGATGACACTTCATGAATATCAAAAAATGTAAACTGAATAATAATATCAAATCAACAGGTCGGTTTTTTCTGTTGTATATGAATAATACTCATTGCTACTGAATAACAATTCCATTTTGCATATGAAAGAAATTATAGCACAGAAAGGTAAGAATTTGACCTAGTTATATTTTTGGATTTATTTTTCTTGATTTCAATGTCAATTCTTGATTTATTTGAAAACGGTGAGTATTTAAAAAAATAATTTAATTGATTTGAGATAATTATAATTTTATACAGAAAATGAAAATGCAATAGAGCATTAGAAACTTATCTTTACTTTACTGGCGCATATGACTGATAACAATTATTTTTGAAAATTTCTAGAAATAACACAAAAAATCATATAAAAACACGTCCTCAAGTCAAATATAGCGTGACTATAAATATCATCAAATGTAATTCATTTAATTTCAAACATGTTTAAAAGTAACAGCAACAACAGCAGTAAAATTCCAAACAACACTGACAGTGAACTTGAACCCTATCAAAATCATCTAATACGTGTAGGTCTTGGTGATCTTTACTGTTAAATAAAAAAATATAAATAAAATTACAACAATAACAACAACAAAGTCTGACTTCATATTTCAAAGAAATGTGCAATATAAAATTTAACAATCGCTATCATCATCAGCTCATCAAACAAACCAAAGAGACGAATATAACAGTTCAAAATATATGTGAACAGAGTAAAACATGAACGCAAGACCATGTGAATTTTATCAACAATTGAATATCGAAAGAAAAAGTTCCTTCTGCTCTTTGTTTTTTTTTTATGCAATATTAATATAATATGATATTTAAAGTGACAAAGACTTTAGTTGTTGTGTTTTATTTTTTAATGTTTGTTGTAATAAAAAAAAATTGTAAAAAGTGATAAGGTAAAGCTGTTTTTCTGAAAAGGTTGCTTCAATGTTTCAATATGTTTTTTTTTCAGTTATAATCTAACTCGACCTTAACATATTTCTAACAACAAAACAGTAGCAGTCAATTTTTTTTTATTTATTCATTAACATCGTGATTAATTATCTTTTTTTTATGTTTTAAATTTTTGTATACATTCGTTGCTACCACACTCAATTTAGTAACACCAGTTTTTGATAGCTGTCTTAAGCTCGTACTCTTTTTTAATTCTGCTACCTGTTAATTCAATTGAAATCTAAGACGAAACATCTGGGATAATGTAAGTTCACCACTCTTATACTTTTTTTTAACAAAGTACATAAAAAATTAAATAAATGTTACAGATTAATCAAACAACGGTCAACAATTTATTCTTTGTGACTGTAACGAAAATACCAACTGATATTTGTATAAGTCGAATGGAAACATAATTAAAGTTATCCAGTTGTCTTTAAAATAATAATAATTAAAGCTAATACACAAAAACAGAAAAATATGAAAAAAAGAGTAAGCAATGATATTTTTGAAATAAATATTTAAACAATGTATACGAAGAAATCCTTATAGTAAATTTACGTAAGAAATGTACTCGGTTATATAGATTGTTAATTCTAAATAACATTTTTACAAATTTTTCACTCATTATATAAAAATATCATTCTTATATTTTGGAGTCTCTTCTTTTTTTTTTGTCATAATATCATTGCAAATTATTATCTATCGAACTTTATTTATTATTGTTATAAGCCTTTAAAATGTTTACTTTTTTCCACGACATCATTCAATATCGTTCGCAGGCATAATTGAATATGAGTTTTTTCAATAGCAGTTAAAACATTTCGTTTTCAGTGATTATGGGTTTTGTAATGTACTTTGTTGTGTTTGTATATTATTTCAAGTGTATGGCAGAACTTAAAGTAAGAAAAGTTTATATATTTAGCACTGTTATAGGCGCCCTCAAAGTATCAATTTATACTGTTTTATTTTTTTTTGGTTCAAATCGATTTAGCACATTTTTATTTACTTTTTCTTTACATATTTGAAACAATTCATCACGAAAAGATTTTGATAATGCAAACAAGGTATTTATTACTCATAAATTTCTTCATGTTTTGTTGTTGTTGTTATTATTACCTACTTACTTGCCATTTATAGACACGAACAAATAATAGGGAAAAGCTATTACTTTTTCTGTTTATTCAATAATGGTTAAGAGAAAAAAATCTCGTTCTATTTTCTATATCTTGAATTGAAGAAGCACTTTTGAGCAAGATATAGCTTTAAATCATATTGATCATAATTTGCATGAACAGTATAAAATTGAAGTGTTTGAACAATAAATTGCATATAATATTCAAGTAGGCTAGTTTAAGTGTGTTTTAAGGGTTAAATAATTATATTGTGAAATATGATTTTATTGAATGAGAAAAAACATAAAAGAAAACAACATTCATAAAGGTAAATCCTTCAGTCCATGATTGCTAAAGGCCCTTTTTATTATAAATATAACATTCAAAATTTCATGTTATTATATTATTTTGCTCCAACAACATATAAAATTACCAAAATTAACGGAATATATTCATTTAATCGCGTGTCTAGCCCTTAATAATAACCATATTTGAATGGTAAGGAATTTGGCGAGTCCTTTATTAATACTTATCAAATTTTATTGAGAACATAATTATTATTATTTTCCTATTTATACTTAAAATCATACTTTTCGTTTCGTTTATACAGAAATACAATAAAATCGACACCTAAGGCACTAACTTTACTATATGATAAAAGGCCTTTCTTTTCTGTATTTCAAATTTTAGTATTTTGTGAAAACGATGGTATTTTATTATTAGCCGGTTAACCTATTTTGATAACATTATACTTGTAAGTATATAATTTCATAACTTTTGCTGGTTACTTTGACATCAGAATAATTAAGACTTAAGATAAATTAACTGGTATGCCTTATCGATTTAATTATAAGTTATTTGATTAAATGGCAAGTGGCAATTAATTTAAAGTTCTCTCTTGTTGCATGTTGATAAATTGTTAATCATGTATTTGAACTGTTATATTTGCAACAATAGATCGAATCAAAATTGGGATTTAAGGTGAAGGTAAAACAAAATATGAAAGGCTTTGATTGAGAATTTATATATTTTTATTTAAGATGTAATTGAACAAATTATTAACATTTTTATAGTGATAAAAATCCCTTATTTTCATAATAAAGAAAAAGCACTATTTCACTTTCAAATATGACAAAATATATTAACATATGTCCAATATACGTAAGTTTCTTTTTTAATTATTTTTGGTGACAAATTTTTATTATTCAACGATAAGAATCTAATATTTTTTCAAGCATATGTGTTAAATGAATATATAGATTAAGTATTTGAGAAAAACAGTATCACATTTGATTCACACTATAGTATTCACATTTTATTGTTTTTGATCGTTTTATCCCAGAGGGTTATTGTTACACAAAAAAAACCATAGACACACGGGCAACTATCATATGATGTGCTAAAATATAATAATAAATAAATGTGTTTTGTTGTGTTAGGTAAAGATTAGTGGTCCGTTTGATGATTACCTCCATTCTACAAATTATCCCCTAGCTAACTCATTTCATACATTGTTTGTTTGTTAGTTTCTGACATTGCACAGTTTTTTATCGTGTCATTTAAATATTGTGTAGCATTAAAAATAAACAAACAAATGGGATCATTGAATGATATTTAATACTTTTGTATTATACCAAGTATGATTTTTTAAGTAAAAAGAATTGTTATTCCGAAATATTGATATTTATTAACAAAATAAAATTAATTTTAAATTTATCAATGACTTTGCCACAAAATTCTTGAGCTTTCTACAATTCTCAACGATGTTTCAGTAGCTTTTAAAGTTTTTGAATCAAAATTAGAAAAGACACGTTTTGCTGTCCCTTAGAATTACATGTCACTTATCTATTTTCTACGACTGTCATAATAATCATGTTATGTTACATCACCTTTGAATATGATTCAACCATGTACATTTTATAATAATATAAAAAACTACAAATCCCATCACAAGAGAGAGATAGGAAAAAAAGGTAGAAGAACTTTTTCAAACAAATAATAATAAAAATATAAAAAAAAGTTGACACAGGTATCTATATCTAATTCAAAAAAAAAAAAAAGAATACCAAAAAAATCATGTTGTTCTTGATGATGATGTGAAATGTTCGACAAGCGTATGTAACGAAATAATAATAATCATAAAATAAAAAAAAATGTTGAAGTCTGTCTAGTTTGGATTAGGTTAAAAAGAGCATGTCACAAAATAGACAATCTGAGTGCTCGTAACATTGTAAAACACGGATTTTTTTAAGTCGGTTATCCAACATTGTAACTAGACTGATTCAATTCATTCATTCAGGTTGTTATTTAGGAGTCTAGATTAAGTATTGCATTTTTGTACATTGTACAATTTCGGGTGGTCATTTAATTAAAACGTTAATCGTTTAATAATAAATTTATTTTTTACATTCGCATAAAATGAACTTATAAAAGGAAACAGTAGTCACACTTTTTATATATTCTTATCGAATTCTTTTTCTTTTTTTTTGATACAATTTATCTTACATACAACAAGAAGCAAACCAGTTTTTAATTAACAAAAAAAACAATTTCTTCTACAGTCTTGTTCCTTTATCAGTCATGTTGTATTGTTAAATTAAAAACTTAAGGAAAAAATATGTTGTTAACAATTTGGTTGAGTGCGTTTCTAAGTCAAAATCGAAAGATAAAACAAGAAGCTTGATTATTAATTAAATGTATCTTTAAATGGTTCAATGTTGTGAATTTTATATCTGTACTTTGTTTCAGATATAAATATCAATCAGGAATGAAATCTGCAAAACGTAATCAAGGTAAAACTAAAACACCCTGTCTTCTAAGATTTTTATATCAAAATATTGTTTCACTTCTTTAATAATTTTCAAACACTCTTTATTTAAATTTAAAATTATGATATTACACATCAATGAAAATCTCGTCTCAATCATTTAAAGGAAGGTAATTTTGCAATATAAGTATATTTGAACCGGTAATAATAATAGAGACTATTATTATTATCATTAAAAAGATTGCAAAACGGTAGCATTTTATTCAATTCAATTGTATTCTGCATTCTTTATAATAATAATAATCATCATGTTACAACATTTTTGTAAATAAATGATGTTTATAGCAACGATGATGTATCTTCCCTTGTATTGTACGTTTATATTACGTTTAAGTTAAAAGAAAGACAGATAGTAATAATTTTAATCATAAAATATATGACAAGACATTGAATTAATAAATTAAATGAAGAGATGTTTTGTATATTAAAAATTAACATGAACACAGATAAAAATTGATTAAAATAGAGTGTATATAAGTCAACAGGTCTCACCAGTCAAGTAGTCGCCTTATGTGCAATGATATTAATAGCAATAATTTTAATAATAATAGGTATTTATACTTTTTTCTTTTTTTGGCTAGAGGCATTTTATTGATTGCTCTGAAGTTACACATTAACTGGATTTTTTAATAGAAATCGATTAACACAAGTTGTTTATGTTATAATTATGTTATTTATAACAAGAATAGATACTTTGCTTATAGATGGCAGAAAGTACAAACGTTTTAACATGCATCTTTCATAAAGTTAAATCATTTTTTTTCTGTCATATGAAAAATCTGAATTCTCTCGAAATTTTACATTTCTTTAATTTCTTGTAAAATAGAGGGCTTACATTTATTTAGAAACAAATTAATTCATATACCAATTTGATAACCTTTTCATTTCTGTATATTTGAAAATCAATTCAAAATAATCTATTTCGATTCAAATGTAACAACATATTCTCTTCAATTTTTTTATTAATTGAAAAGTGTTTAGATGCAACAGAACAAAGCTCCATTATTATATTTATAAGGAAAAAAATTATATCAATGTTGACCTTTTAACACAGAATTAGGAAAAATCATGTTTTGAAGATAAAAATAGGAATAAAATGAAGAACTCACATCAGTTAAGACCAAAAAAGATGAGCACATTTAGTTCGGTGTTGTTGTATTAAAACTGTCAGTTCGTATTCTTCTTTTTTGTACACAGTTATGTTTCACGAGTAAGAGCACAAAAAAGTAAATCTTATATAAAGGGGTACCATAAAAGTGATCAATCTGAGAATAAGCGAATAATATTAAAAAAGTATGATTTTTTTTCAAATACCCATCAGATAAAAAAATGTGTCGTCTTTCAATTTAAAACTAAAATTATTTGAGGGTTCATACAGTCATGAAATGTCTAGGGCGGAATTGAATTAAAAAAAGTATTGTTGAATTTTTTTTTAATCATCACATCAGATTCATCTTTGGAAGAATTTGAAATTTTCTGCCGTGTTAAGTAACATAAAAGTTCAGATTGTGGTTGTCATATTATAAAAAAAAATTGAAATGATATCTTTTTGAAAAAAATTATATACAAAGTCGTATAATGAAAATTTCTTAATAAATAAAGTAAAACGAATATTTGAGTAACATTTATGACACAATAAAAGAAACAATAGAAACGTTTTTCTGTTGAAAAAAAAAATTACTTAGTATTTGTAATATATTGAATGGAAACGGGTGCGATGCGTGAACAACGATATGTCACGTAAAACGCATTCAATTTTTTTCTTTTTCATTGGATACAATGTACATTTAGATTCAATATACAAGAATTTATGAATACGCAAGACGACCAGAAAACATTTCAAAGCTATTGTTTAAAAAGGTTCTTTTTAACTTTTCAGCTTCTATAAAAACATATATATATATTAGACATAACTTTTTAGAACATACTTATTTGATTTTTTGGAAACATTCTATAACACGAAACATAACTAAAGCTATAAAATTGAATTAGAATCATATTTGTTGTAATGATAAGTCCACAACTTCGAAAAAAAATTGTATCTGAATTTTATGTTACTTTAAGTTAAGGTAACATCTGTTATACTTTTCAGGACTTTAAGGTTTAAGATCGATTAATCTATTTTTAGAACATAATACAGGTCCCTTAATATTATGATTGTACCACATTGCTGTTTTCTTTTTGTTTATAGTCCTTTAAATAACCCGGAAAAGGGTTTAAAAAGGAAGCTAAGTAACACACCCTATTGAACCCTTTGGATAACTAGCAAAATAACTGTAACAGAACAAAAAAAATGTATTTAATCTCAAAATTACGCTATTTACCTTTTACCAGCATGAACTTACTATTTTTTTTTTCGAAAACGACAATACTTAAAAAAATGTTTCACAAAAGTGCAACAACTACAATTTACACAGATATATTTTACACTGTTGTTTGTGACAATTTTATAACAATACAAGAGGTAAAGGATTAAAAAAATAAATAACAACAATTCAAGTACAGATCGATCTTTTATTGATAAATTTGATGTACTTATATTTTGTAAAGTAAATTATGTAACAAAATATAATGAATCGGATTATCTTGTTTTGTTTGTTTTTTTTTTATATCCTTTAATAATGATAACAAAGATGCAAGGTAGGTTTTTTTCTAATAGATCTTTAAAAGTATTTTTGTAGGAACAATTATTTTTTTACTTAGTTCTCACATACACACAATGTCAAAAATAATATGATTTGATCGATAAGTGTTAAAATTTGATGCTTACGTTATAATTATGTAAGTTAATTTCCATAATAAAAAAAAAAACAATTTTAAATTTGATAATTGTATTTATGGTATTTTTATAAACATCTCTTCTGACGATTAATTACTAATTATCATAATATTGGTCCATTTTACTTGTTCCGTTTTTTTTTTAACTTTTGTAATTTTGCTTTACGTTTCACACATTTTTTATTATTGACAAAGTACAGATGCAACAATTTACGATATGTGCAATATAAATGATAACTTAATGTTCCAATTACTTAACATCATTTATTTTATTTTTATTCACTTGTTCATCGTTAATCAGAATTTATATAAAAGGTAAAAATAAATAATAATAACAATTTAATGAGATAATAATAATAAAAAAATTCAAGTATACTTCAAGTATAGCATAAACCGTTTTTTATACAGTATAAAGATGAAAACAATAATATTAAATATTGTTAAAATGTGAAGACTTATTTGTGTCGATCGCCAATAGCTCGAATTACTGCAGAAGACGGTTAATAAGAGCCGTGATTGGTGGCGGTAATTTTTGTTTATTATCTTAGCAAGCTTTTTGTATAAATATGCACGTGCCATGCGAAAACTGAAAATCTGACCTGAATCCTAATAAATAGATTTCCATTTTATTGCTAAATTTCTAATAGTTACAAAAATAAATGTTGCGTTGATTACAATGTCCTTCGACTACATTTCAGCTAAAAAGTAACAAAAAAAACTATTTGAAAGTTAATTGATTGCCTCTAAACATGTCATACTCATAAATTTCAACAACTTGCTATGCGAAACCACTATAAAAAGCTATAGCTAAATATTTTGAAATGAAAAAACCGATGGTCTTCCAAAATATTTTATCATCAATATCTTTGGATAAGAAATACAAAAATAAATGTTGTGACAAAGAGAAAAAAAAAAGTAATAATAATAAGGTGAAATCAAAAAATTGGTAAATATCAATAAAGTTGCGGCAAAGGCTGTTTTAAGATAAAACTTTTATTCCTAATTTTAAATGATAAAAAAAGATGTTTTTTTTATATATTATTATTGAAACGTTTTTTTTTTTGAAGATGATAAAAATGTTGAAAGAGGAGACATAAATTTTAGTATTAATAACGGTAATTTAGTTAACGACCATCTTTCTATTTTTTTTTATATTTCACTGAGATTATTTTTCTTTTTATAAAAATTATACTATTTTAAAATACCACTGTGCTGAACTGCGATACAAATAAAATGGATGATAAACAGTGTTTATACATGTTTAAAACAATTTTTAGCTATAAATCAGAAACGAAAGGTTTATGTTGTGAAATTTGATTTAAAAAATTATTTATAAAGTAAAATACTTAAAAATTAAAACGACATACTGCTGTGTCCAACCATAACTATCTTTCTAGTTTATTGATTATAGGTTTTTTTTTAAATGGCCAAGGTTAATCTTATTCAGTTTGTTTGAAATATTATTATTAGTTTTTAATAAAAAAAAATCAAATGGTTTTTATTTGAGGTTCGCTTGAAATGCTATAGTTTATATTCATGATGAATTTTTTGAGACGTTTTACGAACCCTGCTCAATAAATTTGAAATTAATTCAAATAATATTAGAGTCATAACATTTGAAACAGGTGAAAGACCTGTAGGTGTTTTCAAATAACACACTTGATCCAACGTTGATGAATGTTAGATATTTTTATTAAAATCTATTTGCTGACTAGTGAAAGTTTAAGTTTTTGTATGCCAAATGTGATTGCACTTTCCATATTTAACACAAAAAAGTCCTTAAACTCTTGCAAATTTTGTCTGACTTGCATACATTATAATACTAAAAGTGCATTCCAAATCATCTAACATCATAGCACACACAATTTGCTGCTATGTTCATTTACATTTTATTCAAAATTCGCACTTTCATATCAACTACACAGAGTCGGCTTCGGTTCATTCATTCATCCAAAAATATTTTGCTCATTCAGGAAGGTATGCATTAAACATATAATATTATTTTAAGAGAACATATAACATAACATGGCTTGCTTTTGCCTGTTAATACATTTTTTATATAATATTATAATACATAGAGACTTGAATTACGTTAACTGAATATTTAAGTAGTACGACCTTGACCGTGTGTGTATTTGTGTTTATATAAATATATATGTAACTTTGCACATTGAATAAATTGAGCAAACATTTATAATAATATTTCTTCGTCTGTCTAATATTTATATAGACGATACATTAAGAACATCATCTCATTTATTTTATTATCATAACGTCAACTTAACGACAAACATTTTTTATAAAATTTTGTCAAAATTTCTTTAGTTTGTATACACAGTGTGTATGTTTTTTTTTGTTGATATTAAAATTAAAAGTCTGAAAGATTGAATTCTATTGAAAAAAGTAAATTGACCTCTAATTTTGATAGACTTATACACTTACATTCACTTATGTAAGTGTTGGTTCAATCAAATTAATATTATTATTTATAGAAACCGGGCCAATTATAAATTAAATGACATCAACATGAACTCATTCGTCTATAATACAATATTATGGTCACTAATCAAATTAAATGGAACTGATCTTTGAAACTTTTATAAATAAATATATGTATGTTTATTCTCTATAAATGACATAAAATACACATGTTTCTGCTTTAAACTTTATAACAATGATCATAGACACACCGTGACAATATATTAATAATGAAAATGATTGAGCATATTAAAGAAAGACAAATTTCATTTTAGAAAAGTGTCTACTTAAATTAAAGTTCATAAAATATAACAGTTTGTGTTCTCGTGTAGAAAAATAAAAATTTGAAATTTGTCATAAACTAAAAGGAGTTTGACCATAAAAATTATATAGTGGGTCAGTGACCTAAGTTTTTTTTTATATTTTTTATTTCTTCTATCTAAATTTATATTGTTATTTTTTTTATAATTTAGAGTAGTTCAAAATACGGATTGATATCATTAAATGGGACAATAAATTTTATTTGTACCTTTTCCTTTTTCACTCACTATTATTTTACCTTTCTTTTCATTCTTATATTTCGTGTTCTATTAAAGTTTCTTATATGCTTTCTATTTAATAAAAAAAATACATGTATTTAAAAAAATATTTTAGTGGTTATACTAAAAAAAGATTAAAAATGTTATTTTGACTCTTATATTAGAACTAGCAGGTGGTCGTCTATGTATATTATTTTTTTTATAATAATTTTTGTATTTCTTTTGTTTATTGTTTTTGAATACTCTTGTAATAGGAAATGAGTCTCACTTAGTATCACCTTTAATTGTTAAAATGAAAAGCTTTTTTCTTGGAGCTTCAAAAGTTTTTGAAGTATTTTTATTATTTTCTGAGTTTTTTTTATCATACACAAAGATCATTGATTCGACATTTATCATTTAATAGCTATAGAAACATAACGAAATTATAATAGCTTATTAAATCAAGTGGATTATAGATAATTTTCAGAAAAATTTGAATAAATTTATATTTTTTTTTTGTGTTTGATGTAAAATCCGTTTAGTTGGCGAGATGAAACTAATAGAAATCAAAACACATTCATTTTATTATTTGAATATCTTAAAAAAAAAACTAAACAGTTATACCTCAATCGAAATAATTTGTTCCACTTGATATTAAATTAACATTTTAATGTTGTTGATAGTTTTAAAAAATTTGGTTTGTATACAAATAAAACCGAAAAATTTGAAGAGTTTGAGCATGATTTTCTATTAATCTATTTTGATTTCGTTTAATAGACATACTTTGGTTTAATACTGAACTGAAATGACATAAAAACGATATAAGAAGAAGAATCACAACATCATTTTTATTTGCATAATTAACAAATTTTTAATATTATCATAAATTATTGACATTTTTTTAGGTTTCAAACATATTTTTAATGTAAAGAAAGATATCTTGTGTTTAGAGAATTTCCTGCTGAAAAAATAAATAAAACTTTTAAAATTTAGTATTTTTAATGAACATTTTTCCAAATCATTTTAGATGGCAGTTGTTTAACAGCGTCCTTCAATTAAGTATTAAAATATTAGAGATTTAACTTTCTTAGGGATGGAATTTATATAAATTAGATCAATCATTAATGTCTGATTCTAAATTGTTAAATGATATAGTTTGAGGCAAATTTTTAAAAACATCGGTCAAATTTAATATTTTATGCAGTGTTTAAATAATTTTTTTTTCACAAAATACATTTATAAGTTCTTGCTATTTTTTAAAATAATCATAAAAATTAATAAATATTTGATGATATTTCTGGAGAAATATTTAAATGTAAATGATTATCAACATTTAAATAAAATATTGCTTTCGATATTTCGTGTTAAATATCAATCGATCAAGGTATATTTATTATGATGGGCTTCAATATAAAAACATCAATTTAGAATCATATATTTATAAAAGAATATAATTTTGCATATTTAAGTTTAATTTTGTACTACAAAATTAAAAATTCTTTAAACGTGGCTAGACACGGTAATTGTTTATATTTTGAACTGTAAAATAAAAAAGTAAACATCAAATAATCTGAGTTTCATTGTCTGACACCCAACTTGTTTTATAGTTTCTTAAAAGTACATAAACACACCTGAAATTCAACAATCCCACACGAAATGAATATTCAAAAACATTTGTTTTAATTTCATATTGATTACTCCAATATGAACATACCAACTTCAAGCAATACTTTGGCGTTTATAATGATGCCAAATACTTTGAAGCTTGTTTTATCTTATTTAAGTACTTCTGTGATAGCAATTCATGAAGAACCTTTTTTTGATGGAATTGAATACATATTAAGATGTTAGTGACGTTTTGTGTTGTTCTTAATATTGAAGTTAACTTTATACTGTTTGAATTGCCTTTTTATAGAATGCTTCGAATGACATTTGATATAAGTTATTCTAAAAAACCAAATGAAAAATAAGAGAATTTTTTGTCGTATATAAAAAAAAATAATCAGAATAATTACTATACAATGGCGCGTGTCTTGCTTGAAAAAATCACAAAATCAATTTACATAACATTTTTTTTTAGTTTAATTTAAATCTATTCGGTCCTTTTCATGATGTCTTGTTATGACTACCTGTCCTGCCATTCTTTTATTTTAACTAAATAACAGCCCTTTTCAAAGTTTTTTTATTCACGATTGAAAAAAATCTCTTTATGGCGGTTTTTATGTTGTCTGCTTTAATTTATGCATTTAATAAAAAAAATATATATAAAAAAAATCACACAACATACTAAAAAAATAGACTCATCATCCATATATTTACACATTTTTTTAATATAAAATTTATATATGCATAAGAATGCACCTTACGGTTTAGTTCTTTTTTTTAACATAATAAAAAAGAAACCGTTTACATTGGACAACTCTTTGCTTTTAAAAAAAAATATAGATACACATTCGGCGTTATTGTGATATTTGAATAAATTAGCATTAATAATAAAATAATCATAATAATAATAATGTAATCTTTTTTTATGTTCTCCGTTATTTGTTTAAATACCGGCCTGATGTATGACTTAAAATACATGAGTTTTGACACTTCTGTATAATTTGAAAAATTAAGAAGCGCCACAACAGGGATGCATCAAAAATGATTGTGATTAAAAATTAGGATTTAAGAACATCATCAAATAGATATGCTAACAAGGTTCACATATTCATAAAATATCAATGAAATAAAAATATAAACAGTAACTGATAATTTATTCAGGATTTCTTTTTTTTATACTCTGGTCATGCCTTCGATATCTTGATTCAAAAATAAAAATAAATGTTAATAGTGTATATAAAAACATAAAATAAAGTAAAGATTATTTATTCTATAGGTATTTTTGTTGTGTTCGTCGTCAAATATAAAACAACAAAAATATTTACATAATTTGTTAGCTACTTGTTGCTTACCAGAATCACTTGACTGCTATTGTACGTATATTATTATTATTATATTACATAGCCCATTATACTTTATTCCTTATTAATATTTATTAGGATTCAATTCACACATAAAATATAAAATACTATCAAACTCTAGTATTTTATAATGTGATACAGTAAAATATTAATAGAAATATCATAATCATTGCTTATATTTAGTATTGAAAACTCATAAAATATTTGTTTACATTTTCATCATATTTATTTTTAACGTGATTTTCATAGAAGTTAGATAATAATTCAACTTAAAAATAAAAATGGCATGTGTGACAGATTATTTTTATTATTATATTTACTTTCATATAACGTTGACAACAACGAAAAAATGGATTAAATTTAAAAGTGATTTTATGTCTGTTAAGAAAGAATAAAAATTTATTGATAAACTGTTGATCAATTGTATGAAATAGTTTTAACATGGAAATGCAATGCAGAAAATATTCAACATAACAATAAAAAAATAATCATATGCCTAGTGAAAAGAAAACTTTTTCATGAAAAGTTTATTTTTATGTCTGTTCTCGTGACTTGAATATTATTTTATCGAACTTGTTTTATTTGACATGCAGAATTTTAACTGTTTACACTTATTATTTTTTGGGAATTGAATAAATATTCATGATAAAATAAAAACTGTTAATAGTATTACAAATCTCATTTAAAAAATTCTCTAGAAAATAGCTGAAAAATCATTTAGCGATAACTCAATGGAAAAATTGTTCAGTGTTGTGTGTGAAATTCTTTACTTATGTTTATATAAAATTTTATTATTAATCATTTTACTCATGCAATTCAGCAATATAATATTATAAATGTGCGTTTTAATTACTATATTTGCTTTTAATTTAAAAAAAAAATAGTTATACAAAAAATTACTAGAAATGCGTTATTTGACTTTAATCACCATCGAATCAAAGTAGTACAAACTATAACAATAGTATATAAAGAGATAAGGATCTTTAACTTTTATTTTTTTACAATGTAAGTATATGAAACGTCAGTTTCCACATGATGTATAACTTTTTTGCGTTTTCCTGCCATAAATGATGGAATTACAATGTTTTATAAATTCTTCGATGTGTGATTATGATGAGCAATGGGCATTTATGTGTAAAAATAATGATTAAAATTGTGGTTTTTGATGCATAGCTATTAAAAAAATGTATACTATAAAATAAAAACAATTTTTAATTATGATACAAATCATAAAGTTTTGTTTTATTCAATTGAGTTACAAGTTTATTTTAATGATGAGTAAAATCAAATGCGTATATTTTGATTTGTGATTAATTATACATCTAAACTTCGGAAAATCAAATAATGAATGAGTAGAGTTAATAAATTTGTATTGCTTCAGAGAAAGTGCATTATTATAAGTTAGTGGAAAATTGTTTTAACGGTTATTAAAGGTTCAAAAAATTATCTATTAGAAAGTTAAAAATTTTCCTTTTGATTTGTACTAAATTTCAATTCAATAAAGAATCTTTGCTAACATTCTCTTTAATTCTCCTAAAAATTTTATTTCAGAATTTCATTTTCAAAGCACATTCAACATAATTATTCATTTTAAAAAGGTGCATGAAACAAGGTACATGAAGAAAGCTTTTCTTATCAGTTTCAGTTGTTTTATTTGTTTTAACAGCTGAAACTTTACCTTTTTGCCAAACTTGGTTACTTTATATATTGAATAAAGAAACTGACATAAAGCTCATATCTTTCACTTTAATTTTCCTTTATTGTTATTGTTATTATTAAATTTTCTTCGTTGTGTACAATGTAAAATATCCTGAGAGATATATAAAACCTAGGTGAGGTGATAGACAGACAAAAATTTTTGGCAATATTAAATGAAGTTTTCTTATCAATTTAACGAGGATATAAATGTATATATACGTATAACTTGTTTAAAAACAATAATTAAAAGTACTATTCTATCTTAGATCCTTATCTTGTTAATGAAAAATATTAAATAGAAGTTAAGACTTTCTATTTAGAGTGTCGTAAGCACTACTGAAAATTAATAAAATTCTTGTTTTCTTTTTACATTTAGCAGCATAGTTTGTTTTAGAATGATTGAAGTCATTGAAATATACAATGGCTCAAAATTAAAGAAAAAATATTGATATTACAACCTAATTATATTGTATAGTTCAACAAAATTATGTCTATTTCAAGTTAAACAAATATAAACATAATTAATTTGCTGCTCTGGTTGATTTGAAGCCTAAATATATTTTGCATATATGCAAAAGCAACTCAGTTCCTCATTACACCCTTTTTATTATTTTTATAAAACAGAATTCGATTAAAAGAAAGCATTCAAAGAAAAAAATAAACATTTTTCTTTTATTTTAAAACATCATAATTTTAATTTTACACTTGTATAAAGCAATGAGAAGAAAAATTAATTAAAAATATTAGTTTAATTTATAGACAATATAAAAAGTGTAAATTAACTTAAAATGTGTTGAAAGCAAAATAAAAAAAAATAATATATTTATTAAAGGGGTGAGTTGTTACAATCTGATGTCGAAATTTATCTTTTCCAGCAGCACGTTTTTTTTAATTATCAAAAAAAAAAAAATTAAAGAAATTGTTGTGAGCAGAGAAAAATAAATTATACAATTTATATATTGTGACTCACAAAAAAAAGTTTATTGATAAATTTTCTCACAGCGATAAAACGGTTATGAAGGAAGTGACAAATAAAACAAACAATTTTGAAATGTATTTCATACACACATACAAAGAATTAATATTAGTTCATGTTCTTCCTTTTAAAGGTCATAAATATACAATAAAATAATATTTTCGTTTTTTTCTTTCTAAAAGCAAACAAAAGCTTTTTATATTTTCTCTAGAAAACGATACAAATTTAGAACACATATGACGAAAAGATGCAAAGAAGTCAAATGGAACTAAAATTGATGCGTGAAACAAAAGTTTATAATTTTACCGGAAATCTTTTAAACGTGATTCAACCAATGGATCACACATACGATAGTACGTGATTAAACATAAGAAGTGAAGGCTTTAAATTTTATTATTCTGTTTTATATTCTTTAATGTTTGTATTGATGTGCAACATCATTGATCATATGATTCTGTGTGATTCTTATTTCAAATTTATTATACTTTTTCTTAAATGCATGTTATTATTTTAAAAATATTGAAACGTTTTTGTTTGAATCAGATATGAAATGTTGGTGACGAAACAGATTATTCAATTAATTAACATTCGAATTATTATTAAATGTTTACCCAGTTTGTGTTTAACATATAAAAATACATAAATAAAACAATTTTCAACAATTAACTGGATATCTGTAGTGCAACAACGTAACAGAACAACAATTTTAATCACTTAATAATCAGCTTGCAGGTGATTTATCTTTACCGCAAAAAAATTGGTTAATAATGAAAAACGTACATTTAATACTTACAAAAATTGTTACTGAAGGGTAATTAAAAAATAGTCTACAATCCAGAGACTACGTTCAAATCACTGAAATAAACAGAAATTCCATTATTATCACGTGCTCAATTTGAAATTATACAATAATTATCTTTATTAAATGAAAAAAAGAAAACAATTTAATAAAAAAAAATTTTACGTCTATCGATTACTAATCATAATGCTCAAGTATATGTTGACAGATGACCTATCTTGTCTAATTTTTTTTTATAACATTATAAGTTTAATTGAAATAATTTTTTAATAATACCAATTACAGGTGTGAACGCACCTTATTTAGAAATAAAATGAGAATATGAATATCATCTTTCATATGATTTTAATGGGTAATTACTGGTTTATATTTAAATTTTGATGTTTAAGAGATTTGTGAGAGTTTCATCATTATTATTATTTTTGTGAAGGTGTGGTTTTATTTGAAATATGAAGATGTCTTCAAGGAAAATTGAGTAAAAATTGAAGAAAACTGAAAAGCAAAGTGTAACATTGAAAGCTTAATATTCAACATAATTCAAGAGAGGAGTCTACATTCTATCGAACATACAATTTTAAAAAATATCTTTGTTCTGTTAAAATTCATTATTGTGTTTATTACTATTAACAGTTTATTATTATTTTACGTGGGAAATATAAATAAATAAATAATAATAAACAAAGAAAAACACTGTTACAAGAAAAAAAATTATAAATAAGTACCTTATAAATGCTTTTAACAATAATAATTGTCATTTTATATATTTATTGTTATTTTTCTATAACGTTGCACTGTGTAAAAATGTAATATAAGGTACATTAACTAAAAAATAAGGCGCGTAGCAAATGATTGTCGTATACAATAAACATATGAACAGTAAGTGACCCACATATTCATTTAATATAATAATTTAATTTTAGTATTATTATTATTTTAGTTTCTTTTTAATTTAATTTTGTTGAAAAAACACGCTTTAAGCTAATTAGGAACTTAAAGTTGATTGCTGTTAAAAAAAAATACCGTAAAATTGACCATAAATGACAACTGACCAGAAACTGATGGTTTGGCAATGAAGATGAGTGATAATAATGCGACCCTTATATTATTTAGTGTATAACGATGATTGTATAAAGTCAATGTTAATATGCCATGAAATAAAAAACTACAATTAAAATTATCATTCTTATTATTAAAGTTATTTTTTTTATTAAACTTCTTGTTCTTTTAGGTAAAATGGCATCACATTAAGATTAAAACTGTGCTATATACAAAACTATACTTATACCATTTAAACTATAAAATTTATCTAGATGGGTACCAATTTATATGACAGGTGCTTCAACCAAAAAAAAAAACTATAAATAAAGAGCGATATATTACGACAACCACGATGTATGTATACAAAGAATTTTTTTTTAATTTTTGATATGATATTGATAAGAATCTAATAGTAATAAAAATAAAAAGAAGTAATTTCGTTCTGCTGGAGAAATAAAAACGAAGAAGGGTATACTGTTAAGTAACGTTGAAATGTGATAAAAAGAAATTTTTAAAATTTTCGTTCTCTTCCTGCTGCTACTTTGAATTGTTTTCTCAATGTTCATTAGTATTAAAATATAAATTTAAAAGAACTAAAAAAATGTTTATTATTTTATTTTGTGTGAGATAGAATTAGAAACGTGACGAAAGTACACACAAATTTATATTTTTCGGATAAAATGCTAGACACGGTTTTCTGTGATAACAATCTTCTTATGTTTATATTTTTGAGATCCTGTATTTTAACATTAGACAAGTGGTTGATTTAGGATTCATAAACAAAATGTGAAAGTTTTTAACTCTTTATTGTATTATTTCAGAAACCTTTTAGATGTCGTCCTTCATCCTTGCATCTGTTTAATATAAACTAAATGTATTATTCTTTCTCGAGAATTTCGAATGGCTTAAAACTTAAGCTTACTGATCCATCAATCAATTTGCTTTCTCATTTTTTTAACAATTAATATAATAAATGTTACATACCACACCTTAACTTAAAATACTACAATTTCATTCATAAAATTATTTTCCATTCATCTCTCTTTTTACAAATCATATACATTATTGTACCAAGAATTAACTCGTTTAAATGTGTATTCTTAAAACATATTAATTTTATGATATTTTTTACAACAAATCGCATCATTACTTTTTCTTATGTGCTTGGTCATGCCAAACACTTATTTTTTATACACAAGATGTAATAAAAATCAGATATGGAAATGATGAATTAAAAATTATATAAAAACTGATTTTATGAATGAAATCGCAGTGTGGTGATAAAAAAAGTTACAAAAAGTGTTTAAACAGTTTATTCATGTTTTAAATTGTAAGAATAAAAGAGATGAAAAGATTACAAAGCTTATAATGATTATCTCATATAATGAATGAATTTGATTGGTATTTTTATTATCATTTATGAATGAGATTCTGAGCGTCAATTCAAATGTTTGAAATTAATTTTAAAAATGTGCCTTTATCTCATTAAAGTACATGAAGAAGTACACAAATTTAAAAAATGCAAGTGTCCAGTGAACATCGAATTAGCTGAAAGTAAAAAACTATATCCAAATCTATGTCAACAGAATTTTTTATTTAAATAATTTTTTTTAAGTAGTTTGACCACAAAATACAACAAAATTTATGACCCGCTAAAACACACTTGAACAAATAATAAATATCTTGAATTCTCAGTGGTGGTGGTGCCATGTCAGTATTTTGTTCTTTTTGTGCATACATGCGCCTGCATAAACAAGGCAATAAAGTGTCAATTAATTATTTTATTTATGCATAAACGAAACATTTAAATGAGCGCATTCACAACGATATCATTTATCATTTTACACCAAAAATCGTATACACAAGTGGTGCAACTGTTTTTGTGGCTTATGTTCTGTTTTTATTTTTTTCTGATTCTCTTTGGCGCTGTATCAACCGGACTGTCCATCATCTAACGTTTGTAGTGCAAAAGAATGAAAGCAAAGAGTATTCCAAAATGCACTGATATATACTATTCACGTTTCATGATAAATTTATCTTGCAAGATTGCTGGACAATATGCATATTAAGACGATAACAAAATATCATTAATAATAAAATATTGTTTTCTTAATATTTTTTAGGTGTTTGTATAAAATGAGCCACAATCCACAATAAATAAAAGCAAAAAAAAAGTAATATGAAAAAGAACATTGCAATATTTGAGTTATTGGATGATTTCAGACAAAAAATGTTGCTTATCTGTATAATATAATAATTGCCTAACTCTGCGATAACATTTTATGAACAAAAAAAACAGTAGAACTTTAAAATAAAAAAAAAAAACAAATCCATAACTAGGCAAACGACATTTTTCAAATATCATTTGTACGTTAAATGTTTTCATACTTTTTGTTTCACGTTTTAGACATTTAAAAACAAGACAGTTGATCAAGAGTTAAAGCATTCTTAAGTTATAGAAATAAAATCCACCTGAACTACATCGTGTTATGGTGCTGTAAGGTTTTGTTAGAATAATCGATAAATAAATTATTTGAGATTTTATACATTGACATGTATCGAAAACACGTGATTTACTACAATTAGAATCGTGTGCTGTACCTTTAAGAGCTTGGTCTGTAGTCAAGTTAAAAATTATTCTTAAACAATATCTGTGTCTAACTATATAGCTATATAACTTCATTTATTATTTGTATTCTTAAAATTCTAACTTTTTTTTAAATTTTAATAAACCTAGTTATAATAAAAATATGCAGAACTTAAATATACGAACATTATTCAATAATAATAAAAATATTTTAGTAGTCGGCGTTATTTAAGTGCGGTTTACATTATAAACTGACATATTTTTCTTATACACAATTAAAACAAAAAATTGAATCAGCTGGAGACAGTTTTTAAAACTAATTTATAGTTAATAACCGGTAAATTAGCAAAAAATGACAACAACATTTGTTCAACACTAGTATAAACATATCAATGTAAAATAATTGATATTGATAAATAATATTTTACATTTTGTCTTAAAAAATTTGGGAAATTTAAGGTTTCTGTGCATTTTTTATTAAAATTATTATAAGATAAGTAAAAGTTCGTTATATTAAACCAATTTATAACTTTCAATATAAAATTCTTTGATACTTAAAATCAGTTTTTTTTTTAATAATGTAAAAGGAAAATTTAGACATGTAAAAAAAGCGTATATTTAATTTAAATTCATCAGGTAGAAATTCTTTTCTTATGCAGATTTTTTTTCGAAATCTTTTCACTTTTATTTAGGTTTCTTTCTATTTTATTTTTTAAATTCAATCAAACTATAACATTAAATAAAAATAACGTATAGATATCTTGTGTAGGTACTAATGAAGCATATATGTTTATCATATTTTAAGTAGGGCACCAACTTTAATTCAATTATTTCATGCATTAAAAATTTTAACCTTATAGGTGAAAATAATTGTATGTTTTGCAGAATATATGCAAATCAGATTTTTTATTATTATTACTATTGGTATTTTAATATGTATACAGAATATTGCAGTTTCATTCTGGTATATTTTGTTAGTTCAGACTTAAAATAAATATTAATGGGTTACTAGGGGAAAATCAATAATTTCTACATGAATTATATTATAAATTAAACGTTAAAAAAATTTATTAACAAATAATAATGAAAATGTATCAAAAAATGTTTGAATTGTAATTCATTTTAATATTTATTAATATCATTTAACTTGATAAATAATTTCCGTTGCAGTGTCAGGTAATATGTCACCCATTTTTCCTTTTTTATTTTTGCACAACAAAACTACCCTTATTCCTTATTTTTTAATAATGAGTTATGAATATTACTTGATCGATTTTTACCATATAGCATTGACATGCAAATGAGTTTCGAATATTTTTTGTTATGCTTAAATGATTTTTACTAAAATTGGCGCTAAATTTTACTTAAAATTGAAAGTTATGATACAGCTGTTCATTTTGCTACAAGTAATTCAATAATTTCACACATTGATATTGAACTTGAAATTACAATTTTAATATGCTAAAGAATATTTACTATTTTTTTAAACATAAATTTATCCAATAATATTTGAATATTAAACATTTAAAACTCTGATATTTTAATAAAAATAATTTTATAAAATAAAGGTGATAAAGTAAGACATATGAAAAAAATACATTTGAACATATATACCGGTAAAAAGTAAATAACACAAAAATAAAGTTTAAATATTTATATTTGTCGATGAGTCTCTTTGTACACATACAATTTTAAATTAAGGTAAACGAAGAATTAAAATCAGTTGTTTTAATATAATTATAATAATTTAAGCGCACACTTCTATATCATTTACGAAGAAGATGTCATCTCTTAAAAATATTATTATTTGCACAGCAGAAATTTTATATGACAATACTTACTCTAACACATGGAAGATGTGTTTGAAATTTGCTTTTTGGTAATAAAATTTAATAACCACCAGGCAAAAATAAACTGTGTTTATGTAATGTGAGATGACTTCATTTTTAAGGAATTTTATATAAGTTTGCTTAACTGTTAACTTAATTATTTTTACTATTATTTAGTTTCACTCTCGTCGCTTCATCTGTAATAAAAGTTCAATTTTAAGGACTCCAAATTATGGATGTATTATATTTAATTAGCGTTGTCTATGTTTCGTAATTTATTTGAAGATTATTACAGATTTCGATTTCATTGCCAACCAGTTTTCATTCAACAATAATAAATGTTTACAATATGTAAGTTGTAAAATTCTATATAATACAGAAATGTAATCATATAACTATTTGCACGAATAGCAAAAGTAGGAAAGTCATAAAATTTGAAAATATATTTAAAACAAAACAAGTTGAGGAGATTATTGAGACACTCTATATAGAATATTAATTGTAAGTAAGAATCAAGTAGAATTTTTACAGTCAGATCTATCAACAACTTTACTACTTAACAAAATATGACAGTAAGGAAATATGGGTTAGTAAAGTTTAATTTAATTTTATAATTTATGTTTAAATTCATCCAGATGATTACAAAATCTATCAAATGTAAAAGGGTTCATTTCCTATTTGTGGTTTAAGTCTTTTCACGAAAAATTATCTGATAAAACTTTTAAGGAAAAAAAACGTTATTTTAAGAAGTTAAAAATGATCAAACTTAATACTTGACATTCTTGTTACAAAATCCAAGTAATCTTTTTATTTATGTTTATAGTTCATTGGTGATTCTAAAATATTGAGTATTTAATAAATTTGATATTATTTAAATTTATAGTTAAAATTTAGCTAATAATATGGAATGAGAAGATAAAAAAAATAGTAATAAAACAAAACTGGTTTCTAAACACTTGTTTAATTCTTGTATATTATACACTGCGTATACTTTAATAAAAACGAAACTCGGATAAGAGGAATTTTAATGTTTTTACATATAACATTTATACGACGGATTAAGTTTGTAAGGTGTATCAATAAATAAAATTGATACCTTCAGTAAAAAATAAAACTTATAAAAAATGTAAAATTGATAAACTTTCTGATCTATTATCAATTCATTATTTCTAAAAAAATTTTACAACTTGAAGAAACGATGATCAACACTTGACCCTCAAGTAAGTTCAATGACAAATAAAAAATGTTGGGTTAAATTCTAGAAATATTTCATAGTAACAATAATAATAATAACAATTAAAAGACAAAAAAAGATATATATTGCTTTCCATACCCACAATTATCATACAAGATGCTAAGAAGCGCCCTTAAATGACCATAAATAATAATGCTTTTGTTGAACTATACGCCTTATAAATTTTTCTTAATTACATGTATTATTTTTTTTCTTCTTCATGCAGCTTGATCTTGATAACCTCAAATTTACTTCTCGACCAAAGTTAAAAAAAATAAATATATCAATTTTTCAACCAAATATTGCCCGAAGTTATATTATCAGTTGTTTTCATAGATAAATTAAAGCCAATATCATAATAATTTACATACAAATACAGTTTTAGTAAATGACTAGTACTAAAAATAAAAATCTATTTCAATTAATTTTTTTTTTTTGAATGACCAACATGCTTTTCTATTTAATGAAAATGTATCAATTTAAATTATTACTGTAATGCAAGGTATGTGTATATCAAGCAAATAGCAGTCAGAAATTAACTGTTGCACATATTATTCCACACCTCTTAATTTGTAATAACATTTTCCTCGTTTTTCAACATATTGATACTTGTGTCTAAAGGTAGCAACTGGCATCTGATCGGATGTATTTTACAATGAAAGGCAATCAACAGTTCATTGCTTTCATCCAATTAATTTTTATTAATTAATACAATTTTCATTTGCATATACAACATAAAAATTAATTTTTTCGCTACTGTATCACACACCACAATGTATTAAAAATATAAAAAAATACAGAGAACTTTTATAAATGTATATTTTAATTATTTATTTTTATATTTATATTAAAACATATATTTTTTTTATTAAATTATAGCATTAAATGGACATTTTTGCAGTTTAATTACGAATACAGAGTGATTTTATCGGATCCAAAGATTAAATTAAGCCACACAGCTGATTATCTTTTATAGTTATCATTATTTAATATTCAATTTATTTTTTTTACAGACATCTTTTTGGCAAGTTGGTCAATCAAAACGTGTTGCTTTTATAGTCTTTTATTATCAATTTAAAAATAAATATTATAATGTTTTATATGATTTTTCTTAGTTGATTGATTATTAATTTGCTAAAGATGTGCGATTGTATTTTCATTGATGATTATACTGTTGAAGAGAAAGTTGCTCAAAATTAATTTATTGCTCTATCCTGTTCTTTTTAAATTGGATTTTTTTTATTAATTTTCTTTGATGCTCGAAACATAAATAACCTTTTTTTAATGATGAACATCATTAATGATATTTTTATTTTATAACTCTTTTTTGATAAAAAAAAAATATAACGGTTTATCAGCACAAATTAAAAACTATTTTTGGTGTTAACAGCTATTTTTTTCATTTTAAATATATATCTATAACTCTGATAAAAATACATTAAAATGTTGAGATATAAAATAGATAAAAAAAAGAAATTTTGACTTTATTATTATTTTCTTTCACATTTCGTGGATTTTACCAAAATAAAAACTTGTTTGTTTTTATCTAGCTCAATTTGGATAAAAATTAAACAACTGAAATACTATATTGAAAATAAATGTTATCACAGATTTAAATCAATTCTCTAAAACAGCAGTTTTTCTTTTTGATTATACAAAAATAAAATGATATTTCATTAATTTATGTAAATTAAACTTGGAACAACCGTAACTCAGTAATAACAAATTGTGATAAAATTTACAATAATAATGACAAAATATAATATATGGTTCAATTACAAATTTTGAATCTTTTATTTAATTTGATATTTTTTAACCGGGACATTTATTATAATAGCATCCATTATTTATATGAAAAATTGTTAAATTTTAAAAATTAAAAAGTATTTACTAGGCCACTTGTTCATACATAGAATAAGCAATTAAAATAAATATTCATGAGCCAGGAAATATTTTGCATAGATTAATTTTCTGGTTGTCCATATAAAGCAACGACATTTCAGGTACATGACTGTTTAGTTATTGTGCATTATACTCAACTCAACTGAAATTGCAATAGAAAACACAGTATATTTTACTAAATGTACGGTTACTACTTACTTTTCTATGCAAATCTTTTTTTTCTAACATGTTTTGTATATATTCACATACTAGTCAAGGTCATTTAAAGATTCAAGCAACTACAATTATTAGTGTACCGGTGTCGTTATAATAATAATTATTATTTCAATAAAACAAGTGTGAGTTTAATGTAAAATATTCATTGTAAGACGTCATAAAGTATTTAAAAAATTATGAAAATTTGCAAATATCACAAAATATTTATGTTTATACCGAAATTTTCCACGTACTACTCTTCACGAAATTATATGAAGTTATGATATACCTTTGAAGCATCCTCAACCATCAAAAACTATTAAATATAGCACTTGAAATAAATATGCTATTTTTTATTGTAGCCAAAAAAAGAAAACATGAAAACATTATTCGAATCGTATGAAAGCTTATATGGTTATTTTTCAGCAGGTGGATTTTTAATATTAATAAATGTCATTTCATCATCATATCTATTTCTACAATAATCATTTTGTTTTAAAATAAGAAAACACAGCACAGCGAGTCAAATAGCAATAATTTTTTTCTATACCTGTGTCACTTGTTTTAGTTTTTTTTTAATTTATCAAAAAACGGTATTTTTACCGAAAAAAACGTGTTATTTTATCATTTTTTTAAGTTTTAAAAAAAGTTTTTGGTCAAAATATGAATTTTTTAGCATAAATTAACGTACATGAGAGTCGAAAAGAAATAAAATATAATAAAAATGTATATACAATGATAATGATAGATAATGTAGCATTTATTTTTTAAAATATTATCATTATTTTTTTAAGAGTTTTTTTAAACATTATAATAATAAATAATAAATAGTTAGTAGAAGAGAAATATCTTTTTTACTATATTACTATGTAGGATGGCCCTGAATATGTGTTTTAATTTAATAATATTAATACAAAAACAACTGAATTTGTAAAAGTTTATAAAGAATAATATTAAGCGGGGTAATTTAAAGTAGAGCAACAGTTATAATATAATTTTTATGTCCATTTTTATATTGCTAATCAGCTTATAACAGAAAAAAATACAAACTAATTTATCAGTGAGTTCACAGTGTTTGAGTCCAAATTATCTATGAATAATACAGATATAAAGAGAAAATATTTGTTTGTGTTGTGAAAAAGACATATGAATTGATAATTATACCCCAAAAAACAATAACGAGTAATTTCTAGATGTTTTCTCACAAAATATTACTGTTTCTTCAAAATAAATGATTTTTAATAAAAAATCATTAATATGATCAAAAAACAGGATAAGATTTGTAATCATCAAAATTCTTTTCACACCTGGAATATTTATCTGATATTAAATAATCTTTGAAAATTTATTTCTAATAAAATATTTAATTGTATTTAAAGATAAATGAAATATCATCCTTTTATTTTTCTTCTTAAAATTTTTGCTATCAATTTTTAAATGTGCAACCATTTCCTTAATACATTGCCCTTTAATGTGTAATAAAAAAATAACCAAATAAGAGATACATGATGAAAAAAATTCCCACAGATTTAAATATCATGCAGATGATCACGTAAAAAACCCTTTCGATTTTTTTATTCTAGATTCATTTTAATATGAATAAAAAAAATAATAATAATAACAAATAATGAAAAGAAAAACCAAGTAAAATGAAATGCATAAAATGTAAAAGTATTTTCTGTTTATTTTATTGATGAATGATAGTGCAAGTGTTCTAACATAAAAAAGGAACACTGTTATTATTTTTAATATTAGACTGCAACACACAGAAGAAAAAAATATAACAGGAAACATATTTCAAATATATCATTTGTATGATTTTAAAATACATAGCACCTAAACTTAAAAATACTTGTTCCTAGCTAATCTATGTTGTCGTTCTATTAAAATATAAACCCATAAAGAAAAACATCTTGAATATTCAAATCCATTATGACAATAATAGTATAAATTTATAAAATTTATATGAAAGGGATGCGCAAACATATTTACATATACCTGTACTAGTAGCAAGGCATCATTAAGACGGTATAATAAAAAAATGTGCAACCCTTTATAAATACCACCAAAGTTTTCATCTGCTTCAAAGTTATTTTCATTTAAATACGAAATCCAAACAAAAAAATAGCTGTGATATTAGGTTTCACTTAATATGCGTACGCAGGTAGACAAACTGGTAATTATTGCGCAAGAAAACCTTTTTTTCTTATATTCTTTAATAGAACATCCCCTTAAACTTCACATGTATGGCATCATTATCTCTGTGTGTTGATTTTATTTTCTTCTAATAATGTGTATTGCCAATTTTTTTTAACCCTGATCAGAATGTTTTTTTATGAATTGAAAAAAAAAATAAATAAAGGGTTTGAAGAAGAATTCTAAGATTGTCTATAAGTTTTTGCATATTCTGTATAGCGTTCTATAGGAATATATTGATGAAAATTAAAATATAGGGTCATCCTTTTTGCATACCTATAAACATTTGAATATAGTCTTGGGTGACGATTTTTGATTGAAGATGCGTTTATTCTCATATATGCATAGTTATGCATTAGTGTGCTTTAAGATTGTGAAAAAAAGTTTTTTTTCCCATGAACATTAAAAAAGAAAATAAATTATAACTATTTGTATAAAGTATGAACACTTATGAGCGATATGCAAAAAGGGTGACGTCTTCTTTTTATTAATGTCTTTGATATATTAAGCACATATATGCATATTAGTTGTAATATATTTTTTTTTATATTGAAAGAAATTGGCAGCTTGCAAATTTGCATGGGAAAAAAAGAGTTTGCGGAACTGTTGATCCTTTCAGTATCTAACGTTTCTTTTTTATTGTTATTCTAATTTTATCAGAAAAAAATAATGTAGTCAATCATTATTCAAGCGTATATAACGGAATTTTTAAGGTATCTTAAGATATTTTAAATTAAATTTATTGATCCTTTTAAATAACCAAGATATTTAACGTTTTTTTTTGTATTGACGCCAGATCAAATTTTGCATAATTTATTATTTTGCCAAATAATCTTGAACGATGATTTCTTTTAAAGGGATAAAATAGAAAAATCGTTATAACTGATTAAAACAGCCGACAAAAGCATATTTCATATGAAACATTAAACATTTATGTTAGATTTTCAAAGGTCATAAAATTTATTCATTATGCTAATATAATGTTAATTCAATTCAAACATAACATTATTTTACATTACTAAACACTTGTTCTATCATTTCAAAAGTTATGCAAAATTATTCAATATTATTTAAGTCAGCTGAGATTTTCATGAAACTATTAGAATCATTTAGACTAAAATACAATCTAGTAAAAAGACTTAAATTTTAATTTTTTTCCCCAATTTCTCTATACGTAATAAAAAATAACCAAAAAAAAGAGAAAATTCAATAGAAAATCAAATCACAATAATAACAGTAATGATTATGATGCCAGATGTGTAATATGCTATTTAGGCGGATATTTAATAAATTTATATTATTTGTATTATGTATGTATGTTATTTGTTGTGGGTGCATTCAGTGGTTTTATATATTATGCGTTGAAAATTTTTTGACATTAAATTAGATTTACTTTTATTAGAGAAGCATTTCAGTTGATTAATAAATAAAAAATAAAATGAGAGAACAAATGTCGCGGTCGTAAAAATTTTTGTTGAATGAACCTCAATAGATTGTATGTTTGTTTTTTTTTCATATATACACTACTCCAATTCAAAGGGTTTACATTTATAATGTTGAATTGTGGAAGAAAAGAAGAAATGAAAATTTATATAAAACATAATTAAATTACATTAAATGCTGTACAACATAAAAACCAAATGAATCTTGTTATAGTTTATTTGTTTAATTTATTTTGGTCTATTAGCATAAAGCTGTTTATAGAATTAGCACTAACAAACATACTGTAGAATAAGATATATATGTTATGATTATAATAAGAATAAACTTAATGCTATTTGCAATTATTTACATTTGGTTTATAGTATTTTCCTGTACAGAAGTTAAAAAAAAAGAAAATTAAACGGAAGTAAGTGTTTATTTTGAGAAAAACAATATGAAAGTTTATTCGATTTCACACTATTTGATGAAAATTCTTACTAGAATCACAGTCGTTTATTAAGAGGATTTTAATAAAATTTCCTGATAGAGGTCCTTAAGAAATGTAAGAAGAAAGTTTTGGTGAACCCCTTTGATTCTCTGCATGTCTCAACCCTTCTCAAACTACATTTCCTTTTTATTATAATAAAATAAAAGACACCCTTTGTGTATTTGCTCAAATTTTTAATCAATAGTTGCAAAGATGATTTTATAAAGAATCTCACAACCAATGAATTACCAATCATTTTGCAGTTTTCAATCTATTTAGATGAAATTTGCACCTTTACAAATAAAATTGATCATAATATTGTTGATAATACAGGTGTTTTTTTCATTTACTCATTATATTTGCCTTATACTCAACAAAATCATACTTAAGCAGCTTTTATCTTCGTTATTTTATTACTTGGTCTCCTTGAAATTGACAGTTAACATTACATTTCTAACATGTGTCTGTTTTTTTCTAATACTTTAACTTATTGGAATCACAGTATAAAATATATAATAAAAAAAATTTATTTATAATACAGAACAGTTGATGTCACAACAAAATAACGTCACTTTTTTAATTTATCTAATATAAGATTTTACATGTGTAATAAAACAATTGGAAAAAAACCCGATGATTTCTCTAGGCCATTAAATGTATACAAATTGTGATCCTATTTATCGCGACAAAAATATAATTAAAATTAGAAGTTAAATATTATAACTATTTGAATGATTAATGGTTTAACGCTTTTCGGTGCGTTACTAATTAAAAAGAGCAATAAATTATTTTTTATTTCATTTGAATCTGTTAAAAAATTTTTAATTTTATTATTCCAAAAATTAAAAGTTCATTTGATTAAAAAAGTACAATTTTTTCAACATATTAAAATGATTTTTTATTATTTACTTATCATTGTTATTATGCTCCTACAATCTGAAAATTAATGTTGGAATGTATACAATTTTATAATTAAATAATATTAGCCATAGTGGAATAATTCTACCAATCCTTACTTGTTATATTTAATAATCATACAAGCACTTTGTAACGGTGATTCTTTATTATTTTTTATTAACCGATATGTATAAATATTTCACCAAACATGACATTTATGTAAATCATGTTTTTTATTATTTTTGTTGTAATTGTAAATAAATAAACCAAAAATTTTAAAAATAAAATTAAAATGAAATTCGAGGACTGTGACAGTTCTCATCGTCAATTTGTTCACTTATGTTTTTATTTTTATGTTTATTTTTAACATGAAATGGCAAAAAAAAATATATATGATAAAATAAAAACATTTTATTATTAAAATAATATTATAATGATATACACATAAGCAAATAAATCTCGCATTTTTTTAATGATATTGATGAATTTGCTCAATTAAATATGTAATATCTGTCTGTTTTTTAATAATATTTTCATTTTTTCAATCAGTTGAAATACATCTCATTAAAAATAAATATAAATGAGGTAGAATAAATGCAATTTTATTGTGTTTTTTTTTGTATTGTTTTTAATATTTTATTGAAAAAAAAACAGACATTTGATATACTACTGCAGCAAATTTGTTAACAGGACACATTCATTTCGTATTTTTTTGACATTTGTTTTCTTTTTCTTTTTCTTAGTGTTTAATGATAAGTTAAAACAATATACTTTGTTAAAAAGTTTTAGAGGTTAAAAAGCAATTAATCTTTTTTTTTCTTGTTAAATACATCATAAATGTTTTTTTTTGTTGTTTACGGCTTTCAAATTGAGAGTTAAAATTAAGTATACTAAGAAATATGACTCAAAATAAGGGAAAAATTACAAAAGATTTAATTATAATACTTTTTTACTATTTCATAACAAAGAAAATAACAAGAAAGTCCTTTCACTGTAAATTTCTTTTTCTTAATTTTAAGTTTATTAAGTAATTCGATTAAGTTTATACAAAATATCGTTACCTATAAACACAAAAGTATTTGTTAATACAGCAATGACTAAAAATTATCCTTTTATAAACTAAAATACTATATCAAATTCTAATTATATTTGGTTTTGTATTGGGATAAGCCATTAGAAAATTTTATTTTTATTTTTTATTTCATTGTTCCAACGTTTCGATTTAAAAAATCATCATCAGGGAACTAATATTAAAAAAATTACAATATTAATAATTAAAAAATTAAAATTATTAATAATATCATACGATATTTTGGAAAAATTTTAAATTAATTTTGCTGGTGTTGTTTTATAAAAATTTCCATTTTAGATTTTCTTGTTCTTTCTTTTTTGACTTGTTCTTTTTGTTTAAAAAAATATTTTGAGTTTTTATATGTTGCCTACTTGTTTTTTCTTTTATGGTATGAAAATGAGTTAATTATCTGTTTTGTTTCTATATTCAGATATTGAGTGTCTTTTTTGTCGTTACATGCTAGATATCCTTCTTTATATATATATGCGCTTTCTAGGGCTTTTCTTTTATGAGTATTGTTTTCTAGATGTAAGACATTGGTGTTTTCAAAATCAAAAGTGTGATTTGCAAGCATTGCATGGGTCAAAATGGCATTTTTGAAAGTTCTATTGTTATCTTCTTCTTCATGTAATTTTTTAAGGTTTTCTAATTCTTTTGTTTTATTTCTTGTTCTTGATTGCATTAAATTAGAATATTGAATATTTCGATCATTGATGGTGTTTTGTCGTTTTTTTGATTCGTTTTTGAAATCTGAAATATGTTCTTTAATTCTTTGTCCAATAATTCCTTGATTTTTAATGGAATAAGAACGACCAGATTCACCTATATATGAAAATTTGCATTTTTCATTTTGATTTCCATTACAATTAATTTTGTATACATGACCTTGTCTTTTTCTTCTTACTTTTGTTTTTGTATTTGTGAAAATTTCATTTTTAAGTTGTTTTAATGGTTTTAATCCAAAATTTAGGTTTTGATTGAAATTCTTGAAATCTTTTGTTAAACTTTCTGTAAGTGTAGGAACATATGAAAGGCTTCTAAATATTTTTTGTTGTTGTTGTTGTATTGTAGTTTTATTTTGATTTGATGTTTGGGAAATTTTTGATTTTTGTATTATACGTTTGATAATTTTTTGTGGAAAATTATTTTGATTTAAAATTTTATGAATTAATTGAAAATTCTTTTTATGAAAAACAGGATCACTAAGTATTAAGACACGGTTTGCAAATGACATTCCGATGTTAAATTTCATATGAAATGGGTGGTTAGATAGCCAATTAAGAATTCTATTTGATGAAATACTTTTCTTATACCAATCTGTTGTGATGTCATTTTTTTGTCTAATTAATAATAAATCAAGAAATGGTAATTTTCCATCTATTTCTTTTTCAATAGTGAATTTGATTGTGTTATGGCTTGAATTGAGTTTTGAAAATAATGTTTCAATTTTCGATTCTGGATCAATGATAAGCAAATCATCGATATATTTTTTTAAAAGTTTTGGTTTATTAGAATCTAAATTGTTGTCTAATAAATCATCTAGTACAAAAGTTGCTAGTGTACCAGATAAACTATTTCCCATGGCTAATCCATATTTTTGACGATACATGATATTATTGTATAAGAAATAGCTACTTTCTTTAACGCATAATTCAAGAAGTTTTTGGAAATGATTTTTTCTGATTTTTGTATAAATTTTGATTTTATTCCATCTTTTCATAACTGATTGAATTGCTTCGTCTTGAGATACATTTGTGTATAAAGCAACTACGTCAAATGAAGTTAAAATGTCATCTTGGTTTAATTTGATATTTTTTAATTGATTTTTTAGTTCAAAACTATTTTTGATGTTGTATTTGTCAGAATAAATATTTGTTAAAATATTGTTTAAAAATTTTGAAAGTTTGTATGTTGGACAATTAATAGTTGAAACTATTGGACGAATTGGATGATTAGTTTTATGAGTTTTGATTGATCCATATATTCGTGGTGGTATTGAATCAGAAATTGATAAATTAATATGCAATCGATTTTGCATGACATATTTTTTGTCCTACCTGATTGTTGTTTACTCGAGAGGATTCAAAAACATGTATTATTTTTATAATTCATTATTGAAAAATGCAAATTTTCATATATAGGTGAATCTGGTCGTTCTTATTCCATTAAAAATCAAGGAATTATTGGACAAAGAATTAAAGAACATATTTCAGATTTCAAAAACGAATCAAAAAAACGACAAAACACCATCAATGATCGAAATATTCAATATTCTAATTTAATGCAATCAAGAACAAGAAATAAAACAAAAGAATTAGAAAACCTTAAAAAATTACATGAAGAAGAAGATAACAATAGAACTTTCAAAAATGCCATTTTGACCCATGCAATGCTTGCAAATCACACTTTTGATTTTGAAAACACCAATGTCTTACATCTAGAAAACAATACTCATAAAAGAAAAGCCCTGGAAAGCGCATATATATATAAAGAAGGATATCTAGCATGTAACGACAAAAAAGACACTCAATATCTGAATATAGAAACAAAACAGATAATTAACTCATTTTCATACCATAAAAGAAAAAACAAGTAGGCAACATATAAAAACTCAAAATATTTTTTTAAACAAAAAGAACAAGTCAAAAAAGAAAGAACAAGAAAATCTAAAATGGAAATTTTTATAAAACAACACCAGCAAAATTAATTTAAAATTTTTCCAAAATATCGTATGATATTATTAATAATTTTAATTTTTTAATTATTAATATTGTAATTTTTTTAATATTAGTTCCCTGATGATGATTTTTTAAATCGAAACGTTGGAACAATGAAATAAAAAATAAAAATAAAATTTTCTAATGGCTTATCCCAATACAAAACCAAATATAATTATAAATTAAAGGCCAAATAATCATAAAATCTCTTAATATATCAAATTCTATTTTCATCCAATTATATACTTAGATTATACACACAGTATAAATTATTATGAAGTTTAAGACATTTATATATAGTAAAATGTACTCTCTTGATTGTGTTGAAAATGTGTTTCAAAATTATGCTTTGCTTCAATCTTAATTAATATAACATTTTGTTGATTATTATTATTCTTATTATGGTAACTGCTCTTGTCACTCCGATATTTGTACAATATCATAGATAGCGAAGACAAGAATAGAAAATAACGACATGTTGTCTAACAATAATTTAGTTTTGATTAAATTCCAAAATTATCGAGAAGAATGTAAATTTTGTCTTTCAATCCTTTCAATATAATATGATATTGTCTTTTCCTTTTTATTTACAACATACATTTTACATGTGTATAAAATAACTTAAGATGTATATTTTAAATGAGCCATTTTATTGTAAATTGTCTGATCCCCTTTTTTGCCTTAACTTGATATTATATTATTTTCTACCCAAAAGGCTTGAAGCAATCCCTTTTTTACTTAATATTATGTCTACGCATTGTTTAGCTAGATATATTTTACTCAATTTTAAAAATTTAACACGCTTTTACAAATAAATGTAAGTATAAATTCAACGTGATATTAGTTTATAGTTTATTATACGATGTGTGATATTTGTGTCCTTTTTGTTTTATATTATTTTAACTTACATTTACCGTTTCAGTTTGCATTGAAGTGTGTAACAAAATGACTTGACAAGTATTCTAAAGAGACTGTTAAATTTCTAATAAAACTTGTATGTGTGGCATGAAAAGGGGTGACTTTCTATTATAAGAAGTTCTAATATTAACTTGATGGACATGTGAATGGTGAATTTTCAAAACAAGTAATTTTCCGTTAAAAAGTAGAAAATCATCATAAGCTTTTCATAGGCTTCATACAAATTTGGTTTATTTTTATAATTGTAGTAAGCAAAACCACAAACTTGTATATTTAATTCTAAATACATCGGGGGAAACGTTAATCAATAATATTTATAATTTGTTTTATAAACTGACTCTTCGGTAATCCAAACATGACATTGACCAAATCTTGTTATCAATAACAAACATAAACATTGAAAAATTTTATATATTGCTTAAATCAGATGACTTAATGATTGGGTTGACATCTGTTTAAATATTAGTGTGTGTTATTTTTATCAAATTCATAAAGTATTATTATTAAAGTTGAGCTCAGGCATCTTAAAATGAAAATCACACTTTTCTATACATATTTTCTTTCATCTCAATCAGTTAAACTTGTATGTCAAATAATATTATAACAAAATACAAGACATGGTCTAATCATGAATCAAAGTGAAAAAAAATTTTAAATATTATAAAAATAAACTTTTTTTGTACAATTTTTTTTATGAATATTTGAATATATAAAATTTTCTTATAAAAGGTCTCTTCGTTAAATTTGTTTAACATGGAAATTCATATTCAACTATAGAATCATCAAATCAAATGGTTATTCAAACAATATAAAATTTCTTTTTACTGGTCAATGTTATCATGTGTACTGTGACACATTCATGCATATATAATGGGTTGAATGTATGAAAAAAAATTGCAAGTAATCAAATAAAATTTTTGTTATTCCTTTTTTTATGTGTGTGTGCGTAAATATTTCATGTAATCATCATTGATTAGCATAGTAATTTTGGTTTTACGTATAAATAAGTTGACTCAAAATCAAAATTTGTATTAGGGGTCCTTTCAAATCAAATGACATTCAGAAATTTCAAGAAAATTTAAACTTATGTTAACAAAATAAGTTTTTTTGTAAAGTTTACTCTTATATTTAGATTTCAGATTTCTATTGTTAATTATCGTCTACACGCTAGACTGCTTATTAAATTTATGATGAACAATCAAAACTTTAAATAATGAATGACCACAGCACGAAAAATAATTTTAATTGAATCTTATATGTCATGATAATTAAACCAAACTTGGAACGCGTTTTAATTATTAAAGAAAAAATATAAACTAACAAA
The DNA here is from genome assembly GCA_900002565.1 of Culicoides sonorensis. Classification (NCBI taxonomy): domain Eukaryota; kingdom Metazoa; phylum Arthropoda; class Insecta; order Diptera; family Ceratopogonidae; genus Culicoides; species Culicoides sonorensis. The sequence continues at coordinate 305,086 of LN483467.1, read as the reverse complement.
CAAACGAATGTTAAGCTATTTATTGGAGACAGTGAACTATATAATAGTAAAATAAATTAATATTTTTTATGTAGCTTAACTGTAAACATTATTTGTCTTTTAGTTATTTTCTTTTTATGAGAAGGTTTTTTGTTTATTATAATAATGATAAAAATCAAAACACTTTTTAAAAAAAATAGAAACAAAGCACACACACAAGAAATAATAAATTAATTAATTAAAAAAATGTGTTTAAAGTTTAAGTCATCCAAGCATTTATAATGTAAATATAAAACGTGTCTTATTTTTTGGACAAAATTATAGTTAAGTTAAAAAAAACCTGTTTCTTTATTACTATTTACTCCTATGATAACAAAATTCTTCTAAAATTTGGACGGATCAACACATAAGTAGTTATAATTGAAAAAGATAAATAAAGTTTTTCAAGATTTAACATTAGAAATAAAAAAAAGGCAGATATCAATAAATTTCTTCTTGAATTAAAAAAAACCAAAAAGAAAACGATACATGGTGTCACGTATTGATACTAAAAAAATTTAAATATTAGAAGTCAATGTATTGGAAAATAGAGTTTTGTTCCTTACTTGAAAAAATATAAAAGAACAAAGGTTAAATTGGGGTAAAATGATGCGATGTCTAACCTAATAGAATAAAAAATGTTAAAATAAGAACAAAAAATGTAATAAATTTCCTAAGTTTTAATATTAAAACAATTTATTTAAATGAAAATAACACTGAATCAAAATAAGAATTTTATTTTGGCTACAATATTTAACGAAAAATGTTAAATAATAAAAAAACGCAATTTATATTAAATCTAACTATTTTTATTTCAAATTGCATGAGCATTCAATTACATTGATACAACATTTTTGTGTAAGTATTCTACACCTACATTTTATTAATAATAAATAATAAACGATGTATTTTGCATTATTTTGATCAATAAATCTTTCTCATGTGTATATTTTATAATAATAATAATAATATTAAAAACTGGTACAACTGTTTGAAATTATAACTGGTACTGGAAACAACTTACTTTTTAGCGTGTTTTGCAAACTGATAAAATATTAAGTTATAAAAAAAGCGTGTGTGACCTTCAAATGATCAATGTGCACCTGTTTAGATTTTATTTTAAATGTTAGTATAACAATTTTAAAATGAAATTTATTTCAATTTTAAGAATTATAATCAAATTAAAGTTGATTAAGATTGAAAGTCGTCATTGATGAGAGTCAATTAAATTAATTTTTTTAAGATGTATTCAAATATCCCCAAATAGTTGTTTAGAATTTATTGCCACAATTCAAAATAAGTGTAATACTAAAGTAATAAAAAACCTCACTTAACGAAATGAATGATGCTGAACAATGTGCAAGGGGGTTGCAAAACTTATTCTATTTAGTAGGGCATGAAAATTTTTACAATTTATATTGCATGAGTTTAATTTTTTCTCCTTCTAAGAGTACTAACAATTTTTTTAATCTTAAAGGGTGTTTTTTTCTCTTTCTTGAATGCCAAGCTGTAAAGATTATAATATTAGATTCGATGCATTTCAGCATGTAACACAATTCCATTGAACACAAGAAATAATCTCAATTTAAAAAAAATACGCGTAAAAAATAAGAGAAAAAAAAATTCAAACGGAGGGTGAGATATCATTATAATAGAATCATATTTTGTTGTGCACTTGTTCCAATTTCAGCTCAATAAATATATTTTTTTTTTCATTTAATCTGTATAGAAATGTCAATGTTCTTGTGTTGATAAAGAAGTTTAAACTTAGCTTATTTCGCTTACTTCGTTTCATGTTAAAAAATAATCAGAATGAGAAATTTTATTGCCTTTCCTTTAAAATGAAACAGTTTGTAGCAATATGTTCCTATATATAAAAATATTTTGTATTTTTTTAAAAGTTGGTTGCTTCATCTATGAATCTTTATAGCGTTTGCATCCCAAAGGACAATAAAATATTCGCACTCTCGTTTATTTGCTCAAATTTTCCTTTTCCTTTTACTACCTTTATTTATAATTCTTTTGCTTTTCTCAACTGTTAACGAATATTAAAAGATCTGTATCCATAAAAGAATCTTTTTCGATAAATTGCTTGTGTGTGGAAAATCTAATGTAAATGATGACGGTTTTTAATGAGTTTACATGTTTAAAGATAAAAAATAAGAAAATGGTTTTTCACTGTCCCCTAACATACTAGATTGTAAACAGCAATTCGCTCAAAAAGTGTAAACGTAAAAAAATGAAACTTTATGGTTCATAACTTAGTTGAACAATAAATTTTTCTATATTCCTTTTGTTTTGCATACCAACTTATTTGCAATTGAAAGTGAAAAAATTGTTTTCATATTATTTTACATAGTTTTTTTTTCTCTCTTTATAAGTGGAAAGATTCTTAATACAAAAGTATTCTTTTTATCTGTTTAATCTTTTATTTATTTGAATTTTAAGATTTGATTTCCATCAATTTTTTTTTATTATATTAAGATGTCCATCAGTAACTTTGATCACAAAAAAAAATCAAAGTTTACAAGATTAATTATATTTATATTTGTGGTTTTATACATATTTTCATGTTAAAATAATTTGACTATATAATATGCAGCTAATAGTTGGGCAAAATGATTAATTATAATGAAATTGATAGTTTTTTCAGAAACAAATTAAATATATTTTCAAGACAATACATTTGGTTGTGATTAAGTTATAAAAAATTGCTCATAAAAAAACTGTTCCTGTCAAAAAATTATCAAAACAGAGTTGTTATTCAATAATTCAAATAGTAACTTTAATTTTTCTAGATATTTTTCATAATTTGTAATAGCAACTGAACGAAGGATAACGTGTTGACATTTTTTTCAGTATACATTAAAAATTTCCTGACATCTTTTGATTAATTCAATCTCATATGAAAAAACGATTAACCCAAGTAGAAAAACTTGTCAACGTGTGATCGAATAAAAACATAAAAAATGCGCAGTTTTTATTATTATATTATCTTGATATTTTCAATAGCTTGCGCTTAAAAGAATTACAAATAAATAAAACACAAACTGATAGATGTAATTAAAATGACTAACAAGTTACAAGTAAATAATAATAATAATTTATTATATAAAAAAATGTCTCGTTATTTGAAAATATACAGTAGAAAATACATATTACGTTAATATTCATAATATTCACGTAGATGCTGAATAAAAATGTTATAAATTGATTTTTTTAAGAATAAAAAATATTTCTAACTGGTTTTTATTAAAACATTAGATACTTATAAATTGATTGGAAATTAAAGTTCATATAGTGATAAAAATATTTCTAGTAAACATAACAATGTTTAAATTACCAATGTATTTTAATAATGCATCACTTTCAGCCTTGAATCTAATATTTTTTTTAATCATTATATTATTTATATAAAATCACACCAGTACTAGAATGATTTTGATATCAAAACATGCAATATGCAATATATTTATCGTGTTTATTGTATTATATGCATTTTTTATACTGAAATTGCTCATTTTGTGGCAATAAGATGATGGAATTTTTATTATCATTTCATGTTCAAACAGTGGACATGATTAAATAGTTTCTATCATAAATCAAAAATGATTGTGTAATCATTGATACTTTTAATTTCTAGGTTTCTGCGTAGTTTTTACTATTGATAACAAATTACAACTGGGTTTTTGATATGATTTTAAAAATTATTAAAAAACAAATCAAAGAGTATTCTTACCACATAAATATAAGTTGATGTTAAAAATATGAAAAAAAACACAAATATTACCATAATTATAAAATTCCCCTTGACTTTGCACTCCACCAAAAAGTTCAATAAACGTCCTTTACATTGACTCAGTTATAACTCAACAACTGCTACTTGGCACACTTTTTAAAATTCATAAATTCAAATTTTTTTTTTACATTTTAAATAAATGAATATTGTATACATAATAATAATGATCATCTTTGTATAATTTAATAAATGTATAAACGGGCAACTCTTTTAACTAATATACAGTGTTTATAATAATAATAATAAAAATTCGTTTAATATACATTTTGTGCAAATTTTTACTCATAATTCTGTTTTCATCTGATTTGTGTATACTATACTGTTTTATATTTTTGCATTAATTTAAGTTTATTCGATTTTTATGGTGTCTGTACTCAATATAACTTGTATTGTCCAAAAAATAATACGAGAAATAAAAAGAACAAGTAGGTACACGATAAGTTCCAAATAATTTAAATAACTTCATAAATATTAATAATGAAATTATTAATAACTTAACTCCAAGTTGTATATAAACATACAGAATATGTTAATGTTATGTATTATTTAATTGAATTTAAGGAAGTAGTTTTATTATTATTTTGACTATATCTAAAATAAACAGTAGTAAGAAATTTTTGCATAAAATTATTATTTTTTTTAATATAATTTAATTTATTCAAATTATGTTAAACTTGACCTACCTCGCTCAAAGAGATCTGTATGATTATAAATTTGTTGTTTTTTTATTAATCTTTTAATATGATCATTAGAACAAGAATATGTGGAGAGAAAATTTAATTATTACAAAAAAAACCCCAATATTCGAAATCAGAACAAAAGTAAGTGAAATGTAAAAATAGAATGGAAATTTCTTTGACAAGAATTTTTTTCTACGCTTTTTAAATATTTTTTTTTGTGGAAATAATTATGACTTACTGTCACAGTCACTTGAGATGCTCATTTTGGTACTTTATACTATTTTTGTGTTCATGCACGCGTTTCATTTCAATTGTCAGAAATAATAATTTAACAAAAAAATAAAGAAAAACTTATAACGCTACATTTTTTCTGGTTTGAGTATTTTTTTTTTTTTTTGGTCACGTACATTTACAATATTATTCCTTTTTTTCATGGCATGGGGTGCATATTCGTTTTTTTTCATTCCATGTCTAACGTAAACTATAAAAAATGTATCAGTATTAAAGATTTTCTTTTTTTCTAAAAATCGCAGGGTTACTTTCGATTTTTTTTGCATTTTAAAGTTGTATAATGTAACAGAGAGTTTATATCATAAAAAAATGTGTCCCAGCGAATTCATGCATGTTTAATTTTAGACAAAAAAAGAAGAAATTGTACGTGCAAGACAATAAAATAAAACAATTGTCTTCTGCTGTACTTTTGAGTGGTTTTGTATATCATTAAATGTAATATGGAATGACATGCATGTTAAAATTTAATTTCAAATGGATTTAAGAGAAAGTATGTATTGTTTAGTAGGATAAATCTTTTAATACAATTTTTATGATTTTTTTTAGATGAAAAAACAAGTCAGCTAAGTTTGAATCAAAGTCCTTTTCTTTATTGTGTATGTTTGTATACAATAAATGTTACAATATTGGATAAAAAAAAAGCCATATAGTAATTTAAGTAAATTAATAAGACATAAGGCGCCATGTGTACAGTAATTTTTAAGATTTTTGTTTTTTGTTTAACAAATACAAATAGAATAATGGAACAAATTACAAACATAAAAGTCGTCATATCCAAATATAAAAAGGAAAATAGACAATTGCAGTAACTATAAATGTAAAGGAATATAAAAGGACAATGAAATTAGTAGATATCTTCGTTGTCATTTTACAATTCACCATAAGAAATGAGACGCTAAGAAAAAGAAACATTACTTTATGACTTTTGTATAGAGACTTTTGTAACTAAATTTTCAAGTTAGTGGACTTGATTAGCACTGGTGCATAAGAAAAATGAAAATAACTTAATTTATTCATAATAGTTTAATACAACGAAAAAAATATTATTATCAACAAGAACAAAGCTTCTAATACACTCATATTCAAAGCATCTTGATATTATATGAACATGCAAACATACTTTAGTAAAAATATTTAAATAAAAATATAAAAAAAACATAATTTATATGATAAAAAACATATCCCACTTCCAGAATTTTCTCCTCATAATTTAATAATAAAAAAAATCTAATCATATAAATACAAAATGCAAATTTTTAATAATTGGAACGAAACAATGACGGACAAACATCGTGCATGTCCTTTCATTTTAATAATTTTTAATAATATCAATAAAAGTATCGTTTAGTTTCTCATTTATTATTATTACCAAGAAAAATTTTATGATTGTCTCATTCTTTTATGATTTTTTTTTTATTAATTCATATTATTTTACGTTGACCGGATTTCTCAAGTTTTTAATACAGTAAAAATATATTTGAAGTTCCAGAAGAAAATCTTATATTTGATTGTACTGCAGAAGGCCTATTTTCATATGTGTTACTCAAAGTAAGGGTGAATGTATATTTATGGATATTTGTATATATTTTCTTTCTAACATTCATATAAGGATATGAATAAAAAAAATAAGAAAAATTAGATACATGTCTTTATGTATATATATTTCATATCATGAATATGCCTAAGAATAAACTTGGATACAAAAAATAAGAATAAAGGACTAGGGGAAGCTGATACGTGACCAAATCAAGTAGAAAGCATGGAATTTTCATTTCATTTGATGACTTTCTTACAAGTTTTGCTTATTTCTGTGTTTCAACAAAATTTCATTTATTGCGGCAAATTTTGGTTCTTTTTCAAACCTATATGTTCTGAAATTTTCTCACCATCATAAAAGACTATGATTGAATTAAAGTTCATTATGAATAAAGAAAATCAAATAAATCATATGCTTAGCTTATTCAAATGAATGCTTATCTTAATTATGGCAATAGTTACATAAAAATATAATTTATCTCGATTAATTGAATAAAAATGTTTTGCAATAACAAAAACTTTTATAAAAGTTATTTATCTTTATCTCTTATAGACTCATATTCGATAGAAAAACATAAAAAATTACACGCATACTCTCCATCAATCTATTACCCTTTTTATCGATAAAAAGAATTCCTTTCTCTCAATAAAAATATAGATGTAAACTAAAAAATGAAAACAAAAAACAAAATAAAAACTACATCTTTAAAATTATCCTATAGATTTACCAGAAATCAAAAACATTTGGTGACCACAAAATCATCGGAAGGGATTCACTTTATTATGATTAATATTTTATTTATTAAAAATGAACCACAAATTGTGGTGTTTTTCGAGTCGCATATCGGTAAGTAAACATAAATATTTTCCCTAACTCTAACCTAACAAGAAGAATTGGGGGACAAAATTTTAAAATCCTGTTCAATATTTGTATTTTTCAATATTTTTTTTATTAGAAAATTCATAAACGCATGTTTCATTTTATTTATGATATGTACTACTTTCAGATTTTTCGTCAACTGTTGTTATGATGATTTGAAAACGTATAAAAATACAATTGTAACAGCTTGCATTGAAAGGCGCTTGTAGATTTTATATTTTAAATGTTACCACAACGACTTTAACACCATTATTTTTTAAATATAAAATAATGAAATAAGAAAAACCGTAACATTTGTTTCAATATAACGTGTCATTATTATTTTTGATCTCGTGTTACAGTAGTACACGGTTCAATATCCATGCCAATTTTATTAAAATTAAAAGTTATGAGTAAAGTTCATTTGATTTAAATTACGAAATGTAAAATTAAAATAAAAATAAAATGAATAAACATTAGTCAATATTTACTCATTGTCTCTGTATGATGCAATTTGTTCTAAACACATTTCCTTCTTCTCTTGTAAGTTAGGAATGTTAATAAAACACATTTATTTTTGCGTGTATGAAGACAATCAATGGCCGGTGGAGTTTGATAGCTTTCTTAATCAAAATGAGTAACGCCTTCGAATAATAAAATGTGGTATGTGACTCAATAATAATAATATATTCAAGATAAACGAATTTTTGTAGACGATGAGTAGACTTCATTCATTTATTCTCTTTCTTACAACAGTGCAAAACCATGCGAACCACAAACTTGCATATGATGAACATAAAAAAAAATCAATGCAATTATTTTTTCTGACTTAAAGTTTATGGTGACAGTAAAAATATTTTTTAATTAATTTTAAACGATATAATATCATAAGGTGTTATTTTAGACTTGAAAAAAATGTCACTTTATAGTTTCAATCGGAGGAGCGAATATCAAAACTTAATATAATATGGTCACCTTATTTATTTATTATGTATTGATTATATTGATTTTTTACATTTTCTTAGCTGGCATTCTTATGAATGAAAAATGCATCAACAAAAAAAAATGAATACCAGTAGCAGAAAAACATGTTTTAATTTGAATTTTAATTATTATTTTTTCTTTTGCAAAACGTTTTTAAAGCTGTGTTGATCCACTTACTACATATTTATACGAAAATATTACTTCACGTGTTTTTATAAGAACAAGTCGGCTGTAAGCTTTTATCTTTTTAATATATAATACCAGAAACCAGAAGAAATTCAAATTTTATTATTATTGATACAATCCCTTGAGCACACACACACACATATTCATTTAAGTTACTAAACCCTCTCATTATCAGCTTTTATGTAAAACATCATGGGACTAGTTAGTTAATAATAATTTATAATAAATAGAAAATTTCACGCCACATTAACACTCAACAATAAAATAATTAAGGATAGCTAATTCTATTTAAAAAAAAACACCATCATCACTTAAACAATACTTTATGCAAAGGGATATAAATGATAAAATAAAATTATACATAGGGAACGCCTGTTCGCACATACCACTCACAAATCAAATATCGCTTTAAAATGATGTTATCAAAAATAAATAGTAAATTAATGAATGAAAATCGTTTTCTACAAACTTAAATAACACATTTTTAATATTAAACTAATGTAATTTATTATTTAAAAGCATAAATTTTTAATTTCAAAAATCTCACAAATGGTGGTAAAGCTTACAAATGGTGGTAGCTAATGTATGAGTGTTATATTTATAAAAGTAATTGTATTTGAATGTGTTGTTGATGATGCCTTTTAGCTATTTAAAATTTACGTTAATATAATTTTACCCTTTTCCCTTCATAAAATGAAATGAATAAGATGTAAGTATTTGAATTTTCTTTGAAAATATTTTGATCATTACTTTTCTTTTATTTCCAAGCATATATTTTTATTTATCTGACACCCAAATAAAAATTAATCATGTCAGGTGAAATCCAAAACAAATAATAGTTTTGAAAAAAAACATATAAAAGCCTGTATGATCATCGTGATTATTCAATTATCAGGTAGCCCTCTGTCATTATTATTAAACGCTTTAAAATAATAATAATATCACACTTAATGTGTGTTATTGATATGTGGTTAATTTTTTTATTGTATATAAAAATTATATGGGCTTCTGTTCTGACACATGACGCACACTCTCACGCAAGTCATTCCATTATTCAACTTGAACATGAAATAAATAAAAAAAAATTATACTAAAAAAAGTTAAATAGCCCGATAATTGATTGAATGAACCATTAAAATAAATATATTATTACTATAATAAGAATGTACTACTTTAAAAGCCAATTGATGAATGAAACTACAGTTTTTATGTTACTGCTTATTCAATAAAAAAATAATAATAATATAAAATATAACTTACCTGATTTTTTATGAATGTTGATTGATATTTTGAACAAGAATTTTTTCTTATGTTAAACGATGAATTTATTTTTGAAGACGTGGTAAAATTGTATCTGAAAAAGAAGAAAAGCGACTCATCATTACTCTGTTATATAAATAAATAAATGTTTTTTTATACTAAAATAAATAATAAATATAAAAAGATCTTCAGACATCATGCACACACTTATGTAATATAAATGAAGAATAAAAAAAATAAAAATAATGAGAGAAAAAATGATATGGTCAATTAAGATTTTTTTTTTTATTTAAACTTAAATTCTTAAACTAAATTTAAAACGAAAACAATAATAAAGAAATGAAAAAGATGACTAAATGAAATGAAACGTAAATATTTTATAAGAACATGTATAATTCGATGGATTAAAATACTGTCTGTTTGGCGATTTAACATTGAAAACCACACTTTTTTATAAACAAATTTAGAAGGCACGCATGCCAAAGAATTGAGAGATTAATGTTTGATCAAATATATTAATGAAGCAAAATATTTATGTTCGATTTTTTATGGTTTCCGTTTTTTACAAAATATTAAGTTTTTTTTTATAAATTGTTTGATTGAATGTTATTAAATAAATGGTTCATTAAGTGAAACTAATTGCATGTCTTATTGATGAATTAATGTAGCTTGAACAATCCTGTGGTTATATTTATTCAAAACCTAACTTTTTTCTTACTTTATAGCTTTAGATTTAAGTTGGTCAGATTTTAGAATTAATTTTTTTGAAAATCGTTCCTTTTGTAAGATAAAAGTCATGAAACATTTTTTTTTGTATTCCTACTAAGTTTTTTGTCAAGATACGTGATGATGAGCAGTAGCACCTATAAATTCACATTATGCTTATGATAAGAAATTTCAATAATATTAAAAATGAAAATAAAAATATAAGGTATTCAACATCTAGCATGAGACGCGATCAGTTTAACATTGAAACATGTTCAAAGAGTCGCGATCGTTGTACAATAAGAACTGCAGCAGAAAGAAAAACATTTTTGCCCGGTAGCAGTTATGAATGTCGATATCCAGTCTCATCGACAATAAATTCACGGTGTTGTTCGAGCACCGGCAGCAGAATCATACAATTTTATAATAATAATAATATTACTAACAGTGGATTTCATGTTATTTAAGTGTGTAAGGAATATATGTGAAGTGTATTTGAAACAGCATGCATGTTTTTTTTTTATTTTTTATTAATATTAATAACAATAATAAAAAAAAACAACAACATTTCGAATAAAACAATATTTTGATGAAAAAATTGAGGTGGAGTAAAAATTTGCAAAGACGACTTGGTATATTTTTTTTTCCTTTAAAGAGAGGATGCACTTCAATTCAATCTGTTTTAATATTTTTTGCAAAAAGATTATTTGTTTCATTCAATATACATTTTTTATCTCCTCTTGTCTTCACTATGTTGGCTAAGATCACACATAACACACGATTAGTATTGGTAATAATAAATGAATAAAAAGTCAAGAAAGAAAGATGATTTATGACTTCAAGTTTATTTAATAAATTACAATGGTCATGCTGCTTTATCCTGTCTTTAATTTTTATTTTGTGGTACCTTTCCTACGCAAAACCATTTTTTTTAAATTAACTTTTGGTGAATACATTAATAATATGACATTTAAAAAAACTTTTGGAAACAAGGACATACTTTGGAGTTCTACTAAGGTTTTCAAAAGGATAATTAATAAAGTCAAATAAATTTATAGATTAATTGTGTAACACAATACTATAAGATAATATTTAACCGAAGCCAAATTATTGGCGCCAAATATACACATATATGTTCTTATTACGGAAATCGAGCTTAATTTTTTATTACCGGAATGATTTCGAATTTATAAAATCAGTTATTACATGACGCCTCAAGTAATAATAAAAATAATCAGTACAGTATAATACATTTATAAAAAAAATACTCATTTTCAAAAGATAAGTTCTGTAATTTACAGCATATACTAAAAATATCATGAGTTTTAAATAATAATACCAAATGAATTAAACTGCTGGACAAATTTCTTCAACCAAGTTCTTAATATAAGTTATCGAAACATCAGATCTGCAGAGATCTAAAAATTTGGCACCTTTTTTAATTTTGAAACAAAATAAACGTATTTTTTACTGCCATTCAAGTATTTTTTTTTTGAAAAATGTTGTTTTTGTTACAGTTCGGTCCTTCTTGTTGTTGATGATCTCATTGGGATCATTGAATAATATTACTCAAAACTGCTACTGTTTGCTTTATTGCATGTGTCAGGCAACAAAATAACAGATACGTGTAAAGGAATATAAAAAAAAATGTCACAAAAAAATATAAACCAAAAAATCTGTATCTTAATTATAACCATTTAAACATACAAAGAAGGCTAAATACAGAGTGAATTAAAAGAAAAGAAGAAATCAGGCAGCACTTTAAAAAAAAATAGAATGCTAATGCTTTTGAATCAGTTTTCATTATCAGCTTAATTAGCTTGATTATGAATTCAGATTTAACTGATTTCAGCACCAATTTAAATCAAATAAAAATGCTTCCTCACACATGGATGTTACTCTTATAATATAAATATATATGTTTTGCGTGATTTGTGACTTAAAAAAAAACAAAAAGCAAATGTTTGTTCTTTAATTTAGACAGAACGTATATATTTGTTACATTCATGATAACAGTAAGTGATAAATCAACACATAGTTTTTGTTAATGTAGCTAATTAATGAAAAATTTGATAAGTTAATGTGATTCTCTTATTTTTCTATTGAAATCTTCTATGTGTCAAAGTAAACCATAAATAAGGAAAATCAATAAGACAAAGGCATTTTATATTTTTTTTATGAAAAAGAAGTTAAAAGATGAGTTTCCTTTCTATTGTGTATAAAATTGCAAAAATGCTTAGGATACTATAAATCACATTCCAAACGTTGGCGTATGTTTTTTTGTACAATGTTTTTCACATAAAATCATAACACAGCTAAACTTATTTATCTACATATTCAAAAAAATATACAAGTTTATCGTCATCAGGATATTTTTATTTTCTTTATTCCCTCAAATTGAAATAAGTTGATTTTGTGGACACTTATGATTTTCGTTTATTTTACTGTGGTCTTACGTTTTTTGATCAGAGATACAGTCAACTCATAAAAATGCGCATATGCAAAATGCTGGAAGTCCCTTTTTCATATTTATTTAGTTGTCTATTCTGATCTATTTGTAGAATTTTTTTTGTTTTTATTTCACATTTTTGTGTATAACACATATTTTGATAAAGAGTCATATATCAAATAAGTGGATTTAATGTTTGCATAATTGATTTTATAGGTCAGATTTATATCTATTTATTCAAAATTTCTATTTTAGTTTTATATTAGAATAAATGTGACTGATAAATATTTAATAGATCATGAAAATGGAATTTGAATGAGTTATGAAAAAATAACCTACAGATTTGAGTACATGAAAATTTCGTTTTTCCATAAAACATTAAATTTTGCTACTTTTATATAGACTAACTTTATTTATTATTACAATATCATTATCGTTTGTTTACATAACCGTTATAAGCAAAAGAAGCTGAACAGTTTGAATCAGAGCCTAAAAACTTTGTAAACATACATTTATTCAATTTAATTTCGGACCTTCATCACGATTTGTTGTATTGTTTCATTTTTTATTATTTTATTTATATTTCATTGATTTTTTTATCGTTATTTTTATAAACACAATTGTTTACTTTTCGCTCACTATACAAGATATTATGTTTATTATTTCTATAATTGTTTTGTTCTTACTGCATATCTGTCTGATTTACTTTTTTTATCATCCATATAATTTAGAAAGCATTCGTATAATCATAAACAGTCAATTCTGACGACGTTCTTGTTGCCATATCGAAGACTCACAGACTAGTTTATTTAAAGTTGAAAAATGCGTGAGCAATCCATAAAAAATACGAATTATTGCATTTCATGTACCTATTCTTACAAGTTTTTTTTATCTTCTTGTATTTTTTTTTTTTTTTGAAAAAACAAAACGAAATGTAGCCACATTTACCTGTGTTTATAACGCTTGATACATAAAATGATTTATTTCAATTACTTTCCAATAATATATATTCATATAGCATTTACAAACCTTCCTTATGGATGTTTCCTGTAGATGTTTTATTGAAACATGATTCTGGTGCAAATAAATTTTAATATAATAAAGAGTGAATTCATGATGGCATGCCGTGTAATTGTAACGACAAGGTTTTAGCTACTGGTTATTTTATTTGCTAACTTTAAGTATATCTAGAAAACAGAATTTACCTGTGCTATAAATTATTATTCATAAAATGAAATAAAAAAAAATTATAAATTTAATTTTCTTTCAAAATATAGTATGGCGCCATCCTTTAATGAATCACAATCTGTACATGGGGAAAGTTCAGTTTACTTGGAGATGGTATATAAAAACTATTGAAAGTTCAAATATCATGATTTTTCTGACACTTTTCGAAATTAATTATATAGCTTAGGGAATTCTAACATATAATGTGTTATATCATTAAACACGTATCAGTGTTCTTTCTATATCTTCTCTTTTTCTCTTAAATTTCACATAATGTTATTGGTGTTGATTGATATCAATCAGGAAAATCTTGTAATTCCATTAATATAAAACTAAATAAATTGCTAATAAACAAATACAATGGGTCAATATCCAAAAATTATTTGACACTATAACATTTGATACAGGATGTTATAGAAACAAAAAATAAAACACTGATAAGGCTATTATATTATTTTATTTGATTTGATCACCCCTCCAATGAAAATATCTTGACTTTTGTTTGTAGAATGCCATATCATCATATTTTTTTCTATTAAATTGTATGTTGTTAAATACATCCTAAGATAACTTCATCTGAGATGTTGATGAATAGAAAAGAATTTAACTGGAGGTAATCAGATCAAATTCTTTATTTTATTATGTTATGCCTCTACATGATGTTACATGTTAAGGTTTAAGTCGATAAGTACACGTTATGCTATGAAATAAAAGAAGTCAAATGATATTAAAAGTCGATATATTCTTATACACTACTTTATGTGGTATTCATTTAAGATTATTTGAATCAACTGGTCTGTCTTTGATTCTCATAACATTCAACTGGCTACCTAAGCAAATTGCTCTAATGTTCTAAGACCTATTATTATTTCAGTAATTTTCATCAAATCTATTTGATATTGTCACATAATAGAGAGCTAATAGAACACTTATTGTTATATAAAGGTTATACAAGGAACAAAAAATGGTTTTCATATGTCAGCAATATGTGATGAAATTTCATTATTTTGGTTGAAGGTTTAAAATTTGATAAAAGATTATTATTAGTTTTCTATTTTTAAAAACAAGTAAAAAATATTGAAGTAACATATGCGTTTATCAAAATGAAACAAAATAATAATAAGAAGAATAATTCAATTGGAAATTCATAAGTGAGTTCGCACAGATCAAATTAAAAATAAAAAAAATTAGTGTAATATTGTTCAATATAATTTTCGATATTAAAAAAAAAACTTTATCATTTAATGTTTAATATCATAAGAGGAAAAAGGGATTGAAAGACGTGCCATATTACATTATCACGTATACCCATATGATGATAAATAATAGTAACATTACATATATTTTTTAAATAAAAATTTAAGAAAATCAAAAAAAAATACAAAATATAAAATTGTTTGCAATCTCACTTCCATCTATTTATTTCATTGAAGTAAAAAGTAAATGATGCGAAAATATTGAGCTGATACAACTGCTCACATTTCCTCCATACATAGAATGGAGCAAATTGTGGTGTTATATACAATGAAATGTGCGTGTGCTTGAATTTATTTTGAGGATTTTTATTTTAACGCACTTCTGCTTATTTTATTCGTATACGGACCTCGACTAAAAATAATTTTCATCATCATTTGCATTATCCACAACACACGTACACAATAAGTCTCTTAATACACATAACACTGCGCTTCATAATTCAGCGTACTCGAATTGTGATGGTAAAAAAGTATTAAATAAATAATAAATAAATAAAAAAACCAAACAAACAAAAGGATAGCGTTAATTTTGTTTTATTTGTTGTAAATCGAACATTTAATATAAAAATGGAGGATTGTTTGAAATCTCATCTATGTTTTTTTTAAATTCAATATATTTGAACACAGCTTCATTCAAAATTGAATACTTCCAAATAATTATTTAATTTAAAGTAAATTTATCATTTATGAATGAAAAAAGATTTCTCTCAGGTATAGGAAAATAACTTAAATTTAGAAACATATGGAAATACCCTTATTTTTTCTGGGTTTTTCAATCATTTTATTTACTTGGTAAAAATCTTTGACTATTATCTTAACAAATTCATTTAAAAAACATGCGTTTGGGAATTTCCTATAACAATATTTTTAAAACAATAAGTTATTTTTTAATTGTAATAATATTTGTTACTCAAATAATAGACACCGACTGATTCTATTGCCAGATGTTTTGTACAAATCTTTTAACGCCATTCTTGTTTTTGTCTTAAAATCGGATAACAAAAAGGGATTTTTAAAATAAAAAAAATGAATAATTTCTTGCTCAATCCAAGTAAAGGAATATTTCCTACGTTATGTGTAGAATTATGGTCACAAGTGAAGGAAATCATC
Source organism: Culicoides sonorensis (assembly GCA_900002565.1). Classification (NCBI taxonomy): domain Eukaryota; kingdom Metazoa; phylum Arthropoda; class Insecta; order Diptera; family Ceratopogonidae; genus Culicoides; species Culicoides sonorensis. The sequence continues at coordinate 288,726 of LN483467.1, read as the reverse complement.
AAACCTTATGCTTTCTTTTTAAATATTTACAATCTGTTTTGAATTGATAATCACACGCTTTGACAAAATCCTTTCGAATCCAACAACAGGAGTAAATAAATCTTAAAATGGCTTTCATTCAATATCTACATATAAAAATATTTCTTCGTTTTATACTTCTTCCTTCAAATAATGGATGAGAATGAACATAATAAAAAGTACGTATAAAAAATCCTTTTGGAAAGTTTTTGATCAATTCTATTCAACAATTTTATTACTTTTACCGTTTTGATTATCATAAATGCATAAAATATCAACGGATTTTATATCCTTTCCAATATACGTACGTACCAATTGAATACAACAGATCAGATGTTATTCTGTTATATTTGAAACAATGTGATATTTATCCAGAAAAGATCTAGCTTTGTAATTTTCATGAATAATAAATGCATCGACTTAAAGGAAAGTGAATAAGTAATAACTGATATAAAATATTTCAAAAAAATATATTTAATGTACATTAAAATTATCATCCAACTTACTTTTTATTTTATTACTCAGATTACGCTTGTTTTTATGTGAAATAGATCATATAGCAATATAAAAAAAGTATGTGGTAATAAAATGTATAAAAATTTGCATTTATTTCTTTACGTATATTTTACTAAAACAATAGGTCAAGTTCAGTCAGCCGGTTTCCAGTACACGAAAGTCCCCTATTTAAAAATAATAAATAAATAGTAAATTAATTTAATAAAACATTAAAAACTCTCTTAGATTTTCGGTAAAATATCAATAATGATCAATTTCAAACATCAAAAGAAACAATAAATACATAATAATAATGCTTATTTTTTCTATTAAATCACTTTAATTTAAATAACAGACAATGTGTGAACAATAAACAATTTACAACCAATTTACATAAGTTTCTTATTTTTAACATTAATAATGATAATGAGATGTGTCTTCTTCGTAAATAAATCCAAAGTAGTAGTGTCTGTATGTGTTCAGAAATAAAATTATTTGAATAAAGAGTAAAGTGATTAGCATAAAGTTTTTTTATTATAAACGGGCCATATTGTTTCTTTTGTGAACAGATACAAGCACGCTTCTAATTAACATTACAAATGAAGTTTTTTTAAGTGTAATTATTAAGATATTAAATTGTTTGTGTATTGCATTTAATAAAGTCATGTTCGGAGACAACTTTTTAATCAAACTTTCCACATTCTCTAACCACATTATCTGACCTCTTCAATTTAAACGTTGTACAATTTTTATGTAATGTGAAACCTCGGCAATTTAATATATAAATTTATGGTTTCAAATCAAACCAACCGAACAACCAAAAATGTTATTTGTTTTACATTTTTACTTTTTTTTTGCTTACATTTTCAAATGAAAGGAGATGATTTGAACCAGTTCAAACCATAAATTGGTAATAGACATAATTTTGATTGTACCATAAAGTAATACAAAAAGGGGTTAACATGTATTTTTTTTCTTGTTTCCTATATAAGATGAGGATTTGGATCATAAACTCAAATCGTGACCTTCGTTTAAAACTCAATAAAGATAAAAATTTATCTTTTTGAATTCTTTTTCTTTTCATTTAACATCTAACTGTCAACTTTTTTTTGTATGCAAAATAATGTAAGTTGTTCAACAAAAATAAAAGAAAAGGGTTGTCATTTGAACAAAATAATTGATGTCATCATCATTTTTATATGGTCTTAAAAGTTTTTAGTGTAGTGTTTTACAAGGGAATGAGTTTTGACCTTGTTAAACTTACTTTATAAAATTGAAATTACTCAACTTTTCTTCTTATCACTAAAGTAGTGGTTCTTTTTTTTCTTTAAATTCAGGTTTATAAGATTTGGATACAAAAGAAGAGTTTATAAAAGTAATATTTTTTTTTTCTTTTTATAAATTTTTTTTCTGTTATTTCATTGAACCGTTTAAAAACTCTTAGGATTTGAATTTAATTGGCCGTTAAATTCCATTGAGGGTTGTAAGTTTTATTACATCTTAAATACAATTGTGTATATTTGATAAATCCACCAAGTTTTAAATTATATAAAATACGATAAGCGGGACATGAACACATCTGTAATTTCTTTTTTTATTATTTTATTTTCTATTTAGTATAAAATATAAGTAGAAAAAGCATAAGGAGATGAAAAAAGAAACCCTCAGTTTAATTTAGGACGTGATTGATTTTTATTACTTCTATACCATGACTTTTGTCGTTTTTTTCGATTAATTTATATAAATTACAACATAAGATGCTGTTTTATATATAAAACAATGAAGATCCACTGTAATTCTTGCTTTAATTATTATAGAAATTGATCTTTTTCTTTAAAGTAAGATTTCTTCTTGATGTGAATACAAAATACAATTTAAAAAAATATTACAATTAACAAATGAAATTTAACATTGGATGCCTAGCCTTTTCCTTTATTTTTGTTATATTAATGTTATAGCTTATATCTTCCTATAAATTTTGAATCATCATCGTCATCATTGTTATAAATGTTTATGTTGGCAGATATCAATTGAGGTAAACACTTATTACAATTTTCATTTTTATTATTATTAAAAATAAATATATTTGTGTAGGCTTAGAACAAGGTGTGCTATTAAACCAGTGATTTTAATGTGTTATTTTATTTTAAACTAACTTCTTATGATTGAACAAAAACCATTTGATTCTATAACTAAAGTAGTCACCTTGTATTGTTATTGTACAATTAATTTTGTCTCATCATCTCCATCAACACTATAAAGAACTAAATAAAAAAATATACTTCATCTTATGGAAACAATGCAATACAGTATAATTTATCTTATATTGTTATAAAAAATGATTGCAAATCACATGCAATAACAATAAAATAAATGTTCTGTGTGCTTCTGAGTTACACATCAAATTAACATTATTGCAGTCAACATAACACTCTTTACTGTATAATAGCTAGATAAACAATATTTATTAAGAATGAATACAAGAGTAAATAAATATGATTAGTCATATTTCTTGAGTGCACTCTGGTCTAAGCATAGTTTTAAAAATTTCCATATTATTTTCTGTTTATTTATTAACCTTTAAAAAAAATGTTAAATTAAATAAATTTGACTCTTTTACAAGAAGTTCTTGAGACATTTAATGATGATACTTGTATTGAACTAGTAGTCGGTATTAGTTAAAGGTGTGGGTGTGAGAATAAATGTTATTCTTTCGTGTTACTTTTATTTTTATTTAACACTGAAAATGTTATGCATTTTTCATCATCATCATAATTTTTTATGTTTTCAAATACAAAACTATCAACTCAACAGGTAACATTTTTTCTATTCTATTCAGAATTTTGCATTCAACGTACAATAAAAAGAAATATTCCCACGTTTTCTATTTGACTGTCTATTTCCATGCAATAATATAGTTATAAAGATAATAATAATAAAAAGTATCTTGTCTGACCAAAAATTGACATTTAAAAGCATACATTAATTAGAAACCTTGACCAAGTTGAAGGTACAACCTTGTTATTAAAGGCAACATACTGTTAATGACATTTTTGTCCATATGTGTCGATTTTTTCTATTCATTTAGGTAATAAATCAATTTTGCCACTGTGAGGGTGGTTTTCGGATAATATCCTATTTGTTTTTTTTTTTGGGAAAATCGTAAGAAAAAACACAAATAAAAATATGTCGCAATACAATCTCATAGAAAAAACACTTAAATACTATTAAAAGATTGTATCTAAGGGAAAAGGAATAAAACTTATATCAATCGAACCGAAAATTCTGTGTCAACCAAGTCTCATAGGAATCCAATATTACTAAGATTAAAGTGACAAGAAAAAAGAGAAGAACAAAAAAAAAACAATCAAATATTATCACATAAAATAACAAGAAATAAAGTGACGATAGTTTATGACCTACTATAATTTCTGATATAAAAGGTCATTATATTTATTTTATTTTTATAATGATACGATAACACAACATTATTTTTTTTTCAATACGTTAAGAATTTATTGATAAGATAAAATAACTTAAATGTTTGACAAATAAACTCAGGAAAATTGTTTGGGAGTATTAACATTTTTGTTTATAGACCAAATATGGTCAACAAGTGGCAACATTACATCATATGATAAATGTTTGTTAAATGAAATATAACTTTTGTTTTTCTCTTAGACAAACTTAAATGAATGTTTGACCATATATTTATGTCAAAGATAAAAATTTGAACTTATATTAAAATAAATAGGGGAGTATAAAAGTGTATTTTCTCAAGTTCGCATATAAATTTATCACAATAACAACAACAAAAAATCGAAAATAAATAACTAATACAAAATAATTAAAGTCTTATTGGGAGTTTATTCAAAATTAATTAATGAAACAGTGAATAACTGTTATTTTAAAGTCAAAACGCTCAATAAAAACAATATGAAATGCTTTCTAAAGTTTCAAACATCTGAATAATATATTAGAAAAAAAACATTTTCCAAAAAATATCTGTAAATTAAAGTATTTAAATGATATTCAGCGTGATTTATAGTTATAAATTAGAAAAGATATCACATTTTTTTATTAATTTACTTAATATTTAAATGTAAAGGCGAACAGGTTGATCTCTTGTTCATTATATTATTATTATTATTATTAAGTATTATACATATCGTATAATATGTAGGTTGAATGAATATATTATAAAAGTAAAAAAAAATAATCTTAAAACTGTGCGATCCACCAAAATTTATTTAAAAAATTGTCAACATATCAAACAGGTGACATCCGTGAATCGTATAAAACTACACTAGAAGATTTTAATAGTATCAGAAAAAAAGCTTTTATAGAAATAAATAAATAAAATAGACATGATCAAAAAAAATGTTAACTATAAAAACGTTATCATCATGAAAATAACCACAAATAAAAAAGAAAAAAAGAATAAAAACGTACAGTTTTTATATACAAAGTATCGAATTTTTTTTAAATTTTGAATAAAATGTGACATAAATTTTAGATTTAACATAAAATAATGGGGATTCATGTTTCAGATTATCGATACTATTTTATTTTTATTTATTTATATTTTTTTCGGTCGCTTTAACATCAACTTAATAACGCGATTTAACTAATTTATAGAAAAATTTTAGAAAAAATATGTATATTTTTATTCTTTTGTACTTTTATTTTAAACAGTTTTGGAAGGAGTTAACATATAAATAAAATCAAGTGTTATGAAAGTTTTTTATATCATTTAAACAAAGAAGTTATGCGTAAAGTTTTAACTTTAAATTGATGTTAATTTATATCGTATGAATTTTTTTTTACAATTTGAGATATCTATGTATTTTTTATTTGAATAAAATGCTCTACGATTGTGGCACAAATATTTCTTACTTTTGTTCTAGGAAAACGAAAATAAAGTTAATATAGATAGTAAATCTTATGACGTATGATTATCAATTTTTTAAATATTTATAGCTTTAAGTGAATTAGTATCCAGCAACGCGACAAACGCCTTGAATCAAAACATTTTTATGTCGATATAAAATAGAGTCAAACACCCTAAATTTGGTAGTATTAAATTTTTGTTTTTTATTATTAAACTGTCATATCTCCTTGAAACCAATAAAACACTTATATTAGCAATTTTCATTTTTGTATATCATTTCTGTATTATATCACAGTATGTGTGAAAACAATGAAAATTGTTAAAAAATGAAATGAAACCAAAACACACGTGCATTCAATCAAAGTCACGTGTCCAGGATCAATTTTGTAGTCTTTAGTGTATTTTTAATGTGTTTTTGTTATGCTACATATAATAAATAAAAAAAGTGTATCTTCATATCTTCTTGCTCTCATATTAAAATATCCTACTTCATTTATTATTGATTTCAGGACTTTTTTTGTTTTTTTAGATATTACCATTAGAAAAAGTCCCCTCTTGTATACTATATATATGATTGTATATGAAACTTGCATGAGTGAAAACAATAATAAGGACTAAAGAAGGGAAATAGTAATGATGCTTCTTGACTTTTTCTGTGAGAGACTGAATGATAAATTGCAAAAAATTTTAACTTTTTTTTATTATTTAAAAATATATTATCATCGTGTTTAGTCTCTTAGAGGTCTAATCTATTAATCTAACCATAAGGATTGATTTATTACTGTAACGTTTTTTTTGCATTATTATTATCTTGTATAAAATATTTTGTACTGACTTCAAAATTATGATATTTATGTCTTTTATGAATAAAAAAAACATGTCAAAAAAATATTTTATATTTTAGTTAATCACTGAACCAATGTTTTTTTAAACTCAGTTCCATTTAAGTAATGTTTAATTTGTTTATATGAATATCATTAGAACAAAAATAGTTATATCTATCCTGAATTATCTTCATGTATTCGAATAAAGTTAATTTAATTATGTTCCACATTTAAATGTTAATGAATATAAAGATAATATTTTGATTTTCAAGAACTCATGTGAGCTCATAATATATTTGAGGATAATGCATTCACATTGTGATGATTATGATGAATTATTTATATCTTTTGATATCATTATTATATGATTAGCTCTCAAAATATAATGAATATTTAATTGCAATTTCATTCATTTCAATTACAAATTATTCAACATAACATAATGAAAACACCTTTTTATGTGTGTGTGTATGTGTAAAACAACAAGTAATTAAGGTAAATGTTAATGGATTCCCAAAGGTGAGATGGTTGTTATGGTTTTTATTGCTCACCAAAATCATACATTAAAAATTGTATTGAAATTACATTTTAATGCTCAAATTCCAATCTATTGATTTTTAATGTTTTTAGAATTTATTACATAATAGTGTATATAATGTTCTAAATCAATCAAATAATGAAAATAAATGAATTTGTAAGATTATCAATTTGTATAATTTAAACCATGATGATTCTAACGAAAATGAGAAATAATTCTCGATTTGTTCTTTAAATAAAGGAATGATTTTTGGGTAATCAATAAAACTGTGACTGTGTAAAATACACAAACAACATACATAAACATCAGTTTTCTGTTTGCTCGATTGCTTGGCTAAATGTTTGCATCTTATGCATTACGAAAAAAATATATTTTCCTTTTTTCCGAAACAAATATAATTCAATGTGTATAAACACGGTTTTTGGTGTGTGTACTAAACCAACTACTCGCCTTGAATACAAATGAGAAAATAATCGATTATATAGGCAACACATATTGATGCCGTTTTTTTACATAGAACCATTCATACACACATTGCAAGAGTATTAATAGGTCTACAATGTTTTGTCCTCTGTATACAAGGGAAAAAAATGGAATGCTAAAAAAAATAGTTAAATAACATCATGCCAAAAGCACGCTCTTTATGTCCAAACATAAAAATTATTGATTTTTTAAGAAAAACTTAACTATAAGATAAGCAACGTAATTTAAGTGATTAAATATACAATTTGTTTGCGTTAAACTGTTATTAAATTTTTTAAAATGTTACATATATTACATAATTAACCACACATGTTCTAAAGCGTATATAATTTTAATATTACATTTAATTCTATTACTTGATAAAACCACAACTTCCACATATGAACAAGCAATTAAATATTTTTATTATAAAAATTTTGAACATTTTATTGTAATTTTATTACCAATTGGCTCACTTATCTTATACCTCTTAAACTTAATGATATGTTTCTCTAAGCATGTCTGCCACAAATTTTACATTGAATTAAAGAATGAAATCTTCAAAATAAACACAAACACACATATCTTCAAATAATGTAAAATTTCAATGAAACACGCAAAATTTAACAATTAAAAACAAACGGTGTTATTTTATAATTGTGTTAGGGATGTATGTCAGATTTTATAGACAACAATAATCAAAATAATAAACATTTGAACAGAGAAAAAATTCTTTACGTCCTACACGAATGCTTTGTTTTTTTTTCTTAAATTAAACGTAAATATGAATGGAATTGTCTTAGTTTATACATTATGTAAACAGGTAACTTTAATTGATCCCTTTCAGAAACATACTAACGAGAAATAATATTTTTATATTTCATAAACTCTTAAAGGGTTCCACATTATTGTTATATAATTTGTTCAAAGACGAAGCGTGTGCGTTATTGGTATTTGTTTGGGATTGAAATCAAGGTGTGATTGAATTAAATTAATTCAGTTTTAAATAAAACCGTTCATTAAAGGTGTCATTTAGTTATTATTATCTGAACATCATAAAATAATAAGAAATTTATCTTATTATTAATTCTTTTCACTTTAAAAATCACTTCCTATTTGAGCTAGGAGAAAAAAAACTTGCAATTTGTATCTTATGAAGGTTAAACTGTAAGTTTTCTACACATGCATAAATCAATAATTCATTCAAATGTCACAGAAACACCATTACGCTGTCAGTATAAAGACGAAAAAAAAAAACAATTTAATTCAATTACTTACATTAAATTTTACAAGTTGACGCCAGTAGTTGCACTTTACGATTTTCCTGACTTAATATCATTTGATCAATGAACAATAATCGACATTGAATTTCACCTTTTTTTTATTAATTTTATCATCATCATTTTCTTTCATTATAATTGTACACACATAAAATGTCACATTTAATAATTATTGACCGACCTCTAAATGTATAATCCAGTAAAAACTATAAAAAATGTGATTGAATTTCTATTATTATGTACCATTATATTTATTTGAGCATTCAATCTCAAGTCACAACTGTCTTAAACATAGAAATATTTATATGAAAGTATAGTGATAAATGTAAAAAGCAAAAAAATGATATGTGACTGTAATATTTTATTGAATCTGGCATTTTCGTGCGTACGATAGAGCTATCCACTGATCAACATTCCTTAAGATAGCCAAGTATATTTTTAATGCAAGCATCAGCAATTATTAAAGTGACATAGAATTTGCTTTGTCATTTCAATTTTTTTATTTAATTTTGTTTTTTCACTCAATATATTGAATTTTATTTTTCTGGGCTATGAAAGATATGTAACCGTTAATATGTGAGGTGAATTACTTAAACTGTTTCTTGGTTTAAATTATTTTCCTCAGTACAGTTTAAAATTCTTCATATTCTACAAGGGTGAGCTTAATTTAAATTTTTATACAGCCATTTTCTCTTACTCCTCAAATCAGTTTTTATAAGTTTTCACTTTTGATTTTCGTTTTCTTTACATTTTTTTTATATTATAAAATGTATATTAGATGTCTTAAGCAGTAAACCATCAGAAGCAGCAAATCACCACTTGTAGTGTCTTTCTACTCGTGTTTCTTTAAAGTAATATAATAATATATATAATATTTGTCTTTAATAAAAAAAATATATATATAAAGACAAAAAACAGCCTGAAAAAATACTTATAGCTACTACTTCTTTTGTACAATGTCAACGACAACAAACCATTCACAATGCAAAAAGATTAGTAGAAGCATGAACGTGATGAGAATTTTAATTTTATTTTGATGGATTGTTGACGGTCATAAACGTACTATATATTGTTTAGTAAGTGCAAAATGCAATGAAATACATCATGGCTCTCTATTTATAATGACAATGTTTAATATACTTGTTTTTAACTTTAATTATCAAGAAAATGAATTCTTTTCTCTAATCAATCAAGAAATCAACAAGAAAATTATTAGATTACTGTTGTTTTGTCGTTAACATTACTTAACTACCTTAACGAATTAAATTTCCGCAAAGAATTTTTCCTCCAACCCTTTTCCTTTTATTTTATTTTTCAAAGATACACACAAAAATTTAATATCAATGCTTAACGTTATCACATTAAATATAGAAGAATTCTCTATCACAGTAAATTTATAAATGGAAAAAAAACATGAGAAATTCAGTTAAAATAATCTTTCATATATTTTGTTTAGATGATACAAAGGGGAACAATCAAAATAAAATGTTGTCACACTACACACACACTTTTACCGTAACATTCTACTGTTAGCGAATTAAAGTGTAAAATAAATCTATCGAAGAAGATTCAAATGCTACAACAAGAAGGGTTAGACATTATGTATGTAAAAGTTTTGGTGTAGAATCGCGAACAAAACACACATAATTTTCTTCTTAAAAATGTGGTAATGTTAGTGAAGAATTTTTATTAAAGACTACAACCAATTTCTTTTTTACAAGGGACCTAAAATGTGGGTGGTTTTTGAATTAACAATATAAAATGGATTTGAAACGGGTTAAAGTTGTGATGATTTGAATTATTATTCTTCTAGTCGAATACTTGTGGAAAAGGAGATAATTAAATGATAAATTGTGTTGTATTAAATGATAAAAAGAGGGATTCATGTCAATTGTAAATTTGAATGCTATAACATTTTATAGAAGAACAATAAATTTTATCAATCAAAGAAATTGTAATCGTTATTTTCGTTTGAATCTTTTACAAAAAAAAAATATAGTTAAGTGAATGTTAACATTGTCTGTCAACGCCTTATTTTAGAGATAATTTATAGACGTTGCATTCGTTAAAGATCTCATTTAATATGAAATATATTAAAATAATGTCATTTCCTGCGTTAAAATAAAATAATGACAATAAAAAAATCACCCCCTTTAATATTGGTCCGATAAATATAAATTGCGATTTATTCCTTTTTTTGCTCTCATCTTTCATTCAATATATTTATAACAAATAATGTGTCGCTTTAGTCATAAATAAATGACCAAAAATTTTCGCAATGCATATGGGTGACATAAACGGGTGCCAAATATCAAATAAATTAGGCAATTATTCTACTTGTATGGATTACAGAAAAGTCACAACTCATTCACAAAAAAAGAAGCATTGGTGTCTGAATTTGTTCATATACACATCAAACAGGAAGATATTTATTATTTTCATGCATGCGTTCGTCGGCCCATTTATATATACTTTGATAATAATAATATAATTATGAAAATGAAACGAAAATGACTCTGCACAAATATATAATGAAAATTTGCTATGATCTGCAAAATATATTGACAGTACCAGTTGTACAATTGATCAAATGAAAGACAACAAAAAATAAAACACAGAACAAAACGTTAACAATCACTCTTGTATGGATATATGGAACCAAAAATTATAATATAATAAAATACAGAAGTATGCATGACAAAATTAGAATTGTCACCTTTGACCTGTTCCTTTATTACAATTGAACAATACCAACTATAAAAATATGTTAACATACGTTTAGTAAGCAGATTGTTATCAATACAAGTATCAAATTTTTGTCGTATTTATCTTAAAACACAATATTTTTTTTCCAAACATAAGCAATGCATATTAAAGGATAGAGGACTAACAGTATGAGTTTTTGGTAAAAAGAAATTGTTTGTTATTGTCATAAGTGACATCATCAAAGACAAATAGCTGCAAATAAACTTAAAAAAAAATTACTTGAATCGAAAAAAAAGAAAAGCATTGTTGTTGACTTGAAGTCCTTGTACGTACATTCTTTGTTGATATTCAAGCACTTTTACTATTATTGTTTATAATGTATATAAGCAGTAACTAGTAGATAGAAATCATGCGTTTAAAAGGATACACTGAACTGTGAAGGGTAAATACGTGTGCCATATTTTGCTTTCTCTGTTTTTTCTTTTTATTTATATGAGAGAACAGTTCATTCTGCCAATCAATATTTTGTGGTACGTTTCTTGAATATTAATGATTTTTTATTTACGAGGAAAATATGTAGTGTGTTTGTGTATGTGTGAAAATATTTGTAAGAAAATAAAATTATGTTTTATATTTGTGTGAGTCATGCTATTATTACGAAACCATGGAAAGTGTTTTTGATCCTAGCCTAAAGTCTTTTATCGATTGAAAATTTGCATCAAATTTTTACGTAAATTTGAGAAAAAATTTTAGCTACATATTATTATCTGCTTTGAAAATTATTTCAAAATATTATTACATATTCTCCTGGGTAATATAACTCTTTAAAAATAATTAAGCAATTCATTATGATGATTAGCTATCTCTCTACTTTTTATAATAAAACACAACTTGCCTTTTAATACAGAGACCCTTTATTTTATTTAACTTCTGATAAACTTATTCTTTTTTTACTTTTGCTTTTTTACAATACAAACAATAATCGCATGCAGTAGAAGTAAAAAATGTATTTATAATATAATTCCTAGATGATAGTGAGACCGTGCAAGAGTAGAATATTGGTCCCTTGTGACATAACAATATAACGCACAGCGGGAAAGAAGAGAATCATCATAATACGTTTTGTAATATTAATAACACCCGTGTCTTGTACAAAATTGGTATTTTAGTGAGAACTAGCAGAATCATAAGGTACACAACACACCTTCTTGATACTTCTCCTATTAAATTTATTTACGAAAAATATTAAGACTATTTGAATTGTTTGCATCGCGTTAATTCTAAAAAGAAAATTCAGAGATTGGGATTATTCACTCTCCACAGGCAGCCATACGGTGTAAATAAGTACAATATCAATTTAGATACGCTGAATCAATTATACATAGTGTAGGATTTAGATTGTTATTAATAATTGATTGATTGAGAAATTGTTTGTTTTAAGGTTCGATTGATCCTAAATTTCACATATGAGGGAGGAATCATTATAAGAAATCTAACTTATCGCAAGTATTTAATTTAAAAAGTCCACCGAATTCTTAATCGAACCGAATGTTTTTAAAATCTTAAACAAAAAAAAAATACTTTGAACAAAAAACACTCTGTGTTTTATTCTCATTTTTTTTAAAGAAAAATAACCCCACTGAATATAATGCTTAATTTAACTTCTAATCCCATTTATTCTTTTGGGAGCGTAAATTTATAATAAAAAAATAACAAAATTGGATGCACATTGTGTTTTCTTGTTTTCAGCTATCGTATATAAAAATTTTATATAAAAAAGTACATAATACTTTAATGAACGAATTGCCTCAAGCCGATAATACATGATTAGCTTTATTGTTATCTTTTATACTGTACTTGTTCATTATTCTGCCTATTTAGTGCCATAAGTCTATATTTACTTTTTTAGGGTAATTGAAATTAAGGAAGAAGTTCAATAAAATAAATCAACTGGCTTTGTAAAAATAATATTAGTATTATTTATTTTATATGTATTTTACATGGAGAAATTCTAAATCAATTAAACTAAAAAAAAAACAAATTTAAGAGATTCTGTATTAATGACAATTTTTACGTTACATTGCCAATAACAACAAAAGTAAATAGAACAAGATGTCATTTTTAATATCATAAAAAAAGTTTTCTGATATGCTTGAGACATGATGACAGATTTCTTTTTCATTTTTTTTCATAAAAACTTGAATGATCTGGAAATGTAAAATCCAGATTTTATGATATGATGATATAATAATAAATAAGAAAGTGAAAATACTGTTGATAGGCAGGCCATATAAAAAAGTAAATTGTTTCAAATAAGACTAAAGCATGTAATGCTTATTGACTCACATTGTCGTTGATAGATGAAAAACTTTTCATATTTCAATGTGTTGATGTGGAAGAAATTGAATTGGACATTATTTTCATCAACATCAAACATCGCATCATAACCTCCCATTTTTATTGAACAAAAACATGTTGATGGTGGCGGAGACAAAAAAATGTTGATAGAAAGATAAAAAGATATAATTTTCCACTGTAACACCATTAACAATCATAGCGTAGCAAGAACAAAGTAAAATAAAAAAAAAAAATCAAACCCATTTCAAAAATAAAATCCAATACATATCCTTATTGTAGCGTATATATTGTCATCATCATCGTCGTCGATATTAGGGTTGATTTTTTACTTTGATAAAAATAAATTGTATTTATAATCAGATTTATTATCATCATCTCCCTGTATTAGTTCGTTCATTTAGTTCTATGTTTAAAGTCGTTTCATATTCTGTTTGAAAATTACATGCGTGCTAAATGAGTTTCCTATATATAAAGGAAATCTTTTTCTAAAATTATTTACACTTATCTTTATACGACGATCGATTTTGTATGTTTACTACAGCGAATTTCAATATGAATGTGTAAAAAAATGAGATAACTTAATTTTAATTCATTTGTAACAGTAAAATACAACACATAGTTCACATGGTTGAACCTGAGTATAAAATATATTCATTTTTGATTTCCTGATTCCAAATAAGCGATTAAACCACAATTTAATGTAATTTTTGTCTACAATTTGATAATAATAATTGGGATTATTAAAATGTGACGAACCATAATTTGCATGTCATGTCAAAAATACACTTAACTCAAAAAGGGGGTTCACGATTCGAAATTGCTAGATTGATAAGTTTTAGATTTTAAGAAGACTGTCAGTTAATGTTTGGTGTTGAAAATTAGCCACGTGGAAAATTAATCGTGTTAAAACTTTATTATTATTTTTTTACAAAAGTATGGTAGCAAACTAATTAGAATGTTTGTTCAGTAAAAAAAAATCAAGGGTTCTGTCAATTCAAGTAAATGTTGAATTTATGTGACATCTTCATTAAAATCTCCTTTGTTTACCTTTTGCTTTGGTCTTATATAGTATTAAATAAAAAATCAAGATTTTATGCTATTATAAATGGAAAATTATGAATTGATATATGGGTGATCGATTATTGTATTAAATATTTAATAAATATGTCCTTAGGCAAATTAATAACAATTACACTCAATGCTTAAGAGATTTTCAAATATTTAATAAATATCCCTTTAAGCAAACTCATAACAATTGCATTCAATATTTAAGAAATTTCAATTTAACAATATAAAATACTCTCAAATAATATTGTTCTCTTATATGAGAATAAAATTGATTCCATGAAAAATAATATAACAGAATCGATTTTTATCAAATAAATTTAAAATTGATACTTGAAACACAAAAAAGACCTAATTTGATCTTAAATTGCTCATATTTGAGCGTATTATACTTGAAAGGTGAAGTACTAGTAAAAAATCTTAGGAATTAAAATCATTTGATAATGTTAAGAAGAAATATTTTTATAGGATGAAGAGAAATGATAGAATATAAATTTAATTTTGATATAAATTTTATATTAAAACTTATGGCAAAAAAGAATGTTTTAAATCTAAGAAATGTCATAAAAAATTGTTGTCAGATGTCTTTTTTTGGTAGCACACACTTATCAATTGTAAACGTTAATTAGATAGCCTACGGCTATCAATTCATATATTTATATAAAAAGGAATGAAACAATTGTGCATATTGTTCAACTTCATCCTGACACTCATACAACAGTGCAGTTCCTAAATTATAGTTCATTTATTTACTGATCATTATTGTGGAAATAATACGAATGTTATATTTAATTTTCGGTAGCTTATGATATATGTGAAATTTTATTGTTATTTCAATTGCTGCCTCTGGAGTGTTGGAAAAGATGTCGTCTAGTCTACATATAGTTAGATCCTACAAAAAGCCTCAGGCCATTCTTAATATAATTTCTCATCCAAATCTATTTATAAAAATAAATTGTCAGATGTTTTTATCAAAATCGAGCTAGTATGTATTTATCAATAAAAAAAGAATAAAAAAATAAATTCATTCGAATTTGGTATTATGTCCACATTTATACAATGAACAAAAGAAAGAAAATAAAAAATGTAGAAGCGAAATTCAGGAATTTCGCTTGCATCCGTGCCACACATTGAAATATTTTCAGTTTGCATCTGATTTCTTGCTGAATGTTGAGATAGACCAAGAAGATATTATGCATATTCTGATGCATGGACAGAAAAAAATTCTTCATTCATTGTTTGAAAGAACATATCTTTTAAATAAATTCACAAATACAAAATAAGATAAATGCAATATAATATAAAAAAAAGAAATATGTAACAACCACAAATCAAGATGATGATGACGAATATTTTATCATTAAAACATTTAAAAAAATGACGAGACAATATCAAGGTTCGATCGTCTTGTATTTGGTGAAAGACAAGCATTTTTATACTTCTTAAATAGGAATTTTTTGCGTTTTGGACTAGCAGCAATAACAATTGTTTGAAACAGACACAATACACCTTATTTAAAATAAAAAAAAAAAAACAAAATAAAAATTCAGCTGTCTGTATTTTGGTCATCAATCAATCCATCAGATATTGCTACTGTGCATCTTATATGATTATTATTCAAGAAACGACGAAAAAGTTCCTTTATTTTTAATTTATAAATTTTTATCATTCAAAACTGTTGAACTTATACATTAAATAAAAATAATATGTATGTAGACGAGTTTTAGTCAACCTGAACAAGTCCAACATATAGACTCTATATTAGAAGAAATTCAAAGTAAACTGAAACGTTGATGATGCTCACAAATTTCCAGCTCTTATCACTTTTCTGGTACTACCACGGTATTATTTCTCTTTAAAATGTACTCAGTAACCTTTAGCTTGATAGTTGGACAACTTCCTTCATGTAACTTCCTATAATTTTGGAAGATTGCAACAAAACAATTTTGGTCAGGTTAAATTTCTTTTTTATCATTTTGACAATATTTAAAAATTTTAAGTAGTTCTCTCTTCCTAAAATATACTTGATTATCATCACATCTGTGAGTCTTTTTATGTTGAATACAATTATTATGAAATTAAATTACCCTTTCAATTTTAGAACCACCACACCAATACATCTTAATCAAATTTACGATGATAAGGTGGTTGATGTTCAATTAATTTAAACACATTTCACAAAGCAGCTATACATAGTTCAGAATGTTTCATCAGTATTTGAACGAACATACTTTTGTGTATTAAATTCTAAAGTGACGGGCATTTAAAATGCCAAAATATGATTTATCTTGGGATTTGATTAGAAAGAGGTTGAAATTTTAAGGGATTTTTCAACTTTTTTTATTATTTGGGGGACGCGTTAAAAAATTGAGACACGTCATCGTCATCGTTTGATGCCTCTATCTTTTTTATTTTATCTGATAAACTTCAAATATGAGTAAAAATTAAAATCTCGAGAGAATGATTTTTTTTTAAATAAAGAAAATATATATTTGTATTAAGGCCGAGGAAAGTCTTTCATACTTTTCCCGTTATTCCCCACTAAAAATTTGCCGAAATTATTAAGGGGAGTATATTTTTTAAGTATATTTTTAATTAAAAAATGTTATTTCTTCTCTAACTTTGCAAATTTTATAAAAATGTAAATCATTCAACCATCCTCTTATGTTAAAAAAAATCTCAATTCTCTCCTTCCCCAGAACAGTTTTAGCTGCCATTTGTTGATTTAATTTTTTATTTTCTGCTAGATAATACTCTCAACTTTTCAAATGCGTATAGCTTTATAGAATTATGTACAAAAATTTCGCTATAAACATTTGAACAAGAAATTTTACTTTTTTTTGATAAAATTTTTAAAATATCACAAATTTCGTCATATTCCGTTTTAAATTTATATGAAAAAAAATAATCATTATACTTATGAAAAAATTACCAAACACCGAAATATATTCATTAAATACTGTTTTTAAATTTTTTTTGCCCGGTAAAAAACTATCAGAATATTTTAAAACATTAAAAACTAAGAATTTTAGGTTATGTAACAATAAAAAATGAACAGTTTATGATTAAAAAAAAAAACAATTTCCTGTAAAAATATACTCCTGAGTGTATATATACTTTCCCCCCCACCAAGATTTTTGAAACGAAATTAACCGGAAAAGTAGAAAAGACTTTGCTTGGCCTAATAATAATAATATAAAAAAGATCATAGAAACAAAATATAAGCAATAGATTGGTTGGTCATTGGATTCTGGTGCCTTGTTATTATATTGGTATTTTTTATTTGTTAAAAAGCAAAGAAAAAAATATTATTAAATTAATTTTTCTTTTCTCATTTTCTTTTTGCTTTATCCTTTCACAAAATCTTATGTATATTTGCTAGCTTTATACTTTTACTCAAGTAAAGCAAAATAAAAAAATAATAAATAAATACCATTAGCTTATTGGATGGATAGAATTGGACAACACCACACCATACCATCATCATCATCATTATCATCATCCACATCGTCTTCATCTCATTTTTTTAAACAACAAAAAATGTAGAATATCGGGTCTAAGATAATATAAATAAAACGTTGTGAGAGAAAATGAGGATGAAAATGAATAAAATACAAGCTAGAATATAATGAAATAAACAAAATTCCTTAGAGTTTGACTCTTTTTCTATTCATAATTTTTTTTCTTCTTATTTCCCAATAGCAAAACTCTTACTAGATATCTATAAAGAACTTCATATTTGCTTTCTTTTTTATTTTATAAATTAAATGTATATGAAGAGTGTAAAAAAGACTTTAAAGATCTGTTTTTTTTTTCATTTATGAATTAACTTGTAGTTGAAATCATGAGATAGAAAATGAAAACTTGACTTGTATTCAGAGTTCAAATGAAATTACATTATTTCCATGCAAATTTTTCTATTTGTTATATTTCTTTTTTCAAATATATTCATCGTTTATTGTGCAATACACACAGCAAATATCTAATAAAGGAAAGAAATTTTTATTTTCGAAACGGTCATGAGATTTGTACATGAAAAAGTTAATTACTTTTTCTCAGTATTGTATACCTTAAATTGATAGGGTAACCATATGAATTGATCCTTAATTAATTAGTTGAAATATTTTACATACACGTTTATCATTTTTTTTTTGTCTCAAATAATTCCGAGGCACAACTGATTTCTCTTCAGTAGTCTTCAAAACTCAGTTTAGTCTCATTATTAATGGTATTTAACAATACCTGAAATTGAAAAAGAAACATCAAAAAGTGTCGAAGAATTGTTCAGTTTACATATGTAAATTTTTAAATGTAATTTCCGTCTATTCATTCAGCGCTTTTATTTCATATGTATTTTAGAGCACTTTGAAGACATAGGAGAAAAAATGAAGAAACATTGAATCAGCACAAAATACACACTTTATATTGTTAAAAAGACAACATCAACGTTTTGGTCCCATGGGATACTGTTCTGTGTGTGCTTCAATTTTACATACGCTTTCGCATTTTTTTTTTAGTTTTCTTTATATTTTCCTGATTCTTAAAAGGATTTTCTATAAAAGTTTTTGTACAAAAAAAAAAATAAAGTGCTTGTAGTTAAACTGATCATATTATAAAACATAAAAATACATGCAAAAATGATATGAAAAGCTTTTCTCGATTCTTTCTTGTATTGTATTATTACGAATATAAAAAAACCTTATTTCAGTTTTTTTTTTATTTGATTCCAAAATTTGATTTCTGAAAATTGTTCTCGAAATGTTTTCGTTGTCGAACATTTTTAAAATTCATAAGAAGAAAAAAGGCTTTCCCATGTGATTTCCTTTTCATATATAAGTAATTTAAATATATATATTTTTTCTTGTTATTACACTTTTATTGTTCAATTTAAAAATGAACACTTTCACTGAAGAAAATCATCTCTTAGATTGAATTTGCAAGTGTACCTTAATTTAATTTCCTCAAATTTTCTGTGTTTGAAGACAAAAGAACTTAAATTAAAGAATTTGAATTTCAAAAGGAAATTATTTGCATTAAACTAAGTACTGAAGGTGTTTCACCAAAAGCTAAAAGATAGTTCTTTAAAGTAATACATGAATAAGATAAAAAGTTTCTATAATAATAATTGTAGCTGTGGCAATCAATGATCGTCTAAATGGGAGTAAACAGCGTGAAAAAGGGTGCGTCATTGATATTTCATTGTGTCTTTCTTATTATTATTATTTTTATAACATTTATCGTACCATTTTAGTATCAATTGTTGTGTTTGTTATAATTTATTTTTTATTTATAATAATACAATAAAACACAATCAACAAAAAAATTGATGCAATGTCATCATCTGATGAGGACACTTTTTATTTATTATGAAATTCTTTTGAAAAAATACTGTTTGTATTAATTTTATTATTTTTTTTAAATCACTAAGAGTACTTGACGCCTTTATGAAGTTGAAAAAAAGTCATAAACAATGACAATAAGAAAAATACAGGACGAGGAGTCAATTGTTGTATTATTTACATTTTTTACTATTGTTCCTCTTTTGATAGGAAGTACGATATGAATGTCATTATTTTATGAATTTTTTTATTTTCTCGCATTTCAAAACTGATTAAGCCCAGAACATATTATATTTAACACGTTTCTCTGATTTAAATATCCAGGCATTTAATCGAAAATGCTATTTTAATTCACACAACAAAAAAAACATACACAAGCAGATTCTGGTTGATTTGATATAAAATACAAATACAATCATATTTAAAATAAAATAAATATAAATTTAAATTCAATCAGCTGTGAAAATTGAAAATATTTTCCACGAAGATTTTCGTTTCCATACTGATACATTGAAATAAGTTTTATCGATTCATGTAAATTAATAAAATTCTGGATTTGGTTCTAGCCAATATGCGTTAAATAATATCATAATATTTGAATAGAACAAATTTCCTTTAGCATTTTTAAATCATTTTATTTGAATGTCATTGCAAAACAATTTTATTTACTTTAAAACACTACTTTTAATCTAAAGTCAAACAAACATTATTCAACATTCATCCTGACACGTGTTTATATTGATCACAATGAAATAATATCAAAGTAATTTTACCTAAACAGTAGTTTCCGCGCCCTTAATAAGTCCATATTATAGTTGTCTAATATATTTATATTAAAAAGTGCAAGAGTTGAAATAGTTATTTATTTATTGATAACATTTGTATTGCTTTGTGTACCCATATTTAAATAATCTGTCATATAAGGTGTCACAATCAGTGTAAAAAATATATTTCAAAAATTTTATTGCAAGAGGGTGTCAAAAATATTTGCTTTAAACTAGAATTAGATGAAGATAGATTGCTGTGTTGAGTTATACAAATAAAATGATGAACCATTTGATAAATAGTGGTCTTTTTATGCATCTTTCGATACATGGGTTGTATTTGCTTTATATACAAAAGTTGGAGATAAAAGAATAATAATAAAAAGGGTGTTTTAAATAGTGTGTATTTTTTGGTATTGTGTTTTTGGTAAAAGTGAAAAGTTTTTAACTTTACCTTTATTATTGACTCAGTCAAATACAATAGACACAATGAGAAAAAGCAGTCTACATGATTTAAAAAGAGGGTAAATTATTGCATTTGGTTAACTGTGATGTTATAGCGAGATATTTAACTACCATTTCGTAACAAAGCATAGATAATATCATGCATGATAGCAATAGAATTCTACGAACCCTTTTTTATTATTAATAATTTAGTTTTGGTTTGTGATTCACTCTCATTGATCCTGATGATGTGCTTGAACTCTTTGATACTAAAAATAATAACGTCAATAATTAAGTGAAATTGCTTTAATGGTGTCATAATCCTTTTCCTATTTATTATATTAAATTTCTTTTTCGCAAATAAATTTTATATACAATTCTAATCTTATAATCATGATACTTAAAAGAATGAGCTTTAAAGATTATTTTTATATGATAACTTATTAAATTTCAACATTTTTTTTTGTTTTGAACAAATTGAAGGAAGAAAATTTTGCAATTCAATAACAAGAATTAAAATAATAATAATAATACAAAAAATAAAAGACATAAAAATTAAGAGTAAAAGGCAACAAAAACTGAGTTTGTAATATAATCATCTTAAAATTTTATCTCTGCGCGTGAGACAGTCTTATTCACGAGTTTATTATTTTTATCATTATGTTCAAGAAAATACTTTATATAGTGTAATGTTTATACAGACATAAATACATTTTGTTATTTTATTTTTATATCATACTTATGTTATACAAGAGATCATACAAAGTCCCATCTCAAGAGGCAATTAAAACATTCTAATTAACACTTTTTTCTTGTATTCAACATAAAAATTTTATACACTCTTCTGATACTAAGCGAGATCTTATTAAAAGTTGGGTTAAAATGTAACAAAATGTTTAATAATAAAAATAATGTTTATAAGACTGTTGTTGTGATGGATCAATTTTAAAGAATTTTTAAGATTTAATTCATATTTTTCATTCTTTTCATGATCCTATTGGTATATTAATATCCTAATAAACAATCAATAACCATTAGAAATATTTAATGTCATCGTAAAACAACAAATAAAAAACACATCATCATTTCTGATTTTATTCGAATAATAAAGTTTTTTTATTCAAAGTTAATAAAATAAAATGTATAAAAAATCACATTCTGGTTTTAACACTTTTCCCTGAGATGTTTTACATTAAGTGAAATCGAAATATATCAATAAAATTTCCTACAATTTTTGAAAGAATCTGTTAAAAAAAGGTGCATAAATCTTTTTATTGATGAAAATAAAATTCAATATGTTGTTTTTTACCATTTTACTATTACTGTTTAATTTGAATTTTATTTTAAAAAGAAAGAAAATTACTCAAAATTATTTAAACGATTAATTTTTTGTATTAATATTATTACGATTTTATTTATATTCAGAAATACATAAATCATGAAATAAATGAATACTTCATTTTTGATTTCAATTGAGCTCACAAAAAAGGATAATTAATTACATCCTGAAAATTTATCCAAAAACTCTATCTATGTATTTATAACAAACTATATAAAATAATACTTTATTTCATTTATTATTGTATAAATAAATTTTATTATTTATGATTGTCGATATCTCTGTGAATGTATTTTTTTTGTGTTTCCTCTGTTTTGATATTGTTCGAAAATAGATATCACTTGAATTATATAGAGAAAGTTTTATGAAATAAATTATGAGCAGTAAAAATAATAATTTATATACTCTAGAACAATATCATGATGATAAGGAAAAGCAAAGTTGGTTTAATTATTTGAAAAAAAAACAATGGAAACATTCAAAGGTTCTCTTAGTTATCAAAAGTTTTGTGGTATCATTTAAACATAAAGATAAGGTAATTAAATGAGCATTTTATTATTGTACCAAAAAAATGCATAAAAATTATTATTGTTTATTTACATTCAATTTTCATCATTTATTTTATATACTAGCGCATGCTCTGTTACCGTAGCAACATATTCTATCCAAATAAAACAACATGCAAATGGGGGGCACAAGCAACATGAAACGAACATTATAAGTGGAGGCAAAATATTTAGAAGGGTGACCGTTCTCTATATGAACGTAACACGAATAACAATACATAAAGAAGTAAGATACAACAAAGAGAGATATGATTTTATATTAATATACATAAATGCGGCATATATTCTGGTTGTAATTACACATGTTTCAAATGTTGTTTGTTATCAAATTGTATAATGTATTTTAAAGATACTCTTCAAATTCTGTATATACATTTTAATATAATCATAAAAACAACAAGACCAAATGAAACATCATCAACATCTTATAATATTAAAGATAATCTAAGTATAATTGACATTATAACAATCAAGTGGCATCATATAAGGTTTTTAAAATGAAGTCATGAGTAACAATTAGAAAGAAATGAAATTATATTTTGATTTTAAATTTATAAATCTCTTTGATTTCTCTATTAAACAAAAATATCAGAAATAAAGAAAAAGGATGTCAAAAGATTTAAATTGAAAGTGTAATTTCTATGTCAAACGTTATCGAATGTGACTTGAATTCAGAAATATTATTTAAATATATTCTATCAAAATCTAGACTATTTTTTCGCGAAAACATCATATTTATAAATTTTGACTTGAATACAAAAATATTGTGTAACTAGATATGACATTTATGATATTATTGATAAAAAATTTAAATTTGACAATTTACAAAACCTTCAAACAGAATTTTAAGGATGAAAGTGAAATCCATTATGTTAAAATATAATAGTGTCAAAATGAGTTTATTTAAAAGTTTTATGATTAAATGTAAAATTAGCAATATAAGTCCTTTGAGGAATCTGAGCTGGGTTTTGAATATGGTGTAAATAAAAATGTTAATTTATTCTCATGAAATATATATATATGATAAGTTTGTTACATTTTCGTTGGAAAAGCCATAGGGACACAAACATGTTTCTTAATTTTGCCTTTGAACACTTGTTAGAAATGTGTAGGTTTTAAAAATGTTCAAATTTCCAACATCAAAAGACGTTATGGTCCCTTTTTTATAAAAAAAAACTCATTATATTATTATATTATTCACACTTATTTAGCACTTGAAATAAAAGGAAAAGTTATGACGATGAATTCAACGTCCGTAACAAATAAAATTTGGCACATCAAAAAACACTCAATAATAACTTATAACTTTTGTTTTTTTTACAGACAAAACAAATAAAGCAACATCATACCTAAGTGACTAAATTCGAGACAATGCAATAAATAATAAAAGTGTAGCAAATTTTCTGTCATTCAATCATAATTTATTTGTGATTTAATTCTAAAACCTATTTTGTCTTCATGTTAGAATCAAAGGACTCATGGTACATGCATGTCAAATGTACAATACAGAGAAAAAGACAAATTGAATAATGAATAGAACAGTATGTTTTCAAAGTTTACTGTTGTTGCTAGATTGATGTAAACTATATTGCAATTTTATCTAGAAGCACGCGTCAATAAAATAAATACATAACAGGAACGTAAAATAAAGAACAGTAACAAAATGGAACGAAGAAAAAAATATGTGGTATCCAAACGAATCACCTTGCTAATAATCATTAAATACTAGCACGATTTTAAATTGATTTAGCTCTTTTGAAATTATTTATTTAATATTTTATAAATGCCAAATGCCTTCTTTAGAATTTTCATTTTTAGCTTAAAGTATTATAATTCCTTATCATAATCTGTTTGGTTGTTGTTTGCAACTCTTTTAATTGTTCTTGCTAAAGATTATCGGAATTTCATACACTTGCTTCTTGAATGTCAACCATCTCATCATTAT
Source organism: Culicoides sonorensis (assembly GCA_900002565.1). Classification (NCBI taxonomy): domain Eukaryota; kingdom Metazoa; phylum Arthropoda; class Insecta; order Diptera; family Ceratopogonidae; genus Culicoides; species Culicoides sonorensis. The sequence goes on along the minus strand of LN483467.1, from coordinate 263,692 downwards.
ATTTACATAGTAAGCATGTACATGAAAGAATAAAATCAAATGTGTGAAATGGGAAAAAAAATGTTATATTGTTATTAGGATGAGCAAAGATTTTTTTAAAAATCTTAAACAAAGTTGACAAATCCGTTAAGAAGAGTCATCCTCATCGTTTGATCACCAGAAAAATGTACCTTACCGTCCAATTCATCAGTAAAAATACAATAAGTGAAATTCTTATCAAACATACTGCACATTTTCTGCACATCATAGCATTCATTTTTACAACATGTATGAATATTTACAAGTAAAGCAGACACGAGAAATAATAATAATAAAATTAAAATTACGAATAAATAACACACAACAAGACATTTCTTAAAGGAGATAAAGAAATACAAAAAAAAACTAGAGAATGTCATGCCCAGACAATGTCTCATGATGATGTTAAACATGCGATTACTTGCATTTAATATATAAAACAAAATCATTTATAAATAAAAGAAAGAGGGAGAGGAATTCAAAACAAACAACGTTCAAGAATTTTGTCAAACTTGACTTGGACATCGATGTCACATCATCACCACATGTGTAATAGCAGCAGGTAAAAAAGTGTATTTTTAATAATTGAATGAATGGAAGCAGAAAATTGATCAAATACTTGATGGTCATTACTTTTATATATTTCAGTCATTTTTTTATCATAATCTTTCTAATAATCTTGCACATTATTGTAATCACTTTAAAAACACCCAAAGAAACAGAGAAATAAATGTAATATACACATGCAAAGTATTGATAATTTAGTTATTGATCAAATTTTGACATTACCAGTCTTTGTGTACAATTGATATCAGTATCGGCATGATATACATTTATGCAAATGACAATTTTATATTAAACCATTGATTCGTCTCCATATTCATTGTAAACACATTATTCTATCAATATATACATAGAGAAGTAAATGTAATGTACATAAATAAACAAGGAAATACAAAGCACACACACACACACACACTTACAGATATTTGAATACAATGTTAATTTTATGCTAATCTATTTTATGTTCGGAAAGTAAACAATAAATTTATATACATATTATATACTGATGAATATGTACAACGGATTTGACTTTCCTGATTTGGTTCATATTGTTACCCATTTTCCAATATAATACACATCAAATGACAATGAAAAATCAATAAGACACCATATAAAAATAAATTTATAATATTATGCAAAAATATACGAAATCAATTTGTGCTATCCACTTAAAATGGTGTCTTTGCTTTTAAGAAAAAGAACTTAACTCTCAGATAGATAATTGAAATCATCGATTTTACATTCATTTTATTTGATTCATCAAATTCAATGTTTCCAATGTCAGACTAGAACAAAATTGAGACAATTTAATTATCAGCAAGCTATGTTATGATTTTACAATCAAATTGGATTGAAAATCACTTGTTGTAATAAACTGGAATTCTTATATAATAAAATATCATCTAAAGTTGAATAATGACTATCCTTTGCAAGGAAATGTGCAAAATCAAAATATAAAACATGAATAAAGAAATATTATACATTAAATCACATATCATTATCTCTTCATTATAAAAGATTTTGTAAGATATATTTCGGAGATTAAGATACGTTTTTGTATATATTTATGTATGTGTCAAAGTTATTTTGAATATTTACTCTAAAGGCTTTGTTGCAAAATCTATATTTACGCGTAGATGTTTTATGATTGTAAGATGTTTATATGAAGATATATGTTTTAAAATAATGCTGATATGAAGTTGCGCTCCATGTCATAAGAACCAAAATATTAAGTTTCTTTATTATTTCTTAACTTTCTACAGATCTAAGAACATTTTTTGTAAATATACATATTTATCACAATAAAGATGATTTCCATTGTTTAGTTGATACAATATGTATAAGTATGTACTATATATCATAACAATACAGATTTTATGATATTGCAGATAGATTTAAAATGATATTTTTTGATGATATGCTATCATGTCATATCAAGAAAAGCTGTATGGATTCCCCATGGTTATGAGATAAAACTTGACGACACACACACACACACACATGATGCGTTGATGATAATAATAATGTGGAGACATTTTACCTCTTCTTCGTTTAAATTTTGTGTAAAAATAAGCGATATATAAATTTTCCAAAGATGATGACTATGATGCTTGAGTTGAAACTTTTACACACATAAAACCATACTCCAATACATTGATATAGAAAACATGTAATAATAAGTAGAGTTTGCGAAATAAAATTTGCATAATTTTCTATATATTTAATATAGAAGGAAGAAGACAAAGTATTTTTTATCGTCTCATGTGTATGTTTAACTTTGCTTTTCTAACTATAAAAAAATGGCAAGTGAATAAATCTGTAAAACATAAATGTTCAATATTTTAAAGGAATAATATGGAATTGGCACATACTCACATATTTTATTATCATAAATAGTATTTGAACACTTATATTTCTCTGATATTTGGTTTTAATCAATGAGAATTTTAATATTGTTCTGTGATAGAAAAATCAAAATAATGACTTTATTACCTTTTATTTCCTTTCGTCTAATTAAGACAAACATAAAAAAAAACATTCAAACATAATTTGTTAAATAAACCAATGAAAATACAACAAAATTAACAACGGAAATCTGTTGGCATTATTTTAGCATCAATCAATCTTCTATCGGAAAGCATGAGGCACTAAACAAAACAAAACTGAGCCATTTAAATCAAACAGAAATCAAATAATAATAACACACAAAAAATCATTTACCAAAATAAAATCAAGCTACACGCATACGAAATAAAATAAAATAAAAAGGAAAAGTGAAAATAAAAAATGTAGCAAGAAAAACATTCTACGTATGCGTGTTGGCTCTAATTTGGCCATAAATCTATATTTTATTCAGTTCAGTCATTTCCTTTGCCAACATTTTCTTTATGATTTTTTTTTGTTCTTTTTTTTACTGATTATGTTAAAACGCACTGCACAAACGGAGAAACAGTGTGTATTAAATAAATTTACATTGCACTAGTTTTTTTCTAATTTATTTTTTTACTTCTCAAAAATCAAATAAAATCTCAGTTCATCGTATCAAGAGAAATAAATGTGACATTCTTATAAATAAAATACAAGCAAAAAAAATAAAATTACAATAATAAAAATAATATAAAACATTGAACAATGAAAGGAAAAGTGGAAACGTTATGCAAAACCTTTGTACTTAAAATTTTTCCTCCAGTACACTCAAAGTTTCTACTATCCATTTTATTTTGTGAGCGTGCATCATGCATGTTTTTCTTTGCATGCATGCATGACATATTATAACGTTCTGTTTATTATCATATTTTACTGTTACGAGAATATGACGACTATCTACAAAATGAACTTTAAAGAGAAAAAAACAATAAGTTAAAGCTACAAATAAGTAAACACAGCATAAAAGCAATATTTCAGTTCTAAAATATAGAATTTATATATACAAAAATAACATAAAAATCAATAAACAAATAAAATTTATTGCAATAAACAAATATACACAGGCATAATTTTACCGTTAAATAAAAGTCATAAATTATGAGTAGATGCCAAATACTTTTCTATATTTTTTTGTATGTAAAATTAATAAATTTTCATACATTTCCAATTGGAATTAATATTGGTCAAAAACGACTAAGTTCATAATTAATATTTATCCAAATTAACATGAAAATCAATATTCCTTCATGTTATTTATCGTCATACACAATAAACATCAATGCAATAAAATGTTTATTTAACCGCAAAGTACACAAATTTACAATAGTCAGGTATTAACATCATCTTGTTTTTGTTATTATTCTAAATAATATATTTTTGATAGCACCTGACAACATTCATACATACATAAAATTTATGGCCGCTAATACTGTGCCACCACACATACCACCATCATATCATCATGATGATCAACATGGATATTATCATATAAAAACAAATTTTATTTTATTATATATTCAGAATTCAATTCACCCAAATAATAAAATAAAAATCCTGGTAAACGATTTGATGATACCGTCAAATATGCGTGTTTGTACATGAATTTATAGATAGAACTCTAATGGCAGAATAAAAAACACACACAAAAAATTTCAAAGTCAAAATAATCATTAAAATTCTAGTCATTTTCCACACCTCAACATCAAATCATCAGCCATTTATTCGAAGTCTATGCATTCTATGCATGTATTTGGTTTTATATGATGTAGAAGGAGTCTGTCATTTATACTATGTATACTATATGTCTCGGGACCATAAAATAATGTTCTCAATATATAGGTAGTAGATGTTACAGTATAAAACCTTCATCATGTCCATAATAATAATAAGACAAAAGTAGATCGATTACTATGCACCCTTATAGTACACAGTTAAATATTTGAATGAAATTCCACGAGTATTGTTATATGTTGTTGAATAATATTTTCATGCATAGTCGTCGTTTTCATTTTCAATTTACACATTTTCAAATTCTTTTACAACCTTCTAACATAGTCCTCTTGGAACCGTTTTCTATTATACCGACATCTATCACAAGTTAGCTGAACAATTTCCGGCCATTTTGTCACTTGTCTCGTTTTCCCTTATAACATTATTATGTTTAACCACTCAATATGATTTTGTATATTTGATATTCTAATAATACGTCTGCGTAAATACGCCTACAAACACCCACCAACAAAAACCACAAACACCAACACATACATAAAACCAAAAACAATAGTCATCTCTTTTTATTAAAGTATATCAATGTATGTTGTTTCTTACTCCCACATTATTCCTTTTCTTTTTTAATGTAGCTCGTTCTCTTTCACATGTAAAATACTCATACATTCATACCATATGTAAGCATAATGAACGACTAGATTTTCTCTGGTTTTTCCATCTGTATATTGTGTGTGTGTGTACAGGAGGATTTTCAATTTGCAGTTTCAAGTACACACTTCTCTCTTTACATTATTTTTTGAAGTGCTTTTAAAAAATTTCAGGATAATGAAAAAAAAATCTTTGATCTTAGATTTTTTTTAAGTTTCTTTTCAATTTAATATTTATTTATTTCAAAAGCCATAGGTTTTGAAGTCAAATTATTATTTAAAGAAAAACTACATTTTTATTATCTGTCAAATTACATGTTATTGAAACATACTAGAGAAAAAACTAAACTGAAAATTTTCAAAAACTGGTTTTAACAGAGGAGAACAAAATTTTCTCTGAATCATTTCACTCTTCATAGGTTGCAAGAAGCATTTCGACCATAAAGCATCTCTGTTTGGATTAAAAATGAAGTAAAAGTATTTTTTTTTTTTATTTCTCTTCATTTTAAATATTCTGCAAAGCTGATAGTCAAATATTTTTACAGGTAATCAATTTTTGTAATATTTCTAAAGTTGAAAGTTAAAAAAATATACAACATTATAATTATAATTACTGTAACATGTTCCAGAATGGTGAACATCGATATGACAGTAATTTTAATGCGTATCATAAATAATAAAACAATGCATTTTTTTAATAGAACTTGTGTGTGAAACACCATGAAAAAATATCTGTAATATAAAAATAAGACAAACCTCGTCATTATTATATATTTTTTTTTTTGTTTTACGTACATACATTTATTAAACTTTATACTTCAAATGCAGTTTTTTGATGTCTTGATGTCTAACGGATGCAATTTATTATTATTATAATATGTTACACACAGTATACTTTAACACTACAAGATAAGTACCGTGACAAAAATATTATTTCACAAAATGGTTGCCATTACTGTCAAAATAATAGTAATTATTATATTATTTAATGTATTATTAACGTTTTATCGTATATAAATGAGACAAAGAGGTTATTTGATGGAATTGTTTATAAATTTAATAACAATCATAACAGCAACGATCCATGATCGTTTCAGTGTTGATGGATAATGGTGATAAAAATAATTTTACGACTACTTTTGCTGTGTTATTATTATTATTTTTATGGTATCAAGATATAAAACTTCATTACAATTTAAGAAAACAAAACACAATCGATCAAATTTATTTATGACGAAAAAGGTAAACAATTATGTGATCACTACACATAATACTAAATATAAATGCAAATATTTAAGTAAATCACTTATTATAACATTTTATCACTTTAAATAATTAGCATCAATTACAAATTTAAATTTATTATAAAAATTTACATATCTAGGTGAAGAATTTTTCCACAAATACACAACATGTATACGAGCTAATATAAAATAATAAAAAGTAAGGAATTAGCTGCCGCAGCAAATCCATAGTTTTGAGTGCGTGTTCATTTTCATAATATTTTCATGTATTTATTTAATAAATATTTCTTATTTTCATTGAAAATGTCTTTTTAACGGTTTTTTTTCAATATTTCAAATCAATTTTTATTTTGACAGCTCGAATAATCTGAATCGGAATCTGAAATCTGAATCGTGATGAAATGAATGTATCACGTACCCTGTACAGAATATTTTAAATTATTATATTTTTAAAACAATTCAATTGATGTAATTGAAAAATGTAATTAAAAATAAAAACATTTAAAGGTGTTCTACAATTCGTAAGTAAGTTTTCACTAAAAACGTTTTTAATAAGAAAAATAAATCGGGTGGGACACAATGTTCTATGCAATATACTAAAATATGTTAAAAATATGCGAAGTAAAACCCTTAGTTTTGACGTTTCACTCAAAACAAAATGTTATTTTAATACAATATACATATTAAAATTTAATTCATTTAAATTTCATACAGAGTTTTAAATATACATATATACACAGATATAATTTACATAACTGGAGAAAGAATGTCTGGTTATTATGTGTTTTAATTTATTTTCAAAAGAATCAAAATATTAATATATTCTATAAACACACACATTCATGCATACAATACAAAATATAATTGTATAAAAAGTAACAATATTATAAATAAATACATCTTGATTTAATAATGTACACATAATTAACCCACTACTCTTGTTGATAGATTATAAATTATTCATCATGTTTTTGTTTTTTTTTTTTATTAATACATATTAAAAGTAAATAAAAAGTGAAATTATTTTAGATATTTGTTTTACATTTAAAATTTAAATAAAATACCGGAACTATTTTGGAATTTGTCTAGAAATGATTAATGATGAGTTTGACAGATCATATTTAGATTCTAGTTCTTGTTGCTTTAAATTTTTGAAAAAAAAATAACTATCAGCGCAATTTTGTACGAGATTTTTTATTTAAATTACTAAGAAACTGTATTATTTTTCTATTCTCAATGTAAAATTGAAATTGTAACTTTCGAAATAGATTAGACGACATAAAAACACTAGAAACAAGAACAATTTAAAAAAAAAGATAACGCTACACAAAATTGAATATAGTTTTATAATAAACACAATAAATGTGTTGCTGTAAATATATCATCGTCTTTGTTCATTCAACTTAAAAAAAAATAATCATATTATCGCGCGATCATTGTTACTGCCTTTCTTTTAAAAAATAATTTCCATTTGAAATATAAGTTTATGACAAGATCAAACTTAACAATATATAAAATTAAAAAAAAAGTAGTGAATAAGTATCTCGTCATGGATCAGAAAACGCTCTTTTTATTTATTATTAAGTTTGTTTCTTGTGTTATTGTTGATTAACAGTACACATTACTTTATATATTGTTATTTATGTAGCATCACCTTTGCTTGTCATGCAATGTACTTTAAAACTTTTTTCTTCATAATACTAATAATAATAAATTCCCAACTATCCTCATTTACGCATGAAATATCAGCCAAAAGCAACTATTATAACAAAAAAAAATAAAATTAAAAAACACTTTTATGGTTACAATAATACATAAAGTGTTTTTTAAAAAACGTTCAATTCTTATCTAGTAGACGATCAAAGTGACATCTGGCAGTATTTATATGGTAGTTACGCATGCGAATACTTTTTCAAAAATAAAATATATTAACCGTACCAAATATGTTTTTTTTAGAGGATAGAAAAAGGGTTTCTTTCAAAATTAATGTTTAAAAAAACATATTATGACTATAATGCACCTGTGCATTCAACATTGTCATTGTTAACTGTGTCACTGCATTATATATAAAATTTTAAATTAAATATTTAATAGAAATCTTTATTTATATAACAGCATTTTACAACTCATATCTCATGTTAATATTAAGAAAACTGTCACTTGCACATTTTAATTTAATATTAACTTTACATAAATGGATTTTAAGAGACTATCAAATAAAAGAATAAAGTGTATACTTTTAGTAGGAGTTATAATAATAAATGCAAATTTTAATGGTATCGTCATTCAAATGAGCACAATGATGATTAAATCTGTGCAATGCAGGAAACTGCAATACTTTTTTTCCTGTATCATAATGAAAATTAAATAACTTTTAAGAATATGTTTTGTTATTTTAACTTTTACAAGAAAAAAATTATGTAAATCATTATGTTATCTTTAAAAGAACACTTTAATTGTAGACCGTTTACATTATTTCTGACTTCCTTGCAATAAAAAAAAACACTTATTATCTCGTTCCTAATAATAAAATTAAACCGAATTAAAAAGCGGACAAATTCACTTTTAATTTTTTGTATAGCTAATTCTCTTTTTGCATTGCATTTAAACATTATATCAATGCAATGGTAGTTTTCTACTATGTTTAATTCGAGGTATTAAGAATCAAGAAAATGTGTTTATTTTAAGAGATAACAGATTTTATTACCTTTTCTTAGCTTTAATGTTTGAAAAAAAGTATGAAAAAAATTTCATTTTACAGTTTCTTAGTATAATATCTTTGAGGATCATATTCAATAAGAGAAGAAAATTGTTCAAATTATACAAAAGTTTAGTTGGTAGTAATCCTACAAAAACAACCCTTTCAACACCAATATACAAAAATATGGTTTTCTGTAACTTAAATTTAAATACGTCATTCACTTCAGAAATACATTTTGATGTACATAACAATTACATGTTGTGGTGTGTTTTCTTATTAAATAACGAGAAAAAGGCGGTTGATGTTTTCCATTTCTTCATAAAATTTTCAAGATAAGAAAGTGTTGAAAAGATATAATTCCTTTAAGCAATGTTGTTTTGATAAACTTTATTTGTACAAGTCACTTTCACACTTCTTATTTATATTTAACGAAAAACATAAAGTGATCCTTTTTATAATTCCTTATAGATGATAAATTTTTACTTTTCTCTTCCTACAGTGTTGTGGTTAGCGTTTAAAAGGAACAGTGTAAATAAATTTGTGTTAAAATCCCAGTGTTTTTCTTCATACCAAGGTATAAATTAACACTGCAATTAGTGGGATTATTTGATTATATTTTTGTCTTGTTTATTTGTTTTTGTAATTAAAGAATTTTATTTTGTTTTAAAGTTTGCCATGAGCAATGTAATTTAAAAGAACAAAGAAAACAATCTTAATTAAAGTTCGAGTTTAAAATTTAAATTTAGTTATTTAATCACAATTGAAATATTAATAAAAAATGGTGTACCTATGATTGTACAAGATAATAGAAATTTAGAAAACCAATATGGTAAATATTCGATTCAAATCAAATTATATAATAATAATAAAAATAGATATAATGCATAATCTCAAAGGTTTTCCAATCTCGCCAATTTCATTTTATTTTTTCCTTTATAACAATATCATGTATCGTTTTTAATACATATAATATTTATTCATGGATTACTTTTCCTTATACAAAGATAATTTATCTCTTTGCATACAAATTTTCTTGTTTGTTATGGTTTTTTTCCTTCATAATAAAATGAAAGTGGATGGATGTAATATAGGAGGTTTAATTCTATCATTTTTATTTTTCTCTATATTATGTTTTTTATATATATTCATCTCATTTCAAGCAACAACGTTTTAAACTCAACTTAATCAGGACTCTTATATTTTCCTCTGTCAGAAAAAGTACTTTATTTTTAATTCAACAAGTTGTGTAAAAATTTCATTTGAATAAAATAATAATACGTGAGTTTATCGTTGCAATAATTTTTTTACGCACAGATATAAAAATATGAAATGTTTTCAAGAAGAATAACTTCATAAATAAAAATCAACATTTAGTTTTATAAAATGAAGAGGCTTCATCTCATCATAAGAAGAGTTGAATTGGTACAAGTTTTTATTTCACGATTAATATTATCGTGGAAAATTTTATGATATGTGCTCTTTGAATGGTTGTGTGTTAAAATTGAAGTAAAGGAAAGTATTCTCAATTTCTTTTTAACAGTTTACTCTTGAAGAAATTTACTGACTCAAATTATGTTAATTTAACGAGCTGTTTTATATGCGAAACAGATTTTTTATTCACCAAATAACATAATAAATAAAAAATATTTTACTTTAAAACAAACTTGATTTAATTTTTGCTTCAATATCAAATATGAAACAGATGAAATGAGATTTCAAATGGTTTTTTATGGATTTAATAAAAAATAATAAATAATAATAAGGACAAATGAATGTACTTTTGAAAGAGGGATGTCATCAAAATCATGATCATAGCATAATAATCATTTGTGATTCTAAAAGCATATTTTTTTAACTTAAATAGAATCGTTACTTTTCACTTTTCTTATCTCAATTTATTATTCAAATCTGATTTACTTTACTTTTTAAGTGCATAAACTTAAATTTATGTATAAGATTGTTGTGAATGTTTTCTTGGTGATTTGCATCTGACATATTTGGAATTGTAAGGAAACATTGGATTGTTGTTGATGATCTTAAAATCTTCTTTTTTTTATTGTTAAAAATGAATGATGGATGATGTGAAAGTTAGGACTTAATCGTCATTTGTCATTCTACTTTGACACAACAAAGAATTTGAATATATTTTTCACCTTTAACTATATAAAAACATTAATTTTGTGAAAATCGAATGTTCAATCCCTTTTTTTCTTTTGTTAAAAGTCTCATATGATATTTCATTTGAGTAAAATGTAAAGCTTGTAATAAAAATTTCCATAAAACATGCTTTTTTATTTCACAACTAAATTTAATGACATAAACATTCTATTCGTTAAAAATAAACACCATTTTACGAGTCCGGTCAAACTTAAAACATAAATTTATTCTAATCGTAAATGCAATATCAAATAATTAACGCATTTTGTTTGACTATTAAAATCAGTGATATTAACTAAATATTTTTATTTCTCACCTAATAATATTTCCATAATTTATGAAAAATCTATGTTTATTTTTCCTAAAATATATTGCTTAGGTCAAAATAAACTCCTATTTACTTCTTTAACATGTAAAAAAATTCATGATGAATTATTTGACGATTGCGTGTGTAACATTTGAAAAATTATGGAACTCGAATTGTTAAAATATAATAAAAGAATTAATAATAAACATGAAGAGAACTTTGTTTCTATTCGAAACCACATCACATCACATTAGTGGTGGACCTTGATCGATAATCATCAAAAAAAATTCTAACTAAGAATGGTTTCAGAATGTTTCTTTGAGAAACTGATCTTACTTGAGTATAATTTATAAATGGCGTCTACTTTTTTCTCATGCTTGTTCTTAACAATGATGCCATTTTCTCACTTACATGAATTTTATTCGAATTTTATAGAAAAATATCGTGATCAGTACAATTAAAATTATTTTGTTATTACATTCATTAGATTTCTAAGAACATGTTTTTTTTATTTATTTTATACCTTTAATAAAATATTCATTATAGAACTTCATTATTTGTTTCTATTCGTTTTTCAAACAGAAATTTTAGTATTAATTTTGTGTCCATCATTTTTATTAAAAAAAAAATAGACACCTTATTTCCGCAACAATAACTATAAATAAATAACCCAACAGAGTGTATGTAATCGGTATAATAATAAATAGGATTAAATTTAAAACTTTTCTGAAAACATTTTTATTTGTAGTTCAAAAATTTAAAACAACTTTATAAATAAAACAGCGATGAAATTCATTAGGTTTTATCGGTTCAAATAAACCGGTAGTATTAGTTATTTTTTGTAGTTGCCTGAACTTTTTCCCAAGAAAATCATTTAAGAATTTGCTTTGAATCAGACGATTGATGAAAATCTTTGTTTTTTCCATTTTTGTGTGTAGTTATGTGAGTACAGAAGTGTTCCAAATAAAAGAAACCAGTAACTTAGATTTATTTTTGGCGTCTCTAACGAATACTTTAACTCACTTATTTTATTACACAAAAAACTCAAACTAAAAGGAATTTACAAAAATTATTGAGTGTAAAGCCATAAGGTATTTACATAAATTTTAGAAAAGAGATGAAAATACAAAAACCTTCTTAAATTTTTATAAAGAGCTGAATTTTCAATGCAAAAAGATCTAGCTCTACCTTTGTTTTTAAAATTTCTAGTTAAAAAAATTAATGTAATATTTTAAAAATGAACTAAACTTTTCCTTTTATGATATTAGGTTTATTTTTCGAAAATTTTGATGCTACAAAGAAAAAGTTAAAGGGAAATCTATTCCTTTACATTATGCTATTTAGGGAAAAGTTTAATTTGATTTTTGTACAATATTTACATAAATAAAATTATGTTAATACCAAAAATAATACTGAAAGTATTTTATTTATTTTTTTATTTTATTTTAACAGCAGCATAATATTCATCATAAGAACAAACATTGTCTTTATTATATTTTTTACGTATCTGACACAACGACAAATAATCTGAGAAAGATGTCATTCATATAATGAAAAGAAATCTCTAATTGTCAACCATTTTGATTTTTTTCCGAGTAAATGCACTTTTATGAGTTTCTGACAGTTGAAAGCGCACTCAAGTGAAACTTAATTTTTATTTTCTTTTTTTCGTACTTCGACAATGGAGTATCATAATGATAATAATAAAAAAAAATTACAAGTCAGTAATTTCAAAATGACTTTACTCGCTTTACTGATTAAATTTATATTTTCAAAAAAAAAATATAAAGCTCAAATCAAACAAGAAAAATGTATAATAAAAAATGGACAAGAAGTAAAATAATATAAAAACAAAAAGGAAAATCATGAATATGCAATGAAAAAAACAACGGTTTTACCAAATGTCATGATGTTCAAGACAAATTATATGTATTGAACATACTTTTATGTTCAAACGTTTTTTTTCTTATTTAAAGGACACAAACGTATTTTATCATCTTAACATTGCTTTTTTTTAAAACAATGAGACGATGATAGATTAAAATTTATTTTGATCGAGACAGACATTTCCTTATAAAGATTTTTTTGTCTTTATATATGTTAACATTTCCTGGAATTGATCATTAATAGAATTGAAATAAAATTGAAAGTGCAAAACAATAACAACGTGTTTATTTTATGGTTGCTCTCAATTCTCAAGAGACACATCAATGCTTAAAGATAATTTTTTAAAAAGAAGATTGTGTTCGATAATTTTTTTTATTATCAATCAAAATTAAAGGTATACTAATAATAAAAATAAATAAAAGCCCCAAGAGTAAATATAGCAATAAAATTTTTAAATTTTCTTTTAATAAAAGGTCATTATTAATCTAATATGGTCCAATTTGATCCCACTATATTATCTAAATTGAATTATTTTCTACTATTAGAATCTATAAAAGGTAGTTTTTTTGGCAATTTTCTGAAAAAAGGGTAAATTTTATCTACCCTTTTAAAGTGAATTTTATTTTTTATTTTCTTTCACAAAAAAATTGCAACATATATAACAAAAAAATACTTTAATATATATATATTTTTTATGAACGATCAAATAAAAACTTTGTTTACAATCTTATGCACACTTTTCATGTCTATAAAATTCTATGAACTCTCTGTCAGTGGTGCGTCAGCATCATCGCAGTAAAAATCCAGTGTGTACTTGAACAAGGAAAAATAAATCCCTCCCACTGTGACACTATATCATTTTATATCTATATACTATTTATTATTATTATTAAACTTTTCTACACTTTTATATTAAAATAAAAACGAAAATAAAAATATCCTTTTTCTAGTTTTTTTTTTGTTTCTGCCATTTCAAAGTTAACTTGGCGACTTTTTACATTTTATTTTAAAAAGGAAAAAGAGAATAAAATGTTTGGCAAATATTGACACAGTCCTTGGAATATTTGCACCCTTTTACTTTGATTTTACTGAAGTATATTTAGACAGCGAAGAACATGAAAACCTTGGAATAGTTAATATTTGAAAATGCTTTTAAAATATTATTTGTATTATAACAGTATAAAAGTTGAAATTTGTAATTTCCTTTAAATTTTTTGTTTATAATTTGAATTAAAATGAAAACCAACCAAATTCGTTTTTGATCCGTCTCTTAGAGGTTATGACGAGACAATTTTTATTCCCAGACATTAGTCTTTCCTGCTTATACTTTTACATAAATAGTTAAAAATAACAGTATGCTACTGATTAAGCTAAGAATATATATTCTTAGTATCATATTAAAAAGTTCTGGGTTAATGAATGTTAAAAATATTTAAATTTATGTATCTTTTTATTGTGATCTACTTTTAATATATCGTTATATGAATAGTTTTGTACTTTTCACATATGTTTCCTGGTGTTAATAGTTGATTTGGAGTTGACCCCTTTTATGGTAAGTTTATTGTGATTATTGAAAGGTTGTTGATATTAATTGAAGGAGAAACAAAATATGATGTGGGAAATTTTTCATTATTTCTTTTCAATTGCTTTGTAACATTATCAAAAAATTTCATTTTGAAAAGCAAAGTCAAGCATACTTGAAACCAAAAGTGCACTAAATATCTAATCATCATCATCATTATAAGGTAGTTGAGTAATATCGATATTAAGACCACCTGACACACCATGCACATTTAATTTTGAACAATCTCTTAAATGTCTTTTTAAAATTAAAGTTTTTATCATAAAAATACCGTTTCACTCACAATTCCTTATCAAGATCATCATCAAAATAAAAACAACACAAACTTATATTGCTCTTTTTCTGCTGCAATGCATCCAACGTCTCAAACTATTTATTTAATGTCCCTTTCAAGACAGCGAAAAATATTAATAAAAGGTGTTCCACATATGAATTGCATTTTGTTGTAACATAAAAAAAAAATATTATAGTGTTGTATGTTTTAATAACGATACACTTTTTCATTTAAAATGTTAAAAAACGATACGAATCTTACAATTTTTCATGGTTATATTCAAGTAAATTAATATAAGTAAAGAATGAGGGTAGATTTTAAAACAAAGCAATAACTTTAAATAGTATAAAATAAGCACCCTTGATCTTTAACATCAAAATTTGTTGGATAACCTGTTTTCATGCTCAAATAATGTGAATGATGTGTTGTTTTTAACATTCCATCATTTATTTTCATCAAAATCATAATTTTTTTATGTCTTTACGATAGATAGTTTACATTATTTTATAATAATTTATGTTTAATAGCTTAAAAGTAGCCAAAACGTCGTTTATTATAAAAATCTAGTTCAACCGCATTTAGTAACTTTGTTAATCATTTACCATTAAATAAACATTAGTATCATTGTTTGTACAATTGCCTTTAATAAATTACACTGTATTTTAAGTTCAGCTTATATTGATAAATATACATTGAACCAAAAAAAAATGATGACTAAGTGTATACTAAGTGGTTTTTGATACCGTTTAAAGATTGATCGGATATTAAAAGTTTTATAGATGAAAAGCATGGCATGAAAGAAATTGACATCAAAGTTTGAAGATTTTAGATTTCTCAATTGTTTTTATTTTGACATATTCTATTAGAATACACGTCACTCGTCATGTCAAAAAACGGGCGTCTCGGTGGCTGTCGAACAAATTGATCCAAAGATATCTTTTGAAAGAAATTACTCTAAAATCAAGAAACACAATGGATATGGTATCTACTAATTTGAGAAAATTAAATATTTTGTACTTTGATCACATGATCTGTTAAAAATTCATAGTTTATTTTTGCTAGATAATTTTGATTAAAATTGGAATTTCAGTTGAAGTTTATTGACTTTTCCGACTTTGTTTTGGTGAATAAAATATTAAGAGGCGTAATTTAAATCAAAACTAAGACTAGACATTTTATAAATTATTTATTTTTACATTTCTTTTTGTCTGTATGTCCTCAATAAATCAAATTTTTCATTTATAAGTGATTTTTGTTAAAATTTGCAATCAAATAATGTATGTTTTCTTAACTGTGATATATCTGACACCATTTTTATTATTATAACTCTGCAGCATTAATTATAGTTGAAATATAATTAATGATGATTTTGTGTGCAATTCGCGCATTCATTGTTTAAATAATTAAAATACAATCATCATTCATAATAACTTCTTTATGTGAATCTAAGTCTGACTAAAACTACAATTAAAAGAAAAAAAAATTAACAAGCTTCAGTATTATTAGGTAATGAAAGGTTGTTGTTAATAGTTGGGAAAATTTTGACGTTTAATTTTCAACAAAAAGAATTGTAAGTGAGTGACATGCTTAACTTTTATTTAATGCACCTTCATTAAGCTTTTGTTACCAAAAGTATTTTCATTCCAAACTTTTCAATAAAAAAAATATAATTTTAACTTGACTGTATTTTTTTTCTAATATGTTTTCAAGTATGAGAATAAAAGTATATACCCTTTTATCCTTTTAGAAGAGTGAACGAATGAAAAATTTATGTAAAAATTATACAGAATTATTGCTTAATGGAATAACCTCATCAGAATAATATGAAAGAAAAAAAATATTATAAAATAAAAACAAAATATAATTCAATAGTAAATATTAGGGGTAATCACTTTTTTTTCTTAATTTTAACATTTTCAACTTGTGCCTCATAAGGTTCAAGAAATTTTTTGATATGATATGTTAAAAGCCGAAATCTTGGTCTGGGAAAAAATGAATTAGAGCATTTGCTTTTTTCGATTTAGTGTTCCCTAATAAAATGAGATTAAAAAAGGACAAAAAGAACCAGAATTGACGCAAGATTCTGGCGCCTGCTACACAGTCACTTTAACATATTTACTAAATTTACGCTTATTACTTTATTTACACTTCATTTCATCATAATAATAATAACATTTTGTCTTGCTACTTTTTATTCATACATTTATTTTTTTACGGTAAATAAATGAAATATTTTATATTTTTTTTTGTACTTATTCTTCTATCCAAAATAGAATATGAGTAAATTTTTAATGTCATTCAAATTAAAGTCACATGACAGGTATGCTAATTTTCATTATTTTATTCATGATTTGTTTTAAATATTTTTATTAAACATATGAAATTATAAGTTGCTACTTCAAAAGTATAATTGAATTTTCCGAAAACTGATTTATTTTAGAAACTTTAGGAGTTTCACAAATTAGCTCAATTATTAGGTATTTCCTTTTTAAATTTACATTCAATCTATAGTAAGTAAAGAAAACTGAATTTAAATCACATAAATTATTTAATCATAGATAAATGGTTACATTCCAACCGACCAAGTTTGTGGTGAATATAAATTGATAAACCACAAGACCACAATTGACAATAGGATCCCATCAAATGCAAATTGTTTGACAATTGTTACACAATTTTCCAATTCAATAATATTTTATTGTGTTGTGTCCTTTTATTCATATGGAAAAGTGATAATAATATAAACAGGAAACCTCAAATTTTTTTTATATTGTGTGAATTTTTACATTTTACACTTGTTAGAAAGAGACTAAAGAATAATTTTTAGTATACATTTTCAAAATTGATCAAAATATCTTCTCGTTGTATTATAATAGGCTTTACATTTGAATCGAGCCTTGTTATCTCTTGTCTACTAACTGCTTCTATAATTTAACATCAATTTCAATGGTTTTTTTTTATTTTCAATTTTTGAAGAATGGAAAATCAGTTTTTTTTCTATTTTCATTCTATTTATTTTGCTTATATATCAGCAAATTTATAGGAAAAAGGTATTTGTTAGAGACAGATGGATGGACTTGTACAATGAATGTTACTTAGGATAGACTACAACAGACACACTTATTTAGGTCTCATTTTATTTAATAATAATATGGATGATGGAGCGATATTGTTAAAAAAAAAAGAAAATTGAAACGAATGAAAAAAAAATTTGCATAAAATAAATTGTTGTCGTGGTTGCATGTGGTTTTTCATGTTCTTATGCTTATACAAGGGGATTGTGTAACATTTATTTTAATTTTTTTTTCTTTTTTTCTGCTTTATTAAAACTTTAGAATTTAAGTCTTTAACAGACTGATTTTTGTCCCATAATAAAATAAAACATACAAAAAGTTTCCTTAATCCAATAAGACAGCGAATCTTTTGCTAATTTTTATTTTCAACAGAATTTGTTGTTTTGCTTTAAAAAAAATATATAAAAAGGTAAATTCAAAATTAAATATTTCAATGAGTTTTTGTAAATAATTTTTTTTCCAAATTGAAGAATTTCTCTTTAAAAAAAACGAAGAAGAAATTTTAAACTGACAATTTAATGATGATGATGAGTGAACAATAGGAAGCTAATGTTAATTATACTAACTTTTATTTTTCTCTTAACTATCTTTTATTGGCCTGAAACTTGTAAAAAAACATTAGAAATCATTAAAATTAGTGTTTTATTTACAAAAGAATAAACTGAATATAATGATACAATACTAACTTTCCTCTTCAGGGTAATTTTACAGAGGTTAAATAATAATGAATAAGCTTTAAATCATACAATTATGAGTTGATATGGCCGGAAATAAATATACCTTTTAATATTTGATTGGATACAACCATTTATATTACATTATATTTTAAACAATTCAACAATATAATCATGTTTGTTCTTGTTTTTTTTCACTACATTATTTTTTGCACAGGTCACCTATTTTAATGACAAAGGTTTTTTTATTTCTTTACTTTATTATTATTATTATTATTATCATTAACAGTATTTTTTAAGTACATACGCAATTGTGGTGACTCTTGCATGCATTTTATGGAAAAAAAAACAACGAAAGACCAAAGCCATTTTGTGATTCGCATGGTTACTCAACTAAAAATTTTTTATACAAACATTAAAAAAATAGTAGAAATAAAAAGTATTTTTTTCATAAAACATACATTTAATGTTCTTGATAATGTATTTCACAAAGGTAATATTTAAAGGTATTATATAGTGTACTGATATGTGATTAAAATGTCCCGGTTAACAATATTTTTTTTTTATTTAATGAATATAATGGACAGATCATATTTACTTTGATTATGAACGCAAAACAAAGATGTTTTTATAATAATATAAATTTTGTTTTAAAATGAAACAGTGAAACACTTGTATTTGTCAAAAGTAAGCCTTTGTTAAAAGGGTTTATGGTCTGATGATTACTTTTCTTACAACTTATGATATTAAAATGGCATTAAAAAAATTATAAATGGTTACATCTACCTATCAAAAAGCAAAATGTCATCAGAATCGGTTTATAAAAAATTCATAAAAATATTAATTTTCTTTTATGTACAAAATAATATTAGCCATTTTGCACAGATGAAGAATATTTAAATAAATGATACACATAAAAAATATCAATTCAAAAACATATAACTAGCTTCACATTCTTATATCATATTAAGATAGATAAATGTGTGAACATTAGAAACAGAATTTCATCTTGACTTGAAACAATTTCATATCAAAAAAATACAATGAGTGCACGTCAAAAGCCCTCCTTTATATTTTGTAATTCATTATGATTATTGTGGAAAAAAATAAAATAAAAGTAAAAGAAAAATAATCATCATCATCTTTTTTTGCCTTGTAATACTATAACGACATTTTGCGCCTTGAAGTGTCTAAGTCGACATTTTTCTTTCATATTATGATTGTCTCTTGTATAAACAATAACGCAATAATCACATGAATTGAAGATATGAAACATTTAAAACATATGAAGTTGGAGGTGCTCCTTATGTTCACAAGTGCATAAAATACTTTTGCTACACTTCAACAAAAAATAAAAGAAAAACAAAAAAGTAAAGAAATGAAAAACAACATTATCTTTTTATCATTATATACACGAGTCGTTTTGTAAAAATGATGATTATGATGATGACGTTTGGTACAAGTATGAAGATGATGTTGATGATAAAATAATAAATGGGTGCATATATAACGAAAGATCTGTGAAATTCAGAAATGGTATGAAACTGTATTTTTTTTTTAGCTTTATTGAGTGAAAATGGTTCAAAGAATTGTAATGAAAAAACATCCGAGTTTGGAAAATTAAACAAAATATGATTTATTTTTCTTTTATGATTATTTATCCAATTCAAAGCAGTTTTTGGTTCAATTTATTCCCAATATTGATGTAAAAACACATTAAAATTGTTGAAACAATAATAAAAAAGAGTCTAAAACATAATAAAAGAGG
This sequence comes from Culicoides sonorensis, assembly GCA_900002565.1. NCBI lineage: Eukaryota > Metazoa > Arthropoda > Insecta > Diptera > Ceratopogonidae > Culicoides > Culicoides sonorensis. The sequence goes on along the minus strand of LN483467.1, from coordinate 243,141 downwards.
TTTTGAGTCCTAAAGAAAAATTGAATACGAAAAAAGCAATAAAACTGATCATGATGAAACATTTTTTAAGCATGTGTGTATGTATTTAAGTGAGATTGTTTCCAGGGATGTTAAACATAGGTTTTGTAAACTAGCTTGAAAATTGAAATGTTAAAATATTAGTTAATGATATATATTCAATATTTTTTCCTAAATTTGTTTTTTAGAAAATATGGGGAATTTCAAAAATATAAGTAAAGACTGACCACTGGTTTTTTAAAAAAAAAATTGGCAAAAACACACCAGAAATTTTATCAAGAAATGTATTATATGTGAAATAAAAATAATACTAATGCATTATTCAACAGCAGACTCTTTTCAAATAATATTTTTCTTATATTTTTTTTATTTTATTTTATATGTAATGTTCTTGTGGTTTCCTTTCTTTTACTCATCCAAATGTATCATATTTTCCAGAAGCAACTTTATTTCTAATATAATAATAATCATAAAAAAAACGAGTGGTCAGAAAAAATAAAATATAATTTTATATAGATACCTTTCTGCACATTCATGATAAGTATCTTAGACATAGATAAATAACTTGAGAAAACTTATCATTATTACATTTGTTCATGTTCTTCTTTGAAGAAGTTCATATTAAAAAATGATTATTATTATGATGATAAATACTCAATGAACCATAAAGAATGATCTTAAAGTTTTGAAAAAGCACAAACTAATGTTCATTTATGTTTCTTTTATACATTCGAAGAAAAGCACTTAAAATCCTCCGCGTCATATGATAACAATTCAAAATATTTTAACAAAAATGCAATAATTAAGCTAAAATAATGTTACAAAATAAAATTGCAAATACCATTCAATTATCGTGACAACTCATGCAAAAATTCACAAACCAATTATTTGTGAGTGTCAACCTTCTTTAGAATTGCAATTCTTATCATTTTTTAAAAATACAAACATCATCTTTTAATAATATGATTACGTTTTTGGTAGTCAGTCACGGATAATGAAATGTAATTATAGTGCATTGAGATCGCGTTTCTAGTAATTAAAAAAAATATGATGGTAATTCATAACTATTATTATTATTTTGTATGAAAAACGGTAGAAAATAAGAATAAATATAGGCCAAGAACTCAGAACAAACACATAATTGCACCTGCCAACTCTTACGATCCCTTTCGTTCTTTTTTTTAATAATTTATCATACCCTTATTTTTTTAAGGTTAACGTCTTAAATACGCGGTTCAACTATATTCAATATTATAAAATAAATTGCCGTTAAATATTTTCATATCCTACTGTTTCACCTGCTGTCTTGTACGGATACATTTTTTAAAAGAAAAATGTTAACTGAATTGCTCGTTGTTCATGCTCAAGGTCTTTTATTTTTATAATAATTTTATTTATATATGAATGATTCAAGACGACTAATTATTATAATCAATTGTGTTATCATGTTTTGGTGGATATTTTGCAAAAAAGTATTTTATGACATACAAATGTTCTGTGCTCAAACAATAATGAATTCAAAAAAAGATTCATAAGAGCTTTTAAGTAATCAGTTAAAAGAAGCATGTTCACATTTAATAATAAGATAATTCACTAAACTTAAGAATAAGTACTCTAAATTGAATTTATTTTATTCATAACACGAAGTTCAACTATTTTAACTACTTTTTTATTAGCAACTACCTGAACTGGATTTAGCTGCCACGGAAAACAAAATTTACTTGGTACACTGTCATATTCGGACAGTTTATACAAATTCTTTGATATTAAAATCGTGTACTGATTTTTATTTATATTTCATTACAATAAAAACGACAACAAATTATGAATATAAATGAGAACTAGACGTCAAGTCAGTTAAATTATTGGGATTTAGAAGACGACAACGACCTGTTACGATAACAGTTAAGCTAATGACAGTGCGATTAATTAGTATTCTACTCAAATTTTTATTTTTGCACATTTTTCTAAACTTTCTTAGAAATTTATAATGTTTTTTTTTATTTATTTGCAAAATAACAATCTTTTTTTTTTTTTGAAGAGAAAAGTAAATGTTATAGGAAACGTGTAAAAATGTGTCTCAATAAATCTATCAAATTATTTTGAATAAATAAAAACTATGTTTTGTTAATTTTTTTTTTTAAATTTAAGACCATAACGAAATTTTTCATTTTCTTATCATTAAACAAGGCATTTTTCTCAAAAATTGTATTTTTTGGACTTGTTCTTAACAAAAAAAAATAATACAATAAATAATGACATGAATAACAGTTACATACAAAAAAAAACCAAAAAAAAATAACATTATATACAATAATCACAATAATAATAATAAATAATAAACAAAATGAATTATTTATGAAAGCACATGCATGCCAATCATCACGACATGGCTCACATATAATTTCTGTGATTTATTAAAAATAAACAATAAAATGTTATGATTTTTTTTATATACTATATTTTATTCATCTCTTTTTATTTTTTTATTAAATGTATAAAATACAGTATGATATTCAATTAATAATTCATTAAGTGGTTTAATGAAAAACAAAGTTACTTAGGAAATATACAAATAAAAAGGAGATGATAAAGTTTTTATAAACTTATAACAAAGGACATTACACAGCTGGTTATCGAGGACAATACTACCAGATTCGATTAATTGAAAAGTAAGCTTGATGTCAGTTATATATTAATAAAAATGTTATTTATTCATTATCTTACAAAGAATAACCAAGTAAACATATTAAAAAAAGGAAATTACATTGTTAACTTGATATGAGTATTAACTCATATCATCATTATTAATTTGTAAAAATCCATATTTTGATTTAATATTTTGCATTCCGATGTTTTTTTTCCATAACTCTACATGATAAAGATGAACTTGAAATATTACCTATTTAATATAAAGTCAACGTTAACCACAAAACAAAACAGAAGGTTTTTCGCATGTAAATATCATCTCTAAACGTTTTTTGTTTTTGCATAATTGACTTCAATATGTGATTTTCCCCCTTTAACAGTTTTATTAAATTTAAAAAAAAAGAAACATTTGAATATAATAATATTACAATTTCTTCTTGAACAAAAACAAAATGCAATTTTTATGAATGAACAAGTAACAAAACACTTACTGACTTACTCATTCATTCACAAGTAATATTCAAATATCTATTATTTATGTTAATAATGATAATATAGTTAACCGATAAAATGTGAATTTATATCTAAAAGTCGGGTAAATATTCTTTTGAGAATTGAATAAATGTATATTTTTAAATAACTTGTTACAATAATAATAAGAAATAATAGAATATATAATAAATTTTATATTCGCACCTTACATAAACATTGTGGCGCATATTAACTGCATGTAAATTAGTTAAAAAAAAATTAACATTATTTTATATTATACAGCATAACAAAAGAACAGTATACATTGACTGTGTGTGTGTTATAGATACATTCAAAAATTTATTTTAATCTTCAAGGTCGTCGAATTTATTTAAATTAATTTTCGCAGTCTTCCTCATCATTATTACGATTATTATTATGATAGTAAATACATATTTATGTTACTTTTTTTCATATTCTATATGGAAGAGTATAAAAATTATTCAACATATTAACTTGCATTTATTCATTAATGAATTATTACACAGTTAACTTTTTTTTTGGTTGATACTTTATTTCAATGCTAATATACCGGTCAATTTGTTGATTTATTTATTTCAATTATTTATTGGATTATTGTTTTTATACCCGATATTTTTTTTTTGTTCTTTTTATGAAGTGAAAATTATGTGATAATGATGAACAAAATAAAAGTATTTAATAAAAAAATACGTAGAAAATTTAGTTCAATTGTATTAAGAAGAATAAAGATAAAGAATTTTTGAGACAAAAGAAGAACACGCGTTGGTATTTCTTTTCAATCAATTTTTATTATTTTGAAAGAAAAGATTTGAGGTATTATAACAATAATAACAACTTATCCACGCGTTTAAGTAATTTTTTTATCTGTTTAAAAAAAATTGGTTTATATTTCCCTAATAAGGCTTGCATTCTTTTGTCTAGATCATCCGTCTTTTTTTAAGTCTCCAAATATTAAGGAATTCATTGATTCATTCATAAAAATGTGTAAAACCAAAGCAAACAATGGGAATAATATTTTTTTTAAAACTAAAATAAAATAACGATGATTGAATGTCACAAAGGAATATAAGATGACCAAAGCGACGGTAAGCTGACAAAACATGATGAAATTCTAATTCTGAATAAAAAATGTTCTCATTATTATATTTTTTTGAAGACGACAATATTCATAGTCATATATCTGTCTGGTAGGTCTTCTTCATTATTATTATTTTATAAAATAATGTTAAAAAAATAGCATGATAAACTACAATTCTTTTCATTATAAAATAAAATTTTCCTGATTATAAAAATAAAACATGTAAAAATAACTTGTTAATAGTCTTTAATAAGCCATTAATTAACCTTGATGGTAAATGATTTAAACTTTATAATTTTAAATGTTTAATTATCTGGAAAATAAATAATTATTTAAACATTAAAATTTTATACTTTTAAGCATTATTTTCATCTTGTGTGAATAAACCTATGATCAAATGCTGAAACTTATATTTAAGCACTTGAGAAAAAAAGTAATCTTCAAAGCAGATCTTACTAAATATTTATTTTTGAATATGTGTTTATTTTATTGGCTGTTTATATAATAGTTTATTTTATCAATTATAATAAAACATAAATTGCAAACTATACAAAAAGACAAAAAAAGAGAACAAGCGTGTCCAAATTGTCACTTAATTTATATTGTTTCATTTCCCAACAATGCACGTGCCTTGTGTCTTCAAAAAAATTACACAAAAAACAATTTTGAAAGGAAAATTAATGTCCTTTTTTCTTGGCCCCTCAAACACATAAAATAATGCAGAGTAATGTCAAGTATATATAAATAGTAGTTTATATTTTATTTTTCTCTGGTTGGCCAAGGAAAAAAGGCCTTTAAAAAGATTTATGTTAATGTTTTTGACTAATGCTCCTTAAGTTTATTCCATATTAGATATGTGTCTCATAACATGTTATCTTTGTATCTTTTGTTATTAAATGAACGCGCTAACTTTTGTATCAAGCACTATAATAAATTCTAAGTTTCATTCATATGTTTCATATAACTGTTAAAACGACAAAAGGGACACATTTAATAGTTTTTCTTGGCTAATATTTTATTAGTTTAGTACACAGACATACAACTTATAGTTTTCTTCATTTTATTATCATCATTGTAGAAAGAGACGTAACAAATTTGTATGAAACTAAGAAAGAAATGCAATAAATTTTAACAGGATGAAAAACTTTAGACGCCATTTTATTGTATTTCATTTACAATCATTGCAGATTTTATTGCGTCATTGTTTTTTCTTCATCTTTCTAAAAGTATTTAGTTTCCAACAAATTTTAAGTTTTTATAACTTTAAATGTAAAAAAGTACTTTATGATATTAATTTAGTGTTCATCACATTGTAACATTGACATGCCAAGTAACAAAAAAAAACAAATAAAATCTTCCAAATAAAATTACAATTTAAAATCAGATACAAAAAAACACAATATTTGAATTCGTTGAATTTAATCAAACACATATTTAGACACCTTTTTTATTTTTCAATTGCTTAGATTAATCTAAAGTTAAATATAAGAAAAATTATGTGATGTTCATTAACTATTATTAAAAAAATATTAAATCATTAATAATTCAACATAATAAAAAATTGTAACAACATTTTTTTTTTATATTTCAGTTAATTAGACAAAGGCCGTTAAAACTTAGAAGTTTGATTCATATTGAAAATTATGCTAATATTCATGAGGTCCAGAATCAAGCTTGACGTGCTGTAATTAGTTATATTAGTAATATTTTAAAATTCCCGAATTAAATGAAAATACTTCATTTGGAGAGGCCAAAATAAGGAAATTACAGTTTATTTAGGGTGGTCAGTCAAACAATGTTTCCAACATAATTTTCGATGAATTATTCAACATAAAAAAGTAAAACAAACAAGTTTTCAACACATTTAATTTCTTTTTTTATGATATTTACCAAAATTCTCTCATGTTCTATAAACATTTCTTATAATTTCATTTTTAATGATGAATGGTTGAACACCTGATCTATGAATTTTCATGAAGTGAATGACTTTGTCATAGAAAAATTATTAATAAAAAAATACAAGTCATAATTAATTTACACATTTAATTACTTTATTACTTTACCTCTCAAAATATCATTTATATAACGATAAAACAAACATATTTACGCCTCAAAAAAATTATCATCATATTTCGATCATGTCATCTTGAAATTTTAACAGTTTCGGAAATTACTAATAAAAAGAATCTTTGAAATCACAAACAAATTTTCTATTGAATACATAACAAGCTTTTCTTTTCTGAAAATAACAAAAAAGTGCAACCATTGTACTTAAATTACTCTATTAAGCTGAGAATTAAACAGAAATAATTCAACCATTTACACGATTAATTTAAAAAATAATTAACATTACTTTGGTTACCTTTTTAATATAACTTTCTTTGAATGTTATTATGCCATTATCTGAGCTATTCTACAATCAAAATAAATAACATAAAAATTAACTGTCGTTCTTGATTTTGATTGTTGGTTTAGCTACAATTTGATTGAGTGAGCACGCAATATGTCACTTAATTAGGAATAAAATGAAAGAAAAAAATTAATGTTAATGATCAACATAAACATAATATTTTTCAAATGTAAAGTAGTGGTTTAATTTTTTTTATTAATAATTCTGTTGTATTTAATTAATTTATCCTTTTAATGTATTATTACGATATTGTTAAAATCAAAATATAACAAAACCGTTTAATGACAATGTAAATTAGACAACTGTGCACTTAAACTGAGGACTAAGAAAGAAATAGAAACTAAAATTTTTTTTATAAGAAACAAACAGAGAGCTTGGAAATCGTTATGCGAAGATCAAGACAATTTCCTAACAAATATCCCAAAAAAATGAATAGAAATACTTATTGTATAGAAATGATAAAACTAATGTTTGAATAAAAATGTAGCTTAAATCCAACAATCGTATTTAATTTAAATTCAATTTTAAATATTTAAATGTATTTCATTGATTTTTAAATCCTCTCTACACTGTATTTTATCGTCCTTGTCTTGTTTGTTTGCTTTCTGATCCCCTTCTTTGCCAAATACCCAAATAAAAAAACTTAAATTTCTTTTAAAAAAAAGAAAACGAGAAAAAGGAAAATATACGCGCCCATCAGCGAATTATTTATCAGTCGTTTTAAATTTTTATTTGAATTATGGGATGATGCTGATGAGCTCCTCTTCTTCTTATACTTTGGGATAAATTTGTTACATTAAAGTTATGTATATTATTGTAACCGTGGTACAATAACAAATAACATTTGTTGAGGCAAATACAACAAAAAAATATAGGAATGAAGGAACAAAATCAGCGAGAAATCAAGCAACCAAAAGAAAAATCTTTAACAATATGCAAATTTTTCATCGTTCATCAATTTTTTATTCCCAACAATAATGCTCTTAAATTATATACAGTTAAATGTTAGGAAAATGTATTTTAAGCTTTTTATTTTCTTTATAAATAAACTGTTTATCGGTGGTTTACTCGCCTTTTAATATCATCAACAGTACACCTTTTCAGAATAAAGGTATTGTTTTTCATCAAACTCTTAAACATTTTTTTTAAATTTAAGTTTTGACTAATGCTCAATTTATGAAATTTAAAGACTTTAATAGGTCATTACAATACAGTCCGTCTTAATAAGGATAACGAATTACAATCAATCGCACAATCAATTACTTAATTAAATGCAACATAATTTAAATGTATTGTAAATTTTACTGCATATCAATATTATCTAAAATCTATTAAAATTCTTTAATTTATTTCCATTTCCATTCACTTGCTCAAAACCAAAGTATCAATATTTTGAATTAAAATTGGTTTTGGAAAATTAAATATTTATGGTCATCAACAATTATGTGTGTGGATGAAGGGTGGATAAAGTATAAGAAAAGAACAACATATTGTCAATTATTTGATGAGAGTGTTTTTGTTAATTTTATTATATAAAATTGATTTAATTGAGCGAGTCATTGAGGTTGAAAGATTTTACGAATGATTTGGCACATCAACAGATAACTTATAACAAAGTACTCTGTATCCCCTAAAATATATTGCTATTTTGTGAATAATTTTACGGTTATGTATACTTTACACATTTTATTTTTGGCAAATGTGATAAAAAAAAACGAGAAAATAAAGGATACAAGTGCGAAGGTGCACATGAGTTTTTATTTATTATGTATCAGAATACAAAAATTTAAATATAAAAGTTGAGAACATGGAAATTATTTCACAGTCAATATAACTAAGGAAAATAATACCAATATTTATTGAATTTTGCTTCTTCGTATTTTTTACTTGGTAATAAATAAAATGCATTTAAATTGGTTTTTCACATGTGTTCACCCTTATCTATTCAAAGTAAACAAATTTTCTGTGAAAAATAAATAACGAAAAAGACTTCTTCAAACACCTTGATTATAAGCAGTCTTAGATGATTTTTTTTCTTATATTAAAACATGTACTATTCAAATCTTCAAAAGAAAAAAAAACCTCATGTATATAAAAAAAACCTGGAAAATGAACATATAGAACAACTCATATGAGAATAAAATAAGCTATTTTCTCATTTTTATTTATTTTTCGTTTGGTAAACACACAGACAAATAATAATAATAAAGAATGAAAGAAAATATATTAAATGAAAAAAAAACGGAAAACTGGTTTTAAAAAATATTGCATGCATTTATGCATGACTTTTTGAGGTTGCTTTGGTTTTAAGCTTCCTTTTTATCACATAATATGTGCAACTCGAATATTTTTTTTTTGTTAGTTAGGAACAGTTGTTCATATTTTCGACGGACTGACACTATTTCATTTGATAAAATTTTATAAGGAATTGAGGAACAAAACAAATAATTAGAATTATGACTAAGAAAATCGTAATTAAAATCTCACTTATTAAAAAATTTTTCACTCTCTCTCTTTAATGGAAAGCTCATATCAAAGGAAGAAAAGAAATTTCCAAGCTTCAGACATCATGATTGAATTTTTTTTAAATTTACATTTTTTCTATCCTGTTCTGAAATTTGAAAATAAAAAATATAAACATGGTTTAAATTTTATGTACTTAAACTCAACCTGTATGCTTCAGTTATATTAACTTTTAAAAAAATTTATTAAAATAAAATACATGGAAAAGGACAACCATTTCCTCTTCGTTCCGTTATTTATTTCTGTTAAAATATATGTTTTTTTTTTTTATTTTAACCATTTTAATTATTTTGACGTCTAGTTTTACTTTAATATTCCTGATCATTATATCAATTCTGTTTGAATATAAAAAAAGTATCCTTCTAAGTGTAAATGTGTACTGATTCATTATTTTCATTATGTCTGTTTTTCCCTGATTCTGTCGGGTGTTAAATAAATATATCTTTTATGTTGTAAAAAGAAAAAGGAATGGCTTTCATTTTAAATATATTATATTATAAAAAAAAAGTTTAATTAAAAACTTTTCTAGCACGTCATAATTTATTCAATTTTCTCACAGAAATACAAAAATCATAAAGAATAGTGTATGAAGAGGACAAGAAAAATCCTTTTTTTCATTATATTAAATAAATCATTAAAATATTCTCTCAATCTTTTCAGCTGGTAACGAAAAAGTGTATCAGAAAATGAAGAACTTTTAAAAAATCACTGAATTTAAAAAAAGAATAAAAAGAGTTTTAATTTAATATTATTAATCATTTAACTAACACGTTTTTTTTCCCAAAATGAATACATAGAATGGTCTTAATTGAATTTTATGATTTGAAATTTGTTTTACCAATAATTTCAATAATTAAATCGAACTTCTCTTACACTTGTTATCATGTCAGTCTATGATTGTATTTAAATCCCCTCTTTTTAATTTTTGTTATTACAAAGATTGACTCTGAAAAACCAAAAATGTCATAAGCAGCTGTTACAACACAGATCAATGAAGTAGAAAATAATTTTCATTGTATTTATTTACCACAACAACATGTTATACATTATTTCAGACGTGTTTAGTGGTTAAAGAGATAAGTGATAAGTTATCAAGGGTCCAGTTTCGAAGTAACTTTAATGTAATAGGAAATTTTATTGTGTCAATTTACTCTTTTATAATGGTTGACTAAACGATTGCAACATAAATTGACAAGTATGATCTTCATTTTTTCAAATCAATTTAACATAAGAATTAAGTATCAAGTATACCATTAATGGAATTGAAATTTGTGTCCATTTAATGAATAATATGAAGAGTCCTAATTTAACCTTTATCGAAGTAGTACCTCAATAAAATTAGGAAAAAAATTATTTTTGCTATCACAATCGTTCTTGTAATTATATTGCACTCAATCTCATGCCTATTTACAAAAGTACATCCTTAAAAATATGCAAGCCATAAACAGTGAATCTGTGAACTTAAAATTTACCACTTATAGCTACACACTCAGCACACATATCAGTTAAAGCCTGACAAACAACAGGTTCTCCGCCTCAAACGACGTTCATGATTCGTTGTTCAAATGAATTATATACTTTCTACATATGTGCTATGTATCTGTTTTGCGTACAGGAATTGTGAATCAAAAATATCTAGCATATGCGCATTTATATTGACAATTTTACATATTTTTTCTTGTATACTCATTGTATTCGGTATTGGCTTAGAATTTCATCTACGACTGATAATTCAGGATACCAATTCATTGCATTGCATGGTAATTGAAAATTTTCCCACGCTATTTTTTTATGCGTGTGTGACTTTAAATGATATTAAATGTTTGAGATTACATTTTAACTCAAGAAAATTGACCAAGAAAAAATTATTTGAAATTATTCAAAAGAGGATTTTATAGATATTATAGATTATAATTAAATATTAAATAATATAATTGATTATAAATGTTATTGAACAAAATTATAAATATTAACAAAAGTAAAGCGATTGCGCAGAATTGAGTTATACAGTAAAGACGTCTAATATTTTTATTTATAATGAAAATGAAGAAAAACAAAGAATAAAAGAAATTTTGTTGTCCAGATGCTTATATGAAACACGTTGCCTACATTGAAAAGGAGATGCATACAAACATACACAGCATCTCTATTGTAGTTACGAATAGATATTTAAAAATCAGACAACTAACATGTATATTCAGTAGATGTGGAATAAGGCATAAAATAGTTTTTTTTCTATATTTTTTATTGTTTTTCTTTATCAACATTGTCCAATCGAAGTAAAGTCGATTGGAGGCGTTGCACGTATACTAAGGCGTGGTTTTGTTTTGTTTTTTGTTTGTCACATCATTTTCATCATCATGCAATATGAACATAAACAATATAAATAGTAAAAAAATTGTGATGATCATCTTATGAAACTACTTTATTAACATGCATGATAGTTATGATGTTTGTGAAGGATTTGTTATTATTTTTATTTTAAAAGTTTAATTTATTTTATTATAGTTTTGATATGATTAAGTCTCTGCATTTCAATTATAGCAAAAGTTCGTTGTCAAAATAAATTTCACACATTTTTTCTATCATTTCATCTTGTTTGACAAAAAGAGAATCCCAAAACTTTAACTAGTTCGATAATTTTCAAGTTAAATTTTTCTATTGGAAGATTTAACCCTTCAAAAAACAAAACAATCATAATTAAATAAATTAATTTATATAATAAACAAATCTCAAACCTCTTAACATTTAACTTAAACATTTACCCCTCTGATTTCTTCCACACGTGTACTCTGCATTGTAATAATATTGAATGATAACACTATAACTAGAAACACATTTTAATAACCATAAGAATGATGATGAAATTGATGTTTTGACAAAAGTCGCGTGTTAGTTATGCTTCCAATGTTTATTAATGTGATAAATTTAGTTGTTTAAATTTTAGATCAGCATTTTTTCCTTTAAAATTTACATTTTCTTACGATACTTTTTGAAATAATTTTATTATAAAGATCAAAGTGAGTTTTTACTAAGCTTCATCAGAATAATAATAAATAAGAACATAATTTCTGTGCACGTCAAAGAAAAGTCCATTAACAGATATAAAACTTTACCAAAGTTGTCCTTTCTTTGGTATAAAAATGATTTTTTAAAAACTGTTATCCGTTGATAAAGCTAAATTTATTTTATGTTTAAAAAACTTCTTTTTATATACATCCTTAATTTGTTAACAAATTTGGTTTTACAAAGGTGAGACAAAATAATTTTGGATTTAGTTTTCAATTAAGAATAATAAAAAATTGTACTCACCCCCAGTCAGCTTTGAAAAGGAATATAGGAAGATGTATTTGTTAATTTGTCGAATCTCAAAAATACAACAGTGAAATGTCTTTGAATTCTAACTGATCAATTTCCAATCATTCGGATCAAATCTCATCAATCATTAATAATATCTTACACAAGGTTTAATTTACCTTTTTAAAAAACATGGAATAAAATGCAATCAAATCCACATTAGTGTTAAATCTTGCAATCAAATGTAATCGTTCTTCATTTTTTCCCATTTCTACAATTCTTCCATACAGTGTGAATGAGAATCTGCCAACTTATTCATTTATTAAAGATGGATCATGGTCATCAATATTCCATTTCTGTCATATTTGTAAGATATCAGGATTACATCACATAAATTGGGCGTATATTAAATCAAAAAAAAATATAGGGCAATTTAATTCTTATGAACCGCAAAACGTGATTGATAAAGTCGTATTCACATATTTTTTTTACCGAATAATATTTTTAAAATATGATTTTTGAATATAAACCAATGTCTTTTCTTTTCGTTACAACCTCAAACGAAATTTGCGTGTATTAAAATAAATGTTTCTATCCAAATAAATTAATTGAATTTTCACATCTTTTTAGAAAGCAGAATAATAAATCATTATTGTTGTTCCTATTATTATTTATTGCATTTATAGAAACCATTAAAACGTCCAGTAGAAGTTCTGGTTCTATGGGAAATAAATGTTTTTCCGACTTACAAGACCCAATTTTGCACAGCAAGAACAGACTTCTTAACTAAAATACTTATTACATTTATTTTTATAGATTAAGTGGAAGATAAAAGAGAAGTATTTTTATTCCACATGATTAACTAATCAAAGCTTCTAGGTAAATTTCCCTTTTTTTGTTGATAATATAAGTAAATAAAAAAAAAAAATTGAACTGAAATAATAACAACAGAAAAATCTACAAAAAACGAGGCATAAAACACAACATATTTCGTCATTTTGTTTGAAAAATATTTTGCCAACTAATTTTCACGGGAGAAATGATATCCAAACACAGCAGCTTAGAGGCAGAATAACAATAATATAATATTTTAATAATAATATACAAACTCTCTCTGATACTTGAAATTTGATATTTCCCTCTAGATTATTGTACAGATAAAATTATGATCAGAATAAGAACATTGTGTATGAATAATTAAAATAAAACAATGAAATACATTTTATTATTAACACAAACAAACTAAAATAACATTAAAACTGTTTTCATTTATTAATAATAAAAAGGACAAAGTTCAAAGAAATTAATCGTAAATGTTCATCAGATAATTTTTTTGAACAATAAAATAAAAGACAATCCCATTTGGTTTGTTATTTGTCATTCACGAAGGACAACTCAAGATTCAAAGTCGTAAATTATAAATTTTTACGCATCGTTTAATCATCATGGAACTAAGAAATTGGACACAACAATAAAAAAAATCACAGATTTTTATCTACTTCAATCTAGAGAAATTAAACATCGGCATCCGAAATAGCATACCAATTTATTCTCCATCTTAAAGTTTCATGGAATTCTTTTAATTTTTGAAGCCACCTCTTTTCAATAGAAAAAGTACCTCACTAGTTTCACTAGTTTTGAGGGTCTTATTTAATGTACATCTGAAAAAAAATGTTGATGTCACCGTGACAAAATTAATACTCTATTTTTTTCACTCGAAATCATATTGAAGTGAAATAAATGGTCCATGTTCGTTTATTACTATGATATATACTACAATGTAACAATTTTATGATAAAAATGACCAAACAATAAACAAAAATATATTTTTTTTCTATTAACGTTTGTTGTGTCATTGATTTAGTTTTCGCACGCGTCATTATTATTACAAACTAAATAAAATCTCACACAATAGGATGCAATTTTTTTTATACATCATTTATAATATATTTTTATTATAAATAAGTTGTGTATATCTTGGGGTAGATGGTTGATATTGTCTCTGTATCAATTTGATTCAAATCATTATAAAAAAAATGAAAAAATTATAGTTTTACCGAACACAAGCACATACTGCTCTAAATTTCGTTGCACCCAATAAAACTAATATTTGATACAAAAAAGCAATCTTTATGTAATATTTCCTGTGTATATTTATTGACAAATACACTCGATGCAAACACTTGATGATATTCATTATTTTATTTCATACACCGGATATTTGAATCCATACACCAAAAGACTGATTTAATAGTTTTTTGCATCATCATTTTTATCATTAATTTATTTAGTTTCATTTAAAGCAAATTCAGCAAGTCAACAATTGATTTATGATTATGTTAAAATCTCTGCATAGCGAACATAGACTTCTGATGAAGTACAAAATTAACAGCTTTGCATATAACTGTTTCAAGTTTTTTAATACATATATGTAAAATTCTGAAATAAAAAAAAACTTTATATGAACCACAGACCACAAAACCCATGTTATATGATTATTATTTGTTTTATTGAAACGCGTCGATCCGTAAAATAACATGTCAATTGCAAAATGTCTCTTAACAATTCATCACAATGTACATTTTTGTTGAATAATAAAAAAGGCCGATCCAAGATTTGAATTTTCTGGTATTTTCATAACAATACTTCGAAAATTATCTTAGTCTTTTTGAAAATCAATCATGGGTTATCTTTTTATGGTGTGTATTTTTTTGGAAAATTCGAATGAAATTTTTTTTTTTACCCGTCCTAATGTAAAATGTGACGAAATGTAGATAACCGTATAAATTATACTAAAAGACAGGTCGACCGGATTTCATATGTAAATCATGTAAATCTTTTGTCTGTTTTTAAATAGATGAACAAACATGATTTTCAGACAAAAATGCAACCAATGAACATGAAAAATTGAAAATTGTGAAAATAGTTAAAGTTTAAATAAATTGTTTTTATTTTGATACTCCTCAAAATCCAAACAAATTACATAGGCGATTTCAAACAAGACATTGATTCACGATTTTCCACTTGTCTGATGGATGTTAAAAAAAAAAAATATGGGCGTACATAAATTCATTTACAATTAATTGAAAAAAAGAAGACCCTCATTTAATTTTTCTTTTACCTTTGATATACAAATTTAAGTATATCCTTGATTTTTATTATCGTTATCATAAGCAGTTGTATCAACCTTAAAAAAGAACTCATTATTAAAAAATAAAGCTTTGATCCACTTTAAACACTCGTAAAAAAATAAGGATCTGTTAAAAATAAATTATTTTTTCACTACTAATGAACACTTCAATATGGAGAAAAACAGAAAAGAAATTAAATGAAAGATAAAAAAAAACAATAAAATAGTTAAACCATTTATTATTACGGAAAATTTTGATGACAAGAAACTCAAAATATTTACATAAATGAGAACACTTTGTTTTATTTCATTTACATGATAAAGTATTTTTACCTTACATACACACATAATTAAAATAACAATCATTTTCATGATATTTTAACACATCATCTACTAGACGAACAAAACATGAATTTAAAGCGTTTACTTTTCACCATCATAAGATTTTGGTGCCATATGGGTTAAAACAACAGCAAACAAGATTCCAAACAAATTAATTTAATGTTGTTGTGTCGTTATTGTAAATGAATATATTTTACAAGAAGTTGTTTAATGTACAATGTTTGTAGTAAAAGTTGAAATTGAATAAAAGCCAGGATAATGTTAAAATGTGAAAGGAAATGCTAAAGGATGTAGGTAAGCAAGCGAGGTGTATAAAATTCAAGAAAATGTCTTTTAAATATATATAAATTTTCGTGTATTTTAATAACAAAACATCATTTAACAAGAAAACCACACACACACACACAACCGGTTTTCCGTATTGCATACATGAAACGCTTTTCCGGTTTCATTTAGTTATGGTATATGCCTAATGTTGGTTTCCAGTCTTTTGTAGAATCAGATGGAAGTTAGACGATAGAAGGTGAACCAAAATGGCGTCACGGAACTGTTTACCTTATCGTTATTTCCTGTTTTTTTTTCATTGGTATGCTAACCCTTTTTCTCAAATGAGTAACTTTGTCTCATTATTAGTTTTAGTTTTATCTAGTTAGTTTTATTGATATTTGCTTATAATAATAATTGACTTGCTTTAACGGTTTCCAGCATGGTAATGATCCATTAAATTCAAATGAAACATATGTTTGTTACGAACATTGAGTTCGTTCGAACATTCATCCTCACCTTTGCATTGTTAAGCATTTCTTTTCTTTTATTTATGAATGAAATTTTTATTTATGAATAGAAATGCAACGTGCAAGCAACAAATCAAAATCCGGTTCATCATCAGAAAGTTGGAAGAGGCCAGATGAAGTCCTAAAGTTACAAAGAATAAAACAAAAAAAGCGGGCTTTACAACAGAGGTTTAATGGACAACAGGTGATAATATTTTATATAGTTATTTGTATTTTAACAATATTAAATTTTCCAAATACTTTAGATCTCGACTGTAGCAAAATCAGAAGAAATTGGTGTAAGCAAGAAGCGAAAAAATCCATTTTCCACACGCATTGATCAGAGCAAGCGACATAAAAGTCTCGAGTTAGATGAAGTGATACATCCAGATGATACGATTTTTGAACTGTTGGCCAATAGTAAAATTGAAGAAGCAAAGAATATTGAAGTGACTTCTGATGATCAAAATGTCTTTGATATGCAACATGGTGTTGAAGATGCAAATGATGTTGATTTACAAGAAAATAAACAAATTCCTACTCCTTATTTACCAATTGATTGGACTATAAAGTCTCGATTAAGACTTTTGTGTCGTACTCAAATTCCAGGCAATAATCTGAAAACAAATCAAGAAGCAAGTGGAACAACTAGTTTCGTGCGATGCATTGATCCAAATCAGACAAATGCAGGCTTAGATATTTCTCCTGGAGCTCGTTTTCACCAAAGTACTTTATATTGGCAATATCCACATTTGCCCTGGCTAACAATGTATCCACGTAATTCAAAAACTAATCATGGATTTAATATTGGAGATTTAGAAGCCAAAGCCTTGCATCGAGATTGGACTGATGCATTTCGAAGTTTATTTCAACTTATACGTTCTCGACAATGTCCGTATTTTTATGTTTGTGCTAATTCATTTACAGTTCTGTTTAGAGCAGCTGGTATTGGAGGTAGAGTAGAAACACATGCATTTTTAACACCTACTTCTCGAGGCATGCGATCTGCTTTACGAAACGAAGACATTGAATTTACAATGCCATTGAAGAAAACAGCAAATGATGTAAACCGATCAACTGATTCAGTTAAATCACCAAATACAAGTACAAGTAATTCATCTGAAGATACGACTCTTCAACCAGAAATATCAAGTGATGAAGACGAGGAGAAATGGCTTGCTAGTTTAGGAGTTGAAGCCGATCAAATTAAAAAAATAAATGAGAAACATTATCGTAAAATTCAAAATAAAGAATGTGAGGATGACTTTAGTGAGCAATCTATTTGTTTAATCGAAGGTGTTGATTGTCAAGCTTTTTTTAATTTTCTGCTAAATTCAAAAAGTTCTATAGCTAAAGTTGGGCGCTTGGCTAATGTACCTCCAACACTTCTAGCTCCGGTAAATATTCTTATAAATTGAAGCAAAATTACATTTAATAAAAACCTTCAATTTTGATAGGTGGCTTTTCAAGGTGCCTCATTACGACAATTATCAGTTAGATCAAGTAAAGTTCGGTTAGATGATGAGGATTATTCAAGTATGGAAATAAAAGGTGTTATACTTCCCCATTGCTTACCATATCTAGCCAATTTGTTATCAGAAATAAAAGACTGTTTTAGTGCAACTCTTATGAGTCATCCTTCGACAATTGGATTCAATAGTGCATCCATACAATTACTGGAGAATTTGAACAAAGAGAATGCTCAAGGATCTGGGTCAGATTTAGTTTTCGGTCGAGAAAATTTGTCAGATTGTGGAATGCCGTCTTATATTTTAGAATCCATGTGTCGAACCTCATCAGACTCAATAAAAACTTTAGATAAAATGTGGTATGTAAAGGAATTAGGAGGTTTTCTTCACCAAAGTTATTAAAATTTGTTTAAAAAAATTGTTGAATAAAATTTTCTTTTATAATTTAAATGATCAGTAGCTTGAAAATGAGATATTTTTATTCTTAATGTTTATCTGAACCATCTGTATAATTTGTAATTTGAATATAAGCACTATCATTTATCAGTTTATTCAACAATGATGTTGAATCAATAGTACTTTCAGGATTCTGATATCAAAATTTCAAATCTTTGATTGCTTGTGGTAAATCGGGTAACTTCATATCTTTAATTTGTTGTGGAATGTTCATACTCTTAACAGCTGACACTGCCCTTGCAGGTGCAGCAGATATACCTGCTTCTTGTTTCTGTAGTTTATTTTGTTCTTCTATCCTAGCTAAAATCTCTGACATATTAGTTTGTAACACCATACCTCCCATTACCAGTTCGTTAAGGATGTGGTGAACTTCATCAGCATGAAAAATTAAATCTAGTTCACATACATTTTCAAAGCATTTGTCAAGTGTTTCCACAAAAACTTGGATAAGATCCAAAATCCCAAGTTCACTTTCAGATGAATCAACACAAAAAACAAAATAGAGAGTTGCGTAGTGTCTATAAATTAGTTTATAATCAGATCCTCCGATCAATGACCCTCCTTCCAAAAAATTGCACACATTATCATCGCGTTTTGACACCAAATGGAATGTTTCTTGTATTATTTGCTGTTGAACAGTTTCATTCTGAAATTCGAACAAGAAAATTAAACCAAAATTCCAATAACAAAAATATGAAAGTTTTCTCAATCTTACAAAATATTGGTAAAATTTACTAAGACGAGGTTTTCCATGATTGTTGAACACTAAAATTGCTTTAATCATCGCAATTCAATCTATGCTGTAGTACTATTTATTATAAATTTGTTTTTTTTTTAATAATTTATTTATCAGATTCCAACAATATCAACATTCAATATGCTTGACAGATGAAATGAAATTTTATAATATCACCGAGCCATGGTTGGCCTTTTCATGTCAGAATTTTTCAAAAAAATTTAACTGTATACCAAAAACGATTTACCTTGTTCTAGAGTCATACTTCTGTCTCAAATAATTTTTTGTTGTTTTAAAGATGAAAAAGAAAAATCAAGACAAAAATGGACATATAATTGGTTCTTGGGTGATGTTTCAAAATTTTACGTATACAACTGTCATTTTTGCTTCTTTGTTTTCGCCTCTTATAAGGATACAACCAGGTGTTGATTTCATCTTCAATTCACATTTATTTTATTTTTGCTTCTTTAGTTTTAATACTTTTTAATTTTGTTTTAAAATGGCCATGGGATCATTTACACCGTTAATGGGCTCAGCAATAAGAAATTATGAAGAGTTAAATCTGATTGCTAGCGGTAAGGATATTTTCCATTGCGAACTTGAAACAAGGATATGCTTTATATTTGTTTTATTTTAGGAGCCTATGGAACAGTGTATCGTGCTAGGGTAACGGACTCTGGAGACATTGTTGCATTGAAAAAAGTAAGAATTCCACTAACTGATGAAGGGATTCCAATGAGCACATTGAGAGAAATTGCTTTATTGAAACAATTAGAATCTTTCCACCATCCAAATATTGTCAAGTAAGATTTTTTTTTTATTTCTGGGTTTACTTATCCTTAGTTAATATTTACAGACTATTAGATGTTTGTCAAGGGCAACAGTTGGAACGTGAAGGACAACTGGTACTTTTTCTCGTGTTTGAGCATCTCGAAATGGATCTTGCAGGATATTTAGCATCTACAGTAGGTGGCCTAACTGCAGTTCAAATTCAACGCTTATCATGTGAACTTATGACTGGAATAGACTTTCTACATTCTCATCGGATCATTCATCGTGACTTGAAACCACAAAATTTACTCGTATCATCAATGGGTCGCTTAAAAATTGCAGATTTTGGATTAGCAAAGACTTATGATTTGGAAATGCGATTGACTAGTGTGGTTGTTACACTATGGTATAGAGCTCCAGAGATTCTGTTAAAAATGCCATATACATCAAGTGTAGACATTTGGAGTGCTGCATGCATTATATTCGAGATGTATCAAAAGGCTCCATTGTTTCCAGGATGCAGTGAAGGAAAT
Organism: Culicoides sonorensis; assembly: GCA_900002565.1. Lineage (NCBI taxonomy): Eukaryota > Metazoa > Arthropoda > Insecta > Diptera > Ceratopogonidae > Culicoides > Culicoides sonorensis. Next base: position 222,443 of record LN483467.1, on the reverse strand, counting down.
CAACTAGAACGAATATTTGAATTGACAGGATTACCTTCACAAGAACAATGGCCTTCAAACGTTTCAATTATGAGAGAAAATTTTAGACTGTCAATGCCAAAAGAACCATTAAACTTTTGCAAAAGGCTTTGCAAGAATTCTAATGATCTTTTATCGGTGAGATATCTTTGTTTATAGTTTTGGTCAACATTTACAATAATTTGATTTCTTTATTCACAGCAAATGTTAGCTTTTGATTACAAAGACAGGCCATCAGCTGCATCTTGCTTGCAACATCCTTATTTTACACAAGAACCTCTTTAGCACATATACAAAAAAAAAATTATAGGAGACTTGTGAACCAAATGGCATACTATATATTTTTATATTAAAAATAAATATACTTTAGGGTTTAATTTTAAGCTTTTTGTACTTATGCTGTTCAATACAAATAATGAAATCAACATGTTCAAAAATGTTATTGAAATTATATTTATTAATTAAATCATCAGTGGTCAATTATAATCAATTCATCTATTGTCCAATCTTCATAAGAATGATCGGGTAAATATCTTCGGATAATCAAAGGTATTTTACGTTGTTTTAACTCTTTCATTGCAATTTGTAAAGGATCTGTTTCTCCTTCTAGCTCTACCATGATTGGAGCACACATAGAAATTTGCAAAGCTCTCGTTCCCAAAATTCTAGCTCTTTCATATTTGGTCATATACGGAGTGGATATTCTTTTATTTTTAGGAACTGCGCCTTCACCTGGACCGTTATAAAGAATTTCTATATTATCAGTTTCTTCATTTTCAGGTTCATTTTCTGATTCGCCTTCTAATTCGTCATAATAATCACCATTACTAATTTTAAAAACAATAAAATAACCTTCAGAACGAAAACTTGAATATTCAAGTTTTAATTTTCCTTACTCATTGCCTTCAAACTCTTCATCTTCCATAATTGGTTAATCTGAAGATCTTTACTCTCCTTTTAAAATTTAGAAATTTAAAATTAAAATTAATTTTTTTAAATAAAAAGTTAATAATTTAAATGCTGAACTAGATCGAATTTGGTGATCTTGATTTTATTTTTTTTTTGAACCATTGCCAAAAAAAACTTCGCCTACTGTAAAAAAAATTTGAAAAGTTTGGCGGCTTAGATAAGTACAATAAAACTTTAACGAAATTAAATTCTAAATACAATCAATTTTATTTCTTAAATTTAATGGTCAATTATGATTAACTCGTCAATACTCCAGTCTTCATATGAATGATCTGGTAAGTATCTTCTTATTATAATTGGAATTTTACGTTGTTTAAGTTCTTTCATAGCAATTTGAAGTGGATCCGTTTCACCCTCTAATTCAACCATAATCGGAGCACACATGGCAATTTGCAAGGCTCTTGTTCCCAACACTCTAGCCCTTTCATATTTTGTCATGTATTTTGTTGTGATTCGTTTCTAGAAATGTGATTCTATTATAATTTGTGTGTTTAAAAAAAATTGTTCAAATCTTACATTTTTGGGAACACCACCAGCTGAGCCCAATTGACCAACATTTAGAATTTCTATATTGTCTACTTCTTCTTCTTGCTCATCAATTGGATCATTATCAATTTCATCATCGAAATTGTCATCTCCCATTCTGGAAAAATATTGGAAAACATGTTTTGAGAATTGGATTTCATGTTTTTGTCATATTTTGGGTTATCTTACTCATTTCCATCATATTCATCATCATCCATGGTTGCTGTATTGCTTCTTTAAATATTTGAATAAACTGTTCTTTCAATATTGTTATAAATTACTCTTGAAAACTAAAAAAATATATTTCCGGGGAATTTTGTCGACAAATATTTCAAAAATAAAGCGTCAATAAGACAATTTCGATTGTCAAAGCAGTCGAAATATTTGAAATTTTATGAAAAAGCGTTAAAGTTATAGGGACATTTTGAAGGGGATGGTGGAACCAATTTTTTAGATTTTCTAAAAGCTTATAATAAATTAAATTTAAAATTAATTTAAAATTTTATTTTTAAAAACGTTAAAATACAATTTGAGATGTTATTTTGAATTCTTATTAATGATGAATCCAAAAACGTTACCAGACGATAGATCTTATATTTAAAATTTAACTGCTCGTTTTTGCATTTCTTTTGTTTTCTCTTTCACGTCTTCTTAATTTTTTTCTTCGCCTCTCAATACTAGCCAATTCTGTTTTAATATTATTGTAAGCTTTTTGCAAATCCTGAATTTTCTTTCGTAGTATTGAAATGCGTTGACTGCTTCCTAAAGCAGGATCTGAGAAAGAATAGTAAAAATTAAAATTTGACACCAGAACGGTTAAAATAAAATTTTACCTAATTGAACCAAAAAGTTGTACTGTAGTGGTTTTGATGAGTTTGTAATTGAACTTGATGGCATAGAAATTGATCGATGCGATGGAGCCATGTCTGAATTGTCTTCACTATCGGTACCTGCTATTAAATAAAATATTACTAATTTTTAGATAATTAATTTTTTCAAATCTAATTACCAGTGTTTCTCGTGTTTACAGTACTTGTTCTTCCCCGTCTCTTCTTCATTGAACCTTCAGTATCACTCGATTTATGTTGTCTTTTTCGTTTTTTAACTGGATCGTCTTGAACTTGTTCAAAAAGGTAAGGTGTTAGTATATTTTTTATTATTTTGTTTGTTCAAACTTACCCATTCGCTCACTATCAGATTTACTATCATCCTGACTATAAGAGCCTCTTGGAGAATTTTCAACTGCTTCTCGACCATGAGGTTTTTTGTTGTACTCATTTTCTAGATCATCGCGTTCTCCCAGGGATGCTGGTACCAAAAATCCACTGTCAATATACACTTTTCTTGTATTATCAGCAGTATCTTTAATACCACTCGAAGCTGGACTGCCAGGAATTGTTTCTTCACACAATAGCATAGAAATTGGTTCGCTCGTTGAAGTCGAATCCACTTCCGGTTCCAATTTTTTTTCACTTTGTACATTGCTTGTAGCTTTACTTGAGCTTGGATTATCTTCAACACCTATTTTGACAAGTGAACTACTCTCATATTGTCTTGCAATTAGTTTTGATTCTTGGAAAGATTCTTGGAGGAACTTAGAATTGACAAGTTTATCCCGTACAATGACATTTGTTTTAATTTCATTCGAATCATTATCCGTATGTAAAAATGCAGCTTCAGAGCTATGACTTTCATCTTCAATTACCAACCGACTTTGTTCTGAATCTGTACTTTCATCAGAGTCTTCTTCATAACGGGTTATCGCAGTGGTGGTATTAGTTGATGTAGGTCTTTGTACCTGAGATTGTGAACTTTTTTGAATAACAGACTCAAGTTTTTGGATTGTTTCACTTAGTTCATTATTTTTTGGTGATATTGACTCCAAAATATCAACTTTCATATCAGGATTTATACTTAGTGTAGGTTTGTTATGGCCAGAAGTTAAAGCAGTATCAATTTTAGGTGGTTCTCCTAAATGTGTTATTGATGCTAATGATGACTTTAGCAATTCTGGTTTCTTTGAAATGAACGTTAAAGGTGAATCACCTATCTTCTTTTCTGTTTGCACTTTCTTTTCTTCCTCAACATTTGACTTTTGATGAATTGCATTCAACAACCTATCAGCAATTGAGCATGGTTTATCTGGTTTCACAGGAGGTTCGTATGAAGTAGGGTCAATAAGGATTTTTTTCACAGATTCCAATTCCGAAATTTTATGCTTTTCATCTTTTACTCCTCCCATGCCCCGCATCACACCAGTTTTTTCTGATTTCAAAATACATTCTGGTGAAGATTCTAGGTTAGTGTTCATAAATACAGATTTATTAATTAATTTGGGCGATCCTGGTGTTTCATATTCATCAGATTTGCCTTTAGGTTTGAAACTGGGAGATTTTCTCAATGCATCGAAAGCTGATTCAATCTCAGATGAGGTTGACTCATGATCATCTTTAACTGTTTTGACATCTGTCTTTTCAGGAGTTTCGCCCTTAGTAAGTGATTTTTTAGGTTTTTTTAGAATTGGACTTGTACTTGAAATTTCAGGCTCATTTGTTGTTGTTATTGCTCGCTTTTTAGTTTTTTTCTCAGATTCAGTTAACTCTGCCATATGCTTACGACTACTTGCAGCGCTTTCAAATTCAAATGGTTCTGGTTCTTTAAATTCATAAATATCAGATACTTCTTGTTTCTGTTTGACTTCTTTTAATGATCCAATCATCTCAAGTATTGGTGACTTTGTAAGATTTGTACCTTTTTCCAAAACAGTTTTAGCCGTACTTTTTTCAATTACACTTCGAGGAATGGATTTTTCAATATTGTTTTGACCACTTACAGTACTAGAAGGTGAAACTGACTTTTTCTCAATATTTTTGGCAGTACTACTTCCTTGTTTAGCTTTTGTTGGTTTAGAAGCACTAACTTTATCCTTAGCACTTTTTTCTGGTAGTTTTGATACAATAGATGAACTTCCTTGAGTATTTGGACTTGTGGATTTTTCAATTTTTCCAAAAACTTTTGATTCAGAAGCATTCTTTTCAGCAATTAATTTTGTTTGTAAAGTTTTCAACGAGTCAGAACCGAATGTTTTTCCAGATGATTGCGAATCATCACACTCTCCAAATTCTTCTGAATCTGATGAAACACCAGAAAATTTGGTAGCCGATGTCGATGCTGTTGATAGATTGCTTTTAGTTGAAATATTTGAAATATCTTCATTTTTAACTTTAATCACAACTTCTGAAGTAATACCAAGACTTTCTAGGGCACCTGGTGAACCTGATTTTAAGTCTTTAAATCCCTTTAATTCAGATCTTATTTGATTCAAATCATAATCACGACCTTTGGTACCATTCGAAAATTCATCAGATGATTCTGTTACATTCGACTTGTCCGAAGCAATAGCCTTAGTAGTTGAAGCAGCAGAAGATGATGTGCTTCGTTGGGCACTCTTTTTGATTGGTTCATCAGAATCTGTATCTGAATCAGTTTGAATGCTTGAAATATCAGTATTATTTGATGTACGTCTGGCACTGCAACCTCGTGTACCAACTCTACGAGAAACAGGTGTCATGGGACTTTTACCAGCATTTGGTGGTAAAGGAGTTGTAGAACGTTCACCTTTTGAACCAACACGATGTCTTTTTGCAGCTGATTTTCCTGCCATTGATGGTGGTGGTGCAGCTGGACTTGTACCTTGATTTGTTGGTTTTTGTGATGCTTTATTTCCTTTTTTGGCTTGTTTTGTATTTGTCAAGTTTTCGGCAATACGATCTCGTCGTACCCATTCATCGTAACGTGTATTCCAACCAGTATAATGGACTAAATATACATTTTCACCATCTTGTTTTTGAATTTCCAATACCTTTGCTTCATAAGTGACCTTTTGCTCATGATAAAAAACTTTCAACTTGTCTCCTATATCAATTTTAAATGTTGAATTGGCATTCGGTTTTGATGTACTTGGCACAGCTTCAGGTTCTTTTTTCAATGACGTTTCGCTGTCTTTTCGTTTTCGAATGCTTGTTCGTTTTTCATGATCAAGAAGTTGTTTTTTATTAATCGGTGGCTTTTCTTTTTTTATAATTGGTTTTTCAGTAGCAGGACTTTCTTTGATTTCCTTTTCTTTATCCTCTTTTTCACTTAAATCTTTTGACTTTTCCTCGAATTTTTCAACCAAATTTCTCACTTTACCAATTCTTTCTTTACGTTTTACTTTAGATGCTGCAACTTCACTACCTGATTCATTTGCATTATCCTCTTCCTCTTTTATATTTGAAGTTGATGGAGTCATTTTTATATTATCTTTAACTGTCTCTTCTTTTGGCTTTGGACTAGCTACAGAACTAGCCCTCACTAAACTTCTACCTTTAGTTTGGCGGTTTCTAGGAGTTGTTATCATTGTACAGCCTAATTTACGATTGAACTCCTCAAAAGCATGCAAAAATTTTTTATATGCCTGTTTTACTAAATTTGTGATGCTAGCAGTAGCTGGTGTAAATCCCAGTCTGATTGCTATTGCTTTCCATTGATTTTGAGTAGTAACTTTGTTATATCCACCCAACTTTTGAACTGTGCGAAACAAGCGATATAAATCAACATCACGATTTATAATTGATGGTCCCTTATTTAGAGGTGTACCACGATCATCCATAAATTTATATAACTGAGCTACAAAATGATCTTTTTCCTCAGAAGGTTCATCTGTTGAGCTATCACTCTCATAGTCTTGATCTGTATCACTCGATCCATCAGTTGATCCGAAAAGAATTTCTCTGTCCCAATGAGGTGGAAGCTGATCTTTGTCCAAATATTCTAATGCAGTTGATACTCCTGGTCCTTTTTCAGACTGAGCTAGTTCACGGGTAAAATCTTGTGCTTCCTTTTTTGGTACAGTATAATATCTACCGTCTTTGAACGATCGTACAAGGTATTCATCTTTTACCTTTATTTTTACAGTTTCTTGAGCAGTTGGAGCAACAACCAAAGCTAAAAAAAATAATAAAAAAATAAGAATAAGTATAAATTAACTATTTAATATGGAAACTTACCTGGAAACCAGCTCTCCTTGGTCGATTTTTTTTTAGTTTCAGACATTTCAACACAAATGACTTTTCCGATATTAGCTTCCTTTTCTTGTACTTTCTTTTTGATTGGTGGTTCTTCTTCTTCCTCATCCGAACTATCATCTTGTAAATGTCGACCTGAACGACGACCTCGCCTTCCAACTCCACCAACAACTGGATTGCCAAAGTGTTCTGGATTAGTTAATGGTAGTTCATCCAATGTCATTTCATTAAAATGTCGACCACTTTTCAAACAAAGTGCTGTTCTCCTTAATGTTGTGATATCTCCATCGTCAAACACTACTGTATATTGTGAACAATCTTGAATTTTTGTAATTGTTGCTTCAACATATTCCTTCTTATCTGGATGCTTCACTTCGACTGTTGCTCCCATTCGGATTTGACCTTTAATAATATCATCTTGAACAGTACCAGAACCCAACCCTTGTTTATATGCTACTTTGCATTTTATATTACGTACAACTTTACGTACTTTAGCCTCACAAAAGGCTCCTTTATATTTAGCAGACACCTCTGTTCCAACTAATAATGGATATGGTTGATCATCTATAGTCTAAAAATAAATAACAAGTTCCAAAATTATGTAAAAAACGATACCAAAATAAATGGAAAATTCTATACTTCTCTAGCATTTACTAACACTCATGATATCACTCAACTTACCTGCATTTTATTTTGAAAATAACGTTCAAACGATAGTTGATCTGCTGCAAACGCCACTTTTACTATTTTTTCTTCACAACTTCTATAAAAAACAATGATAAATTATTTTTCTTTTAATTTTAATCTTAGCTTGATATTCAATTTGACTTTCACTATAGATTTTATGACGCTTCTGTTTGCTTAGCTTTTTGTGGACCACTATACTAATTTATTTTTGTTAAAACAATATATTAATGAAAATAAAAATGTATTCTTGCTGGTGAAAAATGATTGAGTAATAAAGAATCTGCTCTTGATAAATTTTAAAGTTTATCCATACATAAAATTGTTTAATTAAAATTAATTATAATCATTGGGTCCAAGAGAGCTAGAAAAGTTGACAGAAAACAGCTGACTGGGAAGTATTTACCAATTTTTCCACTTACTTGTAGATAAAGTTAAAGTTTTTTTCTTATCTTAAGAATATTTCATTGTATTTTTTTAAGTTTTCACTTCAATTCTGTATAATTAGATTTTAATAATTTAATTTATTATGAATTTTTACTCGTACTTGGTTTATCCGCTTATGTACAGAATTTCTACTCGAACATTTGGCGACTCTGCATTTCTCTAATCGAATGATTGACGGTTCTCGATTACTAGACGTCGAATTTGTAGAAGCTTTCCAGAATCTTAAAAAATTAAAAAGTCCTTTTTGCTCTTGTTTTCTCAAAAAATATTCCAAAAATTAGTCAAATTTTGTTGTTTAGGTAAGTCCACTGAAAAATTCTGCAAAGATACAGTTAAAAATTATGAAAAAGTTGAAAATACACGAAAATGAAAGTTAAATTTTCTATTGCGAAAATGATGATTTATCTATTATGACATCCACATGTAACAATGTTGTGTATTTTCAATTGATTTTCATCTATTCTAATGTTTAAGGAAACCATATTTCATTTTATGAATATTTACAGGTAAACTACTTAAAAATGGCTCGTGGACAGCAGAAAGTTCAATCACAACAAAAGGCACAAGAAAAGGCTCAAAAATTAAAGAAGCAACAAGGGCATAGTGCTCAGGAACAAAAGAAAGCAGCTGAAAAAGCATTACAATACTCTTGTATTGTTTGTAAATCACAAATGCCTGATCCTAAAACTTATAAGCAACATTTTGAAAATAAACATCCCAAAAGTGAACTTCCAGCCGAGTTAAAGGAAATATGAGAAGGCAAACATTTTTTCCATCACTTTAATTCAGATAAATTGATTAATGTATTTACGATAATAATTAATATTTCACATCTTAAAGCAATTTTCTTATGAAATATTTTATTTATTGCTACATAAATATTATGAGAAGAGAATGCTTTTTACACATTTTACAAAATTGATTATTTGTTTTTCTTCTATTATTATTTTATTGTAAGCAGAACAATAGATATTTCAATTCTAACAAAAATAATTATATAAATAATTATTTGTTTTTTACGTTAAATAAGGAAAATAAAACACATGTTCTTTTTGAATCAAACATTTGTAATTTCTTTTAATTTGCAATTTTACCAAATCTAAATTAAAAACATGTTTTTGTTAAATTTAGAAAGTAAAATCGTTAGCCCAGTTTGTATCCGATTCACTTGCTAAAGGGTACTGTCAAGAAAACCTTACAACAATACTTCTACTCGAATAATTGACGGCTCCGCATTTTCTCCATTCGTAGACGTCAAATTTGTAGGGGTATATAAATATTTAACAAACTGACATTAAAATCAGTCTATTTTAACTCGCGCAATAAAGCACGCCCAAGTTAGATGGTAAATTAATTAAATTATTTAATTTTTGATTAAAATCTATGAAGATAAGTGACCAGTGTAATCAAAATTGTAAAAAAATAAGTTGGAAGAGCATTAATTGCACAAATATTAATGAAAATTTGAGTCGGCGTCTTGTTAGTCACCTTGTCTTCATTTACAAAGTGTACATAAAAAAATCATCATCATTCTTTTCGTTATATTCTTACATTCATACCAAGCTTTGGAACAATACTATCGAAAATACATTATATTGCAATGTATTGCCACAAATATATATATTTTTTGAAAAAATACGGAGGTGTAATATAATTATATTAATAATAATAATATTAATACATTAATTAATATTGAACAAATTATATTATTAAGTGAAAATTATTTAAAAAAAAAACACAAAAATATAATATCAAGATAATTTAATGTAAAAGCATGTCGGATTATATTTTTTGATTAATATATAATATTTTCTAAAAATTACGAACAATAAATAATATTTTAAGAAATTAACGGACGACAAATATTTTATGTGTTAAAAATGAATATTTTCATTAATAAACAATATTATTGTTCCAAAGCTTGATTCATACATTTGTCTTTGAAGAAAGAACAGACATCACACTCACACATATATGTCAGATTAAATAAATAACACCACACTTACACAAAAAAAAAATATATAAGATACTGGAGAATAAGTTTTCAAAATTTCTTTTAAAACTTCTTTTTTTATTAAAATGAGGTGTTTTGATAACTTTAATAAGAAAGAAAGCCACTGTAATTGTTTTGTGTGTGCTGTTTAATGAAAAATATAAAAAAATATTCAGAAAGCTTTAAATTAAACCACCGAAACATTTTTTAAAATTCAATTATACATGATTTTTTTTTAAATTTAAACAAAATAGTGTAAATTGTGAATTAAAATTAAATTTAAGAATAAGAATATTTTTTTTGTATTAAATATAATTATGTTTATCATTTAAATTCCAGCAAAACAGCAATAAAAAATAATAATAAATAACAAAGGAAATAAAGTGTAGAAACGTTTGTTACTGTCATCAAATAATTATCAAAATATTTTTATTAATATTAATAAATAATTAAAGTTTAAAGTGAAAAGTTATAAAATTATAAAAAGTTAAATAATATAATTAAAATAAAATAAAAAAATAAACATGGCTGATGATTTAAGAGAAAATGATCCTGATTTAAAATATCTATCTGTTGAACGGAATAGCTTTAATGATCCAGCTACACAGGCTGAGTGGACACAAAAACGTCTAGTCTGGGTTCCACATGATAATCAGGTAACATATATATATACATATGAATAATGAAAGAATGTATTATAAAGGAGTAATAACACAACAATCTTAACTTAAAAAAAATCATGCATTATACATTATTACTTTTATTTGTGTGAGTTTATAATATACATATAACATAATATTCAGGTTTGTTTTATGATCAGTTTCTTCTGAATAATCACAAATAAAAAAAATAATAATAATATTAAGAAAACATGTGAGAATAATGTGTATGATTTAAATTTTAAAATAAAATTTAATATTGGAATTTGACTTATATACATAATTATTTCATTTTATCACTATATTAACATTAATGTTTAGATTCATTCAATCTTTATATCTTTTTGCCGGGTTTATAAGTCGGGTGTGGTAAAATCATGTTTCTCTTTTAGATGAATGAATGAATCAAAAATTTCATATGTATTTTTTTTTATAAATAGATAGCATGCGCAATGCATCCAAAATATAAACTGATAAGGAATGTTAACTGATAAAAATATGACATGTACTTTATCAAAAAGTAATTATTTAATGAACAATGAAACTTTATATGTATTTAAAATTTTTTATTTGATATGATATCATCGATATTCTAAGAAATGATTTATTAATCACACTGTGTATTTACTCCTTTATTTAATTTGCGAAGTTTTTGCCAGGATATGTTATCTATAATACTCTTTTAGTTCTTGTTACTCTCGGTATATGAATAATTTTTTTTCTTTATGAAAATGAGAATATGCTACCGTTCGGTTTCAAAGACAGTTGAACCCTGAAAAGCCAAGAAAGACCAATTATTTACCAAATCAGACATTTTTCGTCAAAGTGACTTTAACAAGCTAACATATCGTTCATATAAGTTTTGCTGATACCTAGCATATTAAAAAAGAGACCTTTTAAAATCAAAATTTAGAGATAAAATAATTTAGACATTCAATATTATTATTTTATATAAATATTAAAAGTTATGTGGTTTAACGACACTGAGGGAATTTTTTTACTTTAATACAAAGAACAACAACAAAATGTATATATTCAACAGCTTTAAATAATAATATTATTTCATTACTGAGCACATCGATTGAATTGGATCATATTACATTTCAAGTATTTGGTGTTTATTGCTTATTTATTTTTATTACTTCTTATATATAAATATATTTTTGCAAGTATACACTTATTGCATTTTCATATAATATCGAGCTTTGTTACATTTGTATTTAAATGAAATTTAATTGAGTTAGGATTGAAATATGTATTTGTTTATAGAAGAGTCTGGTCAATGTTTCATATTTTTTAAAATAAACAAACAGATGTATTTAGTTTTTTTCTGTTTAAATTAATCAAATTATCTAATTTTATTTTTTATTTTTGTTTTCAGGGCTTCGTTGCAGCCAGTATCAAAGGTGATCGCAACGATGAAGTCGAAGTTGAATTGGCCGAAACAGGCAAACGCATACTCGTCCTTAAGGATGATATTCAGAAAATGAATCCACCTAAATTTGATAAAGTTGAAGATATGGCCGAGTTAACATGTTTAAATGAGGCGTCTGTATTGCACAATATCAAGGATCGTTATTACTCTGGTTTAATTTATGTATGTATTTTATAGTTAATGAATTTTATTTCTACATAAAGACATCAACATCATTTAAAAGAGGCTAAAGAATAATATCTAAGTAAGTTTACTTACATTTTTTTGTTTACATGATCAACGCGATCAATTTCTGCGAAAAAAAAAATCAATTTTAGTATTTCCTGTTTAATCTTTAATTCTATTTGATTATATTAGCTCAAAGAGAAAACAATTTGCAAGATGTTGAAATTGAATTCAAAAATTTGAACAGAAAATTTGAATGAAAACTTTTGAAATGAATGCATAACATTTACCACAAATCGTCATAAGGTTTTGACATATGTTAAATGAACCACAAATTAAGTATATGAGTTTTGCATGTACAACTTCATGATATGTTTGTGATGCATTTGAATAATCAGCACGATGATATTGAATTCAATTAAAATTCAACTAAAACTGGTTTTAATTATCTTAGTAACACAATTTTGACAAAACACCTATTTTTAATATACTTGATGAACCTTATATCAAGTTTATAAGAAGAATGACTAATACTTTAAAGTTTTGTATGCCTTTTTTAGTCAAATTTGCATACAATGAATAGTAAAAAAAATACAAAGCTTAACAGAAGTATGGTTACATTATTATAAAATCATTTTCAAGGTATTTACAACTTAAAAAAGCAATTTAGATTATTACATTCATATTTTTTTATCGAATTTTCCGTTGAGTATTGAGTCTATTTGTTTGTCTGTGTCACTTTCTTTGGTCAACTGCTGCCTATTTTTTTATCCAGTTTACAAAGTTGAGAGAGTCCCTGTCTGTTCGTGTAAAATGTTCACCGAAATGCTGAGTTCATTTAATGGAAATGCGCTCGGATATATTGCCCTTGCACACATTTTTCTATATATTCATGAAAGTGTTGTAATTCTAAGATGAATTATTGTACAATAAAACGCGACAAATACTTGTCGATTGCCATTTCTGGAATCATGTCTTATGAATACAAAATTGATTGACTTAATATTGACAGAAAAGTGTAACATTATATAAAGGCCACACAGATTTTAAATTGATAAGTAAATCATTTCTATGTTGCAAAAAAAAAAAATCTTTATATGTGATCAAGAAACGCCCTAATTTATGTAAATATAAATTAAATGTTTCTTATTTCACTTTTTTTTCTTTATAAATTTAAATAAAAACGATAAGCACGCACGCAATCAACCAGCATCAATTTTATTGATATATTGCGGAGGATGATCAACAACTTTACAATTGAAGTATTTGTCGTTACAAAACTATGCAGCATTTTTAAGAAATAAAAATATAAAAATTTGCGATAAAATCACGATTTTTAAAACACCTTAAACATGGAAAGAGATAGAATCTTCAGAAAATTTAAAATATTTTTATTAAAACGTAAACATATCATAATGTTTAAATCTGAACATAAGAAATCAAGTTCAATGTCACATGAATTTAGAGTAAAATATTCAAATACATCTTGAAATTCTCTAAACAACATAAATTTAAATGGTGTTTTAATGCTATAAATAGATTTAAATGCATTATAATTTCACTTGACTAGGGCACTTGACATTGGTTTTAAGTCTATAATGTGGTGTTAAATGACAATTTAATTACAACATATACAATATTTTTTGTTATTCAATAAATACAATAGTACTATAAGTAGGATACATTGTTGATAACAATTTGTGACTAGTGATGTCAATGACCTCAAAATATATGCACTTCTGTATGTGAATGATCCTCCTACACAAACATCATTTTAAATTATATTTTACTGATATCTAAATTTTTTTATTTATTTGTATATTTTTAAGTTTACTTTTTAAGAAGTGATGTAGCAAGTTAACAAGAGCGATATGCATTGATTCATACTTCAATTTCAGAATATTTAATTGATGTACGGATTTGAGCCATGTCAAATATTACCCAAAGTTCTACATTTATAAATAATTTGCCACAAAAACTATTTCAACAAATCAACATGTTCTATTATGCATTTTACTGGTCTAAGTTCTTGTATTAGTTTTTCTACAGACCTTCGCTTTGTTTACATTATTATGATAATTAAAAAAAATTGTCGACTTGATTCTGTATATGACTGGAATAGTAATTTGATTAGTGCTTTTACTTTACTTGAGAGGATGTTACTAATCGGATAATAGTAAACTGATATAGTTAATTTTTATTACTTTGCATATTAACTGAACTTACTATTAATCAAATAAAACAATATTGATCAGGCGAAGAAAATAACTTTAATGAAATATTCAAACTAAATGAAAACTCATTCCTGGATTACAAATTCCATTCTGATGATGTCAATTCGTAGACATGCATATTTAAACAGACGATCATATGTTTAAAGTAGTAAATGTACATCTTACGTGCATTGATGAAAGAATATTATTTTTTTTTTAAATTTATTATTGATTTCAATTTATTTTACACATATATTGATCTGAATGCAAATAATAATTGATGAATCGACAATTTTTATTAGTTATCTCGTTACAAAGAAAGGGGTCATTCAAAGTCCTTTAGACTTAATATTTTATTTTATGATAATTTATGAGAAAATATGAGAATTGTTTAACCTTGAAAACCAGATGTCTTACATTTATTTACTTAACTTACACTAGAAACAAATATTTAAGTGTTGTTTTTCAACTCTTTAACGTCCCGCCGTAGAGAAATTCTCATCTTACTTACAATATTTCTGTATGGATTTCTGTAATACTTAAACGTTTTCCAAAAAGCCTCTAGTGAAAACCTCCTAGAATCATTATTAAGTTTTTTCACATCAAGTTTAACATCATTGGTTTTAGTAATCGTTTTTTTTTATTTAAAATCCCTCACAAATTGACGTTGTTGTAATATACTGCCATATGAAGTAAATCAATTTATTTCAAGATTTTTCCATCAATTTCAAGATAAATAGTTTTTTCTTTTTTTATTAAATTAAAAAATGACACGTTCCATACTGGAAAATTTTGAAAGACGTACACGTGTTCATAGTTTTCCGTTAAAGATTTTGAAATTAATAAAATATAAAAATTATAACAAAGTTTTAATTTCTTGTTTGGAAAAAAAATTAACTTGATATTTATATAAAGTCCACAACAACTGCTTAGGTTAAATTTTATCTGTCATTCATCATGGGTTTAAATTCTTTGTGTATGAATGTATGTATTAATTGTATTAAATGTATATGATTATCAAGGTGTGTGCTCACATAATAATAATAATAATAATATGCTCTGTTTTGTTGAGAATTAAATTAAAATAACATTATTATCTCTTCATTCCATTCTTTTCATTATGAAGTGTGTTGCGTTTCTCAATATATCCAACACATACTCGTATATTTATAATTCTTTTCCTTTTCAAGATAGATTCGTATGACTTGAAATACGTTTCGTTATCAAATTAATACAAATACAAAATTAAAAAAAAATGAATGACTTCTCTAGCTTAAATTTCTTTCATTTTATTGGGTTTTCCATGTATCATTATGACGTGTCCGTAATGAGTTTTCACCATTTACACTTAAAATTATGTTAGTTTTATGACCGGCATGCAAAAAGCAAAAAATTATCATGACATTTAAGTTTAATGATTTAACACATATATCAGCCATATTTAAATAAATTAAATAACATTAACAGAATAACATTGTTTTGTATTTGAATAATTTCGCGGATTTTTAAACAGCCGACAATTCGTTTTTTTTTTAATATTTCATTTCATTTGTTGTTTAACAACACACGAAAACAAATATAAAAATATAAGAATGAACACAATTCTATACACTTATATACAACAAAATACACGTTAAATGTGTAACAATGAAAACATTTTATTGGTTTGCGTATTGCTCTGTCTCTATTTATTTATTATTATACATATTTTTTTTATTTAACTTTTTTTTCAATGTTAACGATGTCTATGTTGAGGTTTTCTTTTCAATTTTTTTATTACAACAAAGTTAAGTCATGGTGGTGAATTGTAAATGAAATATTTGTTCCGGCTTCATCTCTTCATGGTGTGTATGTAGAATGAAAGTGGAATTGTATGATGATGTGTCATCCAGTTAATCATCACTGATTTTAATTAATTTTATCCATGATAAGTATGTGATAATGTTAATCAAACTACTTTAAAGTCACCATACCTCTGTCTCTTATGGATACTAAAAATTATTCTGTTGTCTTGATAAAATTTGTTAAGAATTATTTTTATTAGATAATTTGGCACACTGAAAAAATAACAATTTTTTTTAAATGTGCAATATTTTTTAAGATTTTGCTCACAAAACAGCTAACTGTCATCTTTAGTTATTTTTATATTTAAGAGAAAAAATAATGATATGTCCAAAAAATCACGATTTCATACAAGTTGATATAAGTGCTTATATTAATAAAAAATCATGATTACTCTTTATAGCTACAGTCACTATATTTTGATTAAATTTTTTTCGTAACACAAATAAATGAGCACGAATCCCTTAAATGGATTGAATATAGCAAGTGTCAAAATTCAAAATAAATATGTTTGCACGCTCAATGATTAAAAAAAAATAAGAGTAACATTTCAACATATAAATTGTTAATATTGAATTTGTTTAGAACAACTATCTAAAAATGGATTTTATCAATTATAATTTTTTTTTCTCTATATTGATCAATTTTGAAATAAAATTTTTATGGATGATCATGAACTATATTAGCGCCACAAAATACTCTCCAATCAAGAAACGATTTAATTTAAATTTCAATTTAAAATAATATTAATAATAATCATCTTTGATCAATTTTATGTATTTGTATGAGTATTTATTTGGTTGAATCATGCATTTCTATCATTAAACATTCATTCAAGTATTAAAATAAGATGATACAAATACTTTATATTTATTTTTAAAAAATGAAACCAGTTTGTGAAATGCCCTTTTTTCATGTCTTTGTGTTCCAAATATGTACACATACATTGCGACAAAAGCGAAGATTTTTAAGAAAGAATGTTGAAGTTTGATGTGGAGAGAATGAAAAATAAATTTAATGTAACATGAATTTAAGCTTTAATTTATCAAGGTCATTGAAACTTATTGAAAATATGATTTTCAACAATTTCTTGTACTAAAATCACCACTTTTAACATCATAAGGAAGAATTGTATTTACTGGCAGATGATACAATTTCATCATTTTCATCATAAAATTGCATTGATGGAGTATTTAAAATGAGATAAATGAGTCACAGTAATAACTGAAAGATGTTGATGTCTGACTTTTAATTTTAATCGAGATAATAATTATCTCACCTTTTATTTCAGACGTATTCTGGTCTTTTTTGTGTAGTTGTGAATCCATACAAAAAATTACCAATTTACACCGAAAAAATTATGGAACGATATAAGGGTATTAAAAGACACGAGGTGCCACCTCATGTTTTTGCAATTACAGATAATGCATACAGATCAATGTTACAAGGTAAGTGTCACATAACAATCTTTCTAGCCACTCCTTTCCTTCAATGTTATTCATAAATCCAATACTTTTTTAAGAAATTTTACATTGTTATGTAATCTAATTCAAGCTTCTGTGTCATTTATTTTAATAAATATATCGATGTTATAATAAAATTAATTTGACCATTTATAGGCATTCATTTGACATGTCGAATGATAAGCTAGTTAACTTAAGTATTACAAGGATTTCATGATTCAGTGCTTAATTTTTTTATCACATTTAACTGTTTAATGTCTGTACAGATTTATTGGGAGGTTTGAAGAAGAGAACTTGAAAATAGATCTACTTACTTCGCTTCATGAGTTGCCTGTAGAGAGAAATTGGCGAAATAGGCTCTAATGAAAAATAAATTCCTTGTTCAATATTGTTCACGTACTTAAATCATTTTTTATTTACTGTATTACCATATGTTTTAAATACTTCATACTATTTTGTATAATGTTCATAAATGTATTCAATTATAACAGGCTTGAAAATAAGATAATAAGTAATTTGCTAACGTTTCTTTTGCATTATTTTTCAGTAAATAAATTTATCAAAAATGAATTGAGATTAAAATAAAAGAAAATATTTCATTTAG
This sequence comes from Culicoides sonorensis, assembly GCA_900002565.1. NCBI lineage: Eukaryota > Metazoa > Arthropoda > Insecta > Diptera > Ceratopogonidae > Culicoides > Culicoides sonorensis. Next base: position 204,360 of record LN483467.1, on the reverse strand, counting down.
ATAAACTTTTTAATCACTTTATTGTCTTACTTATCCCAATTTCTTAAAGTGCAGATGATATATTTTTTTTTACTATTTTTGGATATGTAACTGCATGATTAAAGGTTCATAAAATTTAATTTTTTTTAAAATATACCCAGTATATAAAAATGACTAAAAAAGGAGTAAATTTCAATATAACCTACTTGAAATTTAATTAATTGCGTACAATACTTTTGATAACTGATTGCATTTATACTATAAAAATATAAAAGGAGTGGCGTCATTAAACCCCGAAAAATTGGCGAATTGACCTCAATTTAAATTTAAATAAAAATATTTTATTTGATTGTATTTTAGATCGAGAGGATCAGTCTATATTATGTACTGGTGAATCTGGTGCTGGTAAAACTGAAAACACAAAAAAGGTTATCCAGTATTTAGCTTATGTAGCTGCCTCAAAGCCTAAAGGATCAGGAGCAGTAAGTAAAAATGACATTATCAATTGTTTCAAATTCCATATCTTTTCTATGAAGAAGAAATTACTATGCCGACTTAAGAAAAAATGTGTCATTAAATCAAATTAATGATTGATCAACATCTGATTTTGATTTTTTTTAGTATTTTTCTACTAAAAGAGAAAAAAAAACGATAAATAAAAGCCCACGTCTTCCTTTTGTTATAACGGATACAATTTTATAAATAAACAAATTAAACACATAAATTAGTAAAAAATCAATTCATAATAAATACCAATAAGTTTTTTTTATACATCATTGCATAATCAATGATTACTTTAACAGGCCAAGAATTTATGAAACGAAATCGATTCAAATAAAAATGACACCACAATGCAATAAAAAATAGCATTAAAGCTATTCATTGACAAAACAATATTAATTATTATTACTATTAGCTGACATTCGATTTTGACTTTCTTAATATGTTTCAATTTTGTTTTCAAATAAGTCCTCATTAGCTCGACAGATAAACAAACGGCAAATTCATTAAATCATTAAAATGAAACAATTTTATCTTAAAAACATTAAAAAAAAACCAAATAAATAAAAAATTAATTATATAAATGTTTTATTTTTTCTTGAACATATGGTGTCGAATTAGTGTGATCGATCTGAAACAAAAAAAATTTTTGCTACTCAAAAAAAATAACAAAACAAGAAAATTGCATAATGTTTTTTTAAACTACAATTAAATTGTTTATATTGGTTTATGTGATTTTAACGATAAGAGTAAGGTCTTTGCAAAATTTTAGTCACATTTGAATTGAAACTGATTAAAATTATGATGATGATTTAACCCATTAACGACCAATTTTTTGCTTTGAACCTGATCAAATTTGATGTAGACCTATTATAAGTTGTAGAGACAGTTAATGGGTTAATTACGAACCTTTACCTTGATTATTCCTATTTTATAATTCATGAACCGACAGAGATGGCTTTTAAAGGTACATTTTAGTAATAAATTCACAGTTAGATTACATTTAATAGCAAACATTAAGAGTTTCTAATAAAGTAACAGTTTACATCTCTGATTTTCAATTAAATTACATGAACAAAAAAAAATCACACACTATTAACAATAATTTTCCATTAAAAATTTCATACCTTATAAGGAAAAATGTCGGTTCAACACAAAAAATACACAACGACTGTGTAGCGATCACTCAAAATCTCTCGTACGGTATTAAATATTTTTTTTTATTTATAACCAAAATAAAGCACAGTCAGAGCAATAAAATCAAAACAACATACTTGTAAAGTGTTCAACCTTTACCATATATAGAATCTTGTGCAAAAAATAAACAAAATTAAATATATGACCTATTCTTAGTAAAAAGTCATATCAAAAAAAAATTTTTAGAAATCATATAATTTAGCCTTTTTATCCGAAAGGAAACCAAGAAAAATGAATTTTCTTCTTTGGTCATAACTCTCTAACTCCACTCTTTGACCCCACAGGAGCCATTGAATGTTAAAAAAATGCCCAAAAAGGCCAAACTAAAGATATAGGTCTAACCCACTTCCACTAGGCCTAGGGAAAACACTAATATATGAAAACGGAAGAGAATTTTCCAACTTAAATGTATCTTTTCTTAGTTTTTTTCACTTTAGAGTAAAATATCCCTGAAAATTTGGATTTTGTCGATCAAAGATTTTTTTTAACAATTATTGACCAAAAATGATGTATAAGTCCACAAAATTCGAGGGGGATCATTCGGGATTTTACCCATTTTTTTATATTTGGATATTCTTTGATTGTCAAAACAGAAAATACTATAAAATTTTCAATTTCCCTGCAGAACAACCTTTTAGGGCGCTTTTCAGGCTCAATTTTTCAAGCCTCATAGCTACCTCATTTTGAATGCTAGAAGAAAAAATAAATACTTAAATCGCAATAGCTCAATGTGATCTACAAGATCTAGAACAAAATTTTCCACTTTTTCGTGAAAAATGATGATCTCCCTTGAATTTTGTGGACTTATACATCATTTTTGGTCAATAATTGTTTAAAAAAAATGATTGATCGACAAAATCCAAATTTTCAGGGATATTTTACTCTAAAGTGAAAAAAACTAAGAAAAGATACATTTAACTTGGAAAATTCTCTTCCGTTTTCATATATTAGTGTTTTCCCTAGGCCTAGTGGAAGTGGGTTAGACCTATATCTTTAGTTTGGCCTTTTTGGGCATTTTTTTAACATTCAATGGCTCCTGTGGGGTCAAAGAGTGGAATTAGAGAGTTATGACCAAAGAAGAAAATTCATTTTTCTTGGTTTCCTTTCGGATGAAAAAGCTAAATTAGATGATTTCTAACTTTTTTTTTTTGATATGACTTTTTACTAAGAATAGGTCATATGTATCCACATAAACATATACTTTTTTAATAACAAGTAATGTTTAATTTTCTTTTGTATTACAACGTGTTAAAATTGTGTAATATGATGGATTTCAATGGGATATATGCATAAATATTCTAATCATTCAGATTTTATAAATCCCAATGAACACATGTTTCAATTCTAAAAGACATTGACATTGAGGCGTCATGATGGCAGTTTGGGTAAACGGGACGGAAAAGCTAGAATAAGGCCACTCCAATGCGTGAGCTTTGAAATTTGTTTGTAGTAAATAAAACATAAAAAACAGTGAATTTGAAACAAAACAAACGTTCACTAACACAGAAAAGAAATGGAATTCATAAACAATTTAATAAAACAGTAAAAGTTAAAAAAAAAACATGACTCATCTACATGTTACACTCATTCAAGTTAACATTATGACTATAGTGTAAAACTGCAGCTCAGCACAATTTTATTCAAAATATAATTAAGTGGTTAGCTATTTACATGGAAAAGCTTCTTCATGCATCGATCATTCGAATAAAATGTCGCGACAATTTATGAATTTCTCCCTCACCTCATTATTTCTTTGTAGTAATTTTATAACAGTAAAACAGTTATAGATTAGTCATCACTTTCTGCATCATATTCATATACGCGATTTATTTAAAATCTTTTGTAGTTTTAAGTTGTGCTTAATTTCTTTTAAGTTTTGTAATACATTTTTATTTCTTTAATTTCCTTCAACAGGGGCCAAGTCCAGCACTTATTATTGTAAGTAAATTTTGGTTTGTTTTTCATTTTATATTTAAATTATTATTATTATTTTTTTGGTTAAACATTCAAGTGATAAGGCTTTTTTTCCATTTCATAACACTTAACAATGATCTACATTTTATTTTAATAAAAAATTTATAGTGGTATTTGCGTAATTTGATAATTTTTTTCATTTTCTAATTTATATTTTTGATACTAAGTTTAGAATTCATTTAAAAAAAGATTAATTGTAAAATTTATTTCTATTTTTTTTATTCCTCCTCATAATACACAACAAAATATATTCAACATCACAAACCCTCTTCATAAATTCCTCCTGTGTTTGTTTAACACAAAACATGAATCATCACATAACTTAAAAAAATATGACTGATTAAAAAAAAAACTCGAACAAACAAATATAGGGACACACAAATTTTGCGGTAAAGTATTGAAAAATTTTAAATAAAATATTAATGTTGTAACTTTACTTATTAGTTGATGTTATTTCTTACACTAAGTTATTTTACTGCATCATAATGCATCTATTTTATAATTTATTTCGGGATTAGGTTTATTTTCACGTATTTTGATGTAATTATTATTTTACTTTAAATTTGCATTGAACACCGATATGTGAGAATTTTTGCATGATAACTTCTTTTATTCACAAATCGAATTATAAATATTTTTTTCTATAGCACTAGGAATTTACTGATTTAATTTTTTAAGTGGGCACATACACACAACAAATCATTGATTATGAGCATTTTCAACCAATTTCACAATCAGACTTCACATTAGTAGATGTATTAAAATTAACTGTAGATAATCGTTTTGTATTAAATCATTGATTTTAATTGTAATAACTTCTTGAATGATCTAAATTTTGATTTAAAATAAATTATAATTTAACTGTATTTTAAAAATATTTTTCCTTTTTCAATAAAGGGTGAGCTAGAACAACAACTGTTACAAGCTAATCCTATTCTTGAAGCTTTTGGTAATGCAAAAACCGTGAAAAACGACAATTCATCTCGTTTTGTAAGTATATGACATTAAAATTAATCGGATTGAAGACAAATATTTAATTGTTTTTTTTTCTATTATAGGGTAAATTCATACGCATCAATTTTGATGCTTCTGGTTACATATCTGGTGCCAATATTGAGACATATCTTTTGGAAAAATCTCGTGCCATTCGCCAAGCAAAAGATGAACGTACATTCCATATTTTCTATCAACTATTGGTTGGCGCATCCAAGGAAGAACGTGAACGTTACATATTGGATGACATCAAAAACTATCCATTTTTATCGAATGGACCAGTACCGGTTCCTGGTGTTGATGATGCTGCTGAATATCAAGCAACTGCCAAAAGTATGAGCATAATGGGAATGACACCAGAAGATTTGAGCTCAATTTTTCGTGTTGTTAGTGCTGTTTTACTTTTTGGATCTATGAAATTCAAGCAAGAACGAAATTCAGATCAAGCAACTTTACCTGACAATACGGTAGCTCAAAAAATTGCCCATTTACTTGGTTTGAGTGTTACCGATATGACAAAAGCCTTTTTAACGCCACGCATAAAAGTTGGTCGCGACTATGTGAGCAAAGCTCAAACAAAAGAACAAGTCGAGTTTGCTGTTGAAGCAATTGCTAAAGCATGTTACGAAAAAATGTTTAAATGGCTAGTTACGAGAATTAATCGTTCATTGGATCGAACAAAGAGACAAGGTGCCTCATTTATTGGAATTCTTGACATGGCTGGTTTTGAAATTTTCGATTTAAATTCATTTGAACAGTTGTGTATCAATTACACAAACGAAAAATTACAACAGTTGTTTAACCATACTATGTTCATCTTGGAACAAGAAGAATATCAACGAGAAGGCATTGAATGGAAATTCATTGATTTTGGTCTTGATTTACAACCAACAATTGACTTAATAGATAAACCAGGTGGTATAATGGCTTTGTTAGATGAAGAATGTTGGTTCCCAAAAGCAACTGATAAATCATTTGTCGAAAAATTAGCATCTGCTCATTCCGTTCATCCTAAATTCATGAAAACTGATTTCCGTGGACAATCTGATTTTGCTATCGTTCATTATGCTGGTAAAGTTGATTATGCAGCAACCAAATGGTTAATGAAAAATATGGATCCATTGAATGAGAATATTGTTTCACTGTTGCAAGCATCACAGGATCCTTTCATAGTCCAGATTTGGAAAGATGCTGAAATTGTTGGCATGGCTCAACAAATGAATGATAGTCAATTTGGAGCTCGTACACGTAAAGGTATGTTTAGAACAGTTTCACATTTATATAAAGAGCAGCTAGCCAAATTGATGGATACTCTTCGCAATACAAATCCAAACTTTGTACGTTGTATTATTCCAAATCATGAAAAACGTGCTGGTAGAATTGATGCTCCACTTGTTCTTGATCAATTACGTTGCAATGGTGTACTTGAGGGTATTCGTATTTGTCGTCAAGGTTTCCCCAATCGCATTCCATTCCAAGAATTCCGACAACGTTATGAACTGTTGACACCTAATGTGATACCTAAAGGATTTATGGATGGCAAAAAGGCATGTGAGAAAATGATTCAAGCACTTGAACTTGACAACAACTTGTATCGTGTTGGACAATCTAAAATTTTCTTTAGAGCTGGAGTTTTGGCTCATCTTGAAGAAGAACGTGATTACAAAATTACCGATCTAATTGTAAATTTCCAAGCGTTTTGTCGTGGATTTTTGGCACGTCGAAATTACCAAAAACGCTTACAACAACTTAATGCAATTCGTATTATTCAACGTAATTGTGCTGCTTACTTAAAACTTCGTAACTGGCAATGGTGGCGTCTATATACCAAAGTCAAGCCTCTTTTAGAAGTTACAAAACAAGAAGAAAAATTGGTTCAAAAAGAAGACGAACTACGTCAAATTCGTGACAAGTTAGATGTGTTGTCTAAAACATCCCAAGAATATGAATTAAAATTCCAACAAGCCATTGAAGAAAAAACTCACTTGGCTGAGCAACTTCAAGCTGAAATAGAATTGTGTGCTGAGGCTGAAGAATCTAGAGTTCGATTGGCCCAACGTAAACAAGAACTTGAAGAGATGATGCAAGACTTGGAAGCTCGTATAGAAGAAGAAGAAGAACGAGTTAACACGATGTCAGCTGAAAAAAAGAAACTTCAATTAAACATTCAGGATCTGGAAGAACAACTTGAAGAAGAAGAAGAAGCAAGACAAAAACTTCAACTTGAAAAAGTTCAATTGGATGCTAAAATTAAGAAACTCGAAGAAGATTTAGCAATTGCAGACGATCACAATCAAAAGTTTGCTAAAGAAAAGAAAATCTTGGAAGAACGAGCTAATGATTTATCTCAAACATTAGCAGAAGAAGAAGAAAAAGCCAAGCATTTACTTAAATTGAAGGCTAAACATGAATCAACTATTGCTGAACTTGAAGAACGTCTTCTTAAAGATCATCAACAACGTCAAGAGTGTGACCGCACCAAACGAAAAATTGAAACTGAACTTACTGATCTTCGAGAACAATTAAATGAACGTCGTGCACAAATTGAAGAGCAGCAAATTCAGCTAGCTAAACGTGAAGAGGAACTTACTCAAACTTTGATGCGTATCGATGAAGAATCAGCTGCTAAAGCTGCTGCTCAAAAAGTTCAACGTGAACTCGAATCACAACTTGCTGAAATTCAAGAAGATTTAGAGGCAGAAAAAGCAGCAAGAGCCAAAGCTGAAAAGCAAAAACGAGATCTTAATGAAGAACTTGAAGCATTGAAAAACGAGCTTTTAGATTCTCTAGATACAACTGCTGGTAAGTTAATTTCATAATAAACCAAATAAACGTGTTAAACAAAATTTAATCATTTTAGCTCAACAAGAACTTCGATCAAAACGAGAACAAGAATTAGCAACTTTGAAAAAAAGCCTTGAAGAGGAAGCAGCCAATCATGAAAATTCGTTAGCTGAAATGCGCCATAAACATGGACAAGAAATTTCCTCAATCAATGAGCAACTTGAAAATATTAAAAAACTTAAAGCCGGTCTTGAAAAGTCAAAACAAACTTTGGAAGCAGAAAATGCTGATTTAGCCACTGAACTCCGTAATGCTAACCAATCAAAACAGGAAAATGATCGCAGACGAAAACAAGCCGAATCACAAATTGCTGAATTGCAGGTATGTCGGAAATATTTCAATATTTTAACTTAATACTTTTTACTGTTAACATATTATTTTTGACACCTTTTTCGTATTTGCATGTATATTGAAAAAGGATGGAGTTGAGTATTTGACTCAAAAATGTTTCAATGCTCTAATACATTTTTATTTCATTTTTCTTCAGGTCAAATTGGCTGAAGTTGAACGTACTCGTTCAGAACTTCAAGAAAAAGTCATTAAATTACAACAAGAAAGTGAAAACATAACACAACAATTGGAAGTTGCCGAGCTCAAAGCGTCAGCTGCACTTAAAGCTGCTAATACCATGGAAAGTCAACTTACCGAGTCCCAACAACTGTTAGAAGAGGAGACGAGACAAAAATTGGCCCTAAGCTCTAAATTAAGGCAATTGGAGTCAGAAAAAGAAGCTCTACAAGAACAGTTGGAAGATGATGAAGAGGCTAAGAAGAACTTTGAAAAGAAAATAAACGAATTGAATTTCGCAGCACAAGAGTATAAAAAGAAAGCTGAAGAAGACGGTAAATTACAATCTTTTTATCTTTATAATTTCTTAGATTATTAATTTTTTTGCAATTCTTTAGCTGAAATTGTTAAAGAATTGGAAGAATCCCGTAAAAAGTTGTATAAAGACATCGAAGCACTACAACGACAAGTACAAGAGCTTACAGCTGCCAATGATCGGTTGGACAAGAGCAAGAAAAAGATTCAATCTGAATTGGAAGATGCCACTATTGAATTGGAAGCTCAACGTACAAAGGTCTTAGAATTGGAAAAGAAGCAAAAGAACTTTGATAAAGTTTTGGCTGAAGAAAAAGCAATAAGTGAACAACATGCACAAGAAAGAGATGCTGCTGAGAGAGAGGCACGTGAAAAAGAAACAAAAGTTCTCTCATTGACCAGAGAGCTCGATGAGGCGTATGAAAAAATTGATGATCTTGAATCCAAACGAAAAGCACTTCAAAGTGAACTGGATGAATTGGCAAACACACAGGTGAGAATAATTAATTAGAGTAACTTATAAAATTTAAATCGAAATTTTAACAAACATTTACAGGGTACTGCTGATAAGAATGTGCATGAGTTAGAAAAAGCAAAACGTGCCTTAGAAAGTCAATTAGCTGAATTAAAAACTCAAAACGAAGAGTTAGAAGATGACCTTCAGTTGACTGAAGATGCTAAATTAAGATTAGAAGTAAACATGCAAGCATTACGTGCTCAATTTGAACGTGATATTCAGGCAAAGGAAGAACAAGCAGAAGAAAAACGACGTGGTCTTGTAAAGGCATTACGCGATATCGAAGCTGAACTTGATGAAGAACGAAAACAAAGAGCTGCTGCCGTTGCTGCCAAGAAAAAGCTTGAAGGTGACTTAAAAGATATGGAAGCAACATTAGAAATGAACAATAAAGTCAAAGAAGATGCTCTTAAGCAAGCAAAGAAACTTCAAGCTCAGTACAAGGATGCATTGAGAGATGCAGAAGAGGCAAAAGCAGCAAAAGAAGAATTAGCAGCTAGCACAAAAGAAAATGAACGTAAGCTGAAAACACTTGAAGCTGAAGTTCTTCAATTGAACGAAGACTTAGCAAGTTCAGAGAGAGCTCGTCGTTCTGCTGAAACTGAACGTGATGAGTTACAAGAAGAAATAAATTCAAATAGTAACAAAGGTACCCTCATGATTGATGAAAAACGCCGATTGGAAGCTCGTATTGCCAGTCTCGAGGAGGAACTTGAAGAAGAACAATCAAATTCTGAACTTGCGATAGATCGTAATAGAAAAGCTCAACTTACCATTGAACAACTAACAACAGAATTGGCCGCCGAAAAGAGCAATGCACAAAAACACGAGAATGCGAAATCAGTTCTAGAAAGACAAAACAAGGACCTTAAAGCTAAACTAGCTGAAATCGAGACAGCACAACGAACTAAAATAAAAGCAACAATATCAGGTTTGGAAAGTAAAATAACAAATTTAGAAGAACAATTGGAAAATGAGACAAAGGAACGATTATTGCAACAAAAAGCCAACCGAAAATTGGATAAAAAGATAAAAGAATTGACCATGAACATCGAGGATGAACGAAGACATGCTGACCAATATAAAGAACAAATTGAGAAGGTAATAAAGATTTTTTATTTTTTTTTATTAAACTCTTAATACGACTTCTCTCTCCATTCTAGTTGAACAACCGCATGAAAACACTCAAACGTAACTTAGATGAGGCAGAAGAAGAGATTCAAAAGGAAAAAACACAAAAACGAAAAGCACAACGAGAGTGTGAGGATATGTTAGAAAGTCATGAAGCTCTTACACGTGAAGTTAATTCATTAAAAACAAAATTGAGGTAAGATGCAACTCCTATAAAAAAACTATAAAAGTTTTGGTCTTATACCTTCTTTTGTATAATTATTCCAGTAGAAATTAAATTTAAAGTTCTCTAAAAATTTCAATTCCAAAACTTATGCTAATTTCGTAAAATCTTGTATTGTAAATTCGTAAATTTTAGCAAGAAATCAACTTAAAACGGGAATAAAAAGTCCTCAAGGTAAAAAAATCGAGTACTAAATGATTGTTGTTTGATGTTAGAATTCCCAATTTTACTTTTTGTTAGTAGACGTTTCATGTGATATTAAATGTGTATCAATGAATAATTAGTTGATTATTAACCCCAAAAGTTTTTAATTTTCCTTGATTTTAAGTTTCATTAAATAATTTTTTTAAAGCATTTTTAACTTTCAATATACAAACTTCATATTCATTCATAAAATAGTTTTGAACAAGAAGAAAATACAATTAATAGAGAGTCAGACACTCAAGTTCAAAGAAGACGTCGTAAAGCTTCTATTGAACAGTCAAAAACGTCACTTAATTAAGACAGGTAAAAATTTCCTGTACTGTGAACAATATAATTTTTGCTTTTTGAACAAACATTTGCTGTTGATTATACATTGCAAAACGACAACAATATCATTCACAAGCTAATTATTTAAAATGCATTTTTTTGATATAACTCTGTAATAAACACTGTAATCCATGTTCATTATAATAATAAAGCTTCCCTATTAACAATTTTCTTACAATTAACTAATAATTTTTATATTTTGGCTAGACGTGGTGTTGGCAACATAAGTTTAAGCTCGAGTCGCCTTACACAATCAACTAAAAGATCAGACGATAGTATTGTTACAGCTGCGGACGAGTCAATGGATGGTGAAGAATCAGTTAATTAATTCCATGGACTTTATTCATATTTATACATTTTTTTTTATTTAATACTTTTTAAAACTAATTTAAAGATAATAATCAAAAACAATTGAAAATCAATGAAAATTATTAATATTAACAAAATGAAAGAAAAAAAACAAATATATAGTGGCTCTTATTAAAAATTGACTGTCAAATTTAACACAATAATAGAAAACATCCAGAAACCTCATTCTTCCACTAACTTAGAGAAAATAAATATCAATATATATAAAAATTAATTATTAATATAAAATATCAAATAAGTTTTTATAAAAACAATTTTTATATATAAAAAAAAACATAAGTTAATAAAATAAAAAAAATCAATAAATTGGAATGTTTCAACAATAAAAGGAATCAACTTAATTTTTTTTTACAAACAAGTAGTATCAGTGTTAAAAGATGAAAATAATATAAACTTTTTGATTGAAGTCAGTGCCATTTTTTAAAAAAGGGCTTCAAGATTTTTTTTATTATAAAAAACAATAATTTGATAAAGAAATGTACTTAAAAGTAAAAAGAGCTTGTTTAATCACTTTGATCAAACATACAAAAGAATAAAAAATTGAGAAAGTATTAAAAAAAACCATGTAAGATATACTTTCATTTTAACCTTTTTGATTTGACTTCTTATATTTAAATTAATTTTATGATACAAGAAACAAAAATAAAATAATAAACAAATTTGAAACGAACATTTATATAAAATAAATAAAAGATACAAACATACCATGATAATATATAAAAAAATAAAACAATACATTATTATATTAATGCATTTTATACAATATAAACTTAAGAATAATAATAAATAAACATATGAAGTAACCTTTTTAATTCAAGTGCTTTTTATATGAGTTTATAATATTATTAATATTTTTTTTTTAAACAGTTTTAATGATACTAAGAAGCTTTTAAATGATGAATAAAAATTTAATAAATCAAATGTTTATTATTATTTAGTTTGTAAGTGCTGCTTTTTTATATTAATATTGATAATAAACTTAATTGTTAAAATTATATTGATTTTTTAATGGTATTATAAATAATTTTTGATCATTTATAAAAAATAATCAATCATTGTTAATTTGTAATGCAGAGACTAATCATCATTAAGTTTTTTTATATTCATTTTTGTACGACACTTAAAATAAATATTAAAAACAATACTGACTGTTGAAATTCAAATTCAAAAATACACGTGATACATGTTCAATTAATCAGGTAAGTTCAGAAATTTTACGTAAATTGAAGTAAAACACATTTTTTTAACCATAATAAAATTATAATTTTATTTTTAATAATTGTGCTATTTAACATAAATTTTATTCATAAAAATATATGTTCATACAAAGTAAAAATGGCTGTTTGTTTAACTTTGTACAAAAATATACATTTCATCATTTATGTTTCTTTTTATTATTTAAATCAAAAATTGAAGATGAATGTAATAAAATCTTATAGTTTATTAATGCAAAAATTATTCTTTTAGTTCTTTACTGGAGAGTTGTCTTAATTTAAAGTTACAACACAAATAACCCTAAACATTTAACCATGAATAAACTATCAATCATTTTAAATAAGAACTTTTCAATCAAATGACTGTAATGGCTGTATTCAAATTTCATGAAAAGTTCTTCTTTGAGTGAATTTTTACTCATTCTGGCAGGAAGATATTGAATTAATGGCTGAAAATTCAATTTATTCCAGAAAAATGATTTACACTAACCATTCGGTTGCAAAAGACAGACAACGTGGTCGATCACGACAATTGCTATTATGATAATAGTACAAACATTTACAGCTAAAATCTCTGTTTATTCTAATATTATTACTATAGTTATTTGTACCACAAAATGGTTTAATTCTAGAAAAAGGAGAACTTTTATTATAAATATATCTCGTTAATGTTGCTGGAGATTGGACCATTCCATTTTGAGTTGTTATGGAAGATGTTGAAAATGTCGAGGAACACAAACAATTGTAAACTGGTGAAAAGCTTACATGTTTTATTTGAAACGGAGTTTCATCTTGAATTTCATTATTATTATTATTATTGTTGGGTGAAGTTTTATTGTTATTATGCGTTGTTTTTGATTCAGATGCATGTCAAACTGCTGTGCTTCCATCCATTTGATACTGATTTGGTACTTCGCTAATTACCAAATCCGGTTTGAATGTTTGTCGTAGACGATGACGGCATCCTCCAGGACTTTTCAGAAATTTGTAGATCATATAGCCCGGAATACATAAAACACTTGAAAGTGTTAACATCCAACCGACTGTTGAGCTCCATTCTGGATAATAATATTCTTCGCCCAACATGTCTTCATATCCAAGTACGGAGAACACTAAAATAACAAAAAGAAAGGTTGGACTAACGTATTTCCAACAAAGTCTCCAAAATAGACTTGGTTTTTCTCCAAGCATTTGTTCAATATCGGCTGAAAAGTTATCAACACCATAGTACCAGAAAACACCAGCCGCCTCCACAAATACTACAAAGAGAATAGCTAAACCAGGTCCATAGACATTTAAGAAGTTGACTAAGTAAACACCACCCTGAAATAAAAAATATAAATTGATAAGAAAAATAACAAGTGAAAAACTATAAAAAAACACATTTCTTTTTTTCTGTACATTGTATATTCTGTATATTTGAAAGAAGATAAAATTATAAATGTACCATTAAAATATACATTTGATCAGTATTGACTACTTCTATCCATTAAAGAAAAGGAATGGATTTTTCATGTTGTTTAATGATGTCGATGTTTCGAAAGTAAAATTAAAATGTGATATATATTCTTAGGTAAAATAATTATTTGATTTTATCCAACAGAAATGCAACACGTAAAACGCAACTTTCAAATAACATCAGAATAATCTTTATGTGGATGTGTAAGGAAAAGTTATAAAAGTGATGTTTAAATACCTTTTCACTTAACATCGACTGTTAAAGTGTTTTTTGTTCATAAATAATTCAGTGGAAAAGAAGTGATAATTTATTCGAAAATTATACAGACACGAGTCCAATGTCTTACAAAATCATGTAGAAGAAAAGGTTTGTAACGTGTTAAGTGAAAGAAAATGGAGTGTGAAATTCAATCTTAATGGTTGTTCTTATCAAAACAAAATAAAATAGAATCTCTTATCAATTCAATCTTACTACATCATGATGATGAGAAACTATTAACACTGATTAAAATTGAACACTTATTTTATCTCTAGTTTTATATAGTACTTACATAGGTCATTGTTGGCAATGCACATAAATATATGCCACATAATACGAAAAACACAAATATTTCACGATGGCGACCAATAACACGAGGATATTCATCAGCAATTCCTGTAATCATTGCCTCTAGGCCACCAAAGGTGCTATCTAAACCTATTATTATTTATTTGTTTCATTTAATGTAAAATAACTAGGGAATAATAATAAATTAAAATACATACCTAAAGTAATTAACATAAGGAAAAAAATGATTGACCAAAAAACTGACCCAGTCATCATACTAATGGCTTCTGGATATACAATGAAAACAAGACCAGGACCTTCTAATCCAACTTTATCTATTGTGGTTTTTTGAACATGTGCCATATAGCTGTAAAATTACAACATTCACTATAGTCTAACATTTAAACATAACATTTAACATCATTCTTACCCTAACACACTAAAAATTACAAATCCAGCCAAAAAACTAGTTAAGCAATTTATTGAACTTGTTATCAATGCATCTCTATAGCAGTTGTTATTAAATTTATTATAGCTTGACAATGCAAGTAATGTACCAAATCCAGGTCCAAGTGAGAAAAATATTTGTGAAGCTGCATCAATCCATACTCTGGTATTTTTTAATTTGTGCCATTGTGGTGTTAAATAATACATAATTCCATCACCAGACCCTGGTAGTGTGACACCACGACCAAGGAGAATAAAAAGAACAATATATGGCATAATAGCAGTAACCCAAACAGCTTTGCCTGAACTTTTAACTCCTTTCCACAATGAAAAATAAACTAGAACAAATACACCAAAAACACAAAGTGCCAATTCTGGCTTTATAGGACCCATGTAGTCAAGACCATCTGATTTATATTGTTCCAATACTTTACGTCTAAAGATAATATAAGATAAATTGTCAATTTTAATTAGAAAGATGTTCAATGTAACCTACTCGAAAAACTCTTTGGCCGGACTTGATGTATTTGTAATATTAGTATTATTATTAACGGTATACACTGGGGAACACGCATCTGTAATAACGTTTTTATTTCATGTATTTTCATGGTGTTTAAAAATAAAGTACAATTATGTACCTGTATTCCAATCGTTTCCACATTTTGTCCATGGTAGTTCGGAAGTAAATGAAGCAAATAGATAATATACGGCCCATCCTATGATTGTATTATAGTACATTCCCATATAAATGTCAATTATACATATTGCAATTCCAACACCTGTTCAACATTTCAATAAATTTAAAAAAAAATATCGACTTATTTGAGATAGAATACATTTTAAGAAAAAAATTATTTGGGGATCTCTATAATTTGCCTCTGTACGAAAAGGTACAAAAGGGTTGTCAATTAAAACTTCGCTAATTCAGCTCACTTTATAATCTTTATTCAAAGTTGATCAAGTTGTTATAAAGTTGTAACTATTGTAGCGCTTAATTATCCTAAAATTAATTTTAATTAAATTTTTGTTTTAATTGGACCATTTGAAAACTTACGGTCGAAGTCTTATCCTTAACAATTTTAAATTTATCAACTCTTTGAATGTCAATTTAAGTATAATCTGGTATTCTAAATAAATGAATGAATTTTAATGACTAATCTATTACATGTGTTTTAATTTTAACTCACTTGGACTTGATTTGGATATAATTTTAATTTTGCTAACTAAATCCTATCTCTGTAGACTCTTTTTTATCTATAATTAATTTTCAATTATTAATTATTCACTTTTTAGAATATTCTAAACTTACTTGATCAATTTTATAATTTAATTTACAATATAATTTTTTAATTTTAATTTAATAGATTTCACTACTTTCGTCAATCACGTTTCTTCTGTTCTGACGTTATTCTTGTTTCCTGTTTTAAACTGGTTTGTGATTCTTGTGTTCCTCAACAGGTGAACCAGGGTTCGGAACCAAGTTATTTTCAACATCCTCCCCACCGGTGCTACGAAGCGGGGCAATCGTGGCACCAACATCAAGTTTAGCAAGCTTTGCTGTAGGTCTTTCATATGTACCAGTAACTGTTTTGACTGTGCAACTTCGGACTTGTCCATCCGCAGCAGTTTTAACGGATACGATTTTCCCTTTGGGCCAGGAATTACGAGGATTATTTTCGTCAACAATTATAACTATATCCCCTATTTTGAGAGGTTCTGACGGTTTGCACCATTTAGTGCGTCGATTCAGTTCAGGAAGATATTCTCTTATCCATCTTTTCCAAAAACGATTGGCTAATTGTTGTGACGTCATCCAGTTTTGTTTCAGAACTTTGATGTCATCTGAAAAGTTACCAAGTGGTTCGTTACCGGAACTTGAAAGACGTAGAAAGTGATTTGGAGTCAATGCTTCAGACTCTTCTGAATCAATGGGTAAGTACGTCAATGGCCTGGAGTTGATAATGTTTTCAATTTCGATGAGATAGCTTCGTAATAATTGTTCGGATGGTGTTCGTGTTGGAAGTGTAGCATATAGGATTTTTTTTACTGACCTTACTAATCTTTCCCAACATCCTCCCATATGTGGTGAAGCTGGAGGATTAAAATGCCACTTTAATTGAGGGCTAATTAACTCTTTGGCGATCGCGGCACTGTCGATTTGCTGCAATTCTTCTTTTAATATTTTTTCAGCACCAATGAAATTCGTTCCTCTATCGCTGTACATGTCAGATGGCCTTCCTCGGCGATTCATGAAATCACGAAAACACAATATGAATACATCAGTGTCTAATTTGCTTGCTGTTTCAATGTGTATAGCGCGTGTGGTAAGACAAGTAAACAAAACTCCCCACCTTTTTTCTTGTCTTCGTCCTATGGCAACAGAAATTGGGCCAAAGTAATCGACGCCAGTGAACGTGAAAGGTCTGGTGTACGGTTGGACACGAGCGTTGGGGATTGGTCCCATTTGAGGTGGCACTGGTTTGGCTCTTAGATTCCTACAATAGGAGCAATTATTACAGACAACTTTAACTACTTGCCTGATTTTTGGAATGTGGAAGCGTGTTCGTAGCTCATTAACCACTGTTTCATTCATTTGATGATGAAATCTCTTGTGATATTCAAAAACGATTAACTCTGTTAAACGGTGTTTCCTAGGCAGTATAATTGGTTGTTTGGTGTCTGCATTTACCCTTTTAATGTTTTTTAGACGACCATTGCTTCTTAAAATTCCATTTTCGTCAATGAATGGACACATTTGGTAGATTTTGCTTGTTGGATCAATTGATGTCAGCTGATTGTTGTTTTTGATGAGACAATTGTATTCGTCAGCATAAATTTCTTTTTGTGCAGTACTAATTAGATAATTTTCTGCTTTCAGTAGATGATCAGCATTTAACAGTTTGAATGGTGAGTGATTTTTGTTATTTTGTTTAATTAACTCACAAAAACGAAATACTTGACCAGTTGCATGCAATAATTTGTTGTATGATGAAAACCGTGACAATTGGATAACCGGGTCTGTAATTTGATGTGTACAGACAAAATATTCTGGATCTATTTTTTTGTTTATGTCGGCAGGCCAATTATCTTCTGAATCTTTTAGGAATTGTGGACCATTAAACCAGCGAGAGTCATTTTTAAACTGGGGGACAACATTCCATTTAGTTGCCTCATCAGCTACGTTCATATTTGACGGTATGTATCGCCAGGTTATTGGATTCGTTAACTCCTGAACCTCCGCTACACGGAATTGAATGAATTGACCCTTTATTTTTCTCGGGTCGTTCTTAATCCAGGACAAGACTGTACTTGAATCAGACCAGTGGATGATTTTGTCAATTGGTAGGGATAGACTTTTGATTAATGTCTTACCTAGTCGTGCTCCTAGCACGGCCGCGATCAATTCAAGCCTTGGAATTGATATTAATTTCAAGGGTGCAACTTTACTTTTGCTAGCCACCAGCGATACATCAACTATTTCACCTTTTATTACTCGAAGGTATGCCACGGCAGCGCACATATTCTGACTAGCATCCACGAAGATGTGAATTTCGATCTTTGTGTCGTCGTAATTTTCTAAACTTTGTAAATAACATCGAGGTATTTCAATTTCCGCGATGTTTGGCAAAATCTTGGCCCACATTTCCCACTGGATGAGTTGCTCGTCATTGATGTGATCATGCCAACTAAGGCCAGTTTTCCATAATGATTGGAGGAGGATTTTGAAATAATTCAGGTAATGCCCGATGAGCCCTAGTGGATCATAAATTGACATCTGGATACTTAATAACTCCCTTTTTGTCGGTTTACGTAAACATTTCAATACATCAGCTTTGTTTTCTATATATTTAAGCGAGTATGTGAACGTGTCGCTTTTGGTATTCCAAAACATTCCGAGTACTTTTTCGGTTGCGGCAACAGCTAATTCGATGTTTAAATCATATGTTGTTTGTTGTGATGCGTAAATATTGTTATCCACTGCTTGGAGAATTTTTGTTGAGTTTGCCTTCCAATTACGAATGTCAAACCCAGCTGATTTATGGATTGTTTTCACGTTTGTTATGATTTTGACTGCTTCCTCACTGGAATCAAAGCTGTCCAGATAGTCATCCACATAATGATTTTGTGTGATTGCTTGAGCAGCTTGCGGGTATTGGTGAAGAAATTTGTTGGCATTGAGGTTTTTAACAAACTGTGCTGAGGTCGGCGAGCAGCTGGCACCAAAGGTCATTACATTCATGAGGTAAGTTTCTGGATCTTTGTTGTCATTGAAACGGTACATGAAACGTTGTGCATGTTGATCTTCTTTTATTATTTTAACTTGGTGAAACATTTCTCTTATGTCACCAGTTATAGCAAATTTA